>OY743184.1:27234638-27834638 GCA_963555705.1 Ligustrum vulgare
CTTGTCGTCTCGCCGTAAGTCATGATGGTGAGAAACAAATAGTGGCCAGCGGAATGGTTTATCCGTCCGGAGCCGACACTGTGGTGCATCATCAACCACTCTGGCTTGATCATGTGAAGGTGTCCGTTGACCATGTCGTAGATGGTGCAGAAGCGTTCTATCTTCCGGTGCCATCTCAACATCACACCACGGTGGGGGAAGGTATTGGAAGTTTTTTTCAATGGCCGAAGGAGTTGGTTATTTTTGGAGAGGTAATAATGTTTAGTTACATAAAAGATTATGTCGATATTAATTTATTTTAAAATCGTGTTAGAAGTGTTATAATGATAAAAATTGTCTTCTTGCAGGAAGAGGCACCGAAAAAGCTAAAAAAATCTAACGAACAGAAAAAGCCTCAAAGTTTTGAATTGTCATCTACCCAACGACCTGCAATTGTCGACGATGAGACGTTACAACGTCTAGGTGACAAATGCAAAATGTTGAACACTCTAGTCCTTCAATTTCCTGTTGGTGATGACTTCTACCAGGTACCCATAGATGCCTCTGTGTTCAACTGTGCATTCGACGATGGTATTTTTGTTACAATCGGAGACATAATCGATTTCCTAACGTTGCAATGGTTGGATACATCTATCTTACAAATATTTTCAATGTAAGACTTCTGATCAGAAATTATAACTTGACTTTAAATCATTATTTTATTTATATTTATTGGTTTAATTATTTTTAGGTACCTCCATGAGATGTGTCATGAATACGGTATTGAATCAATTGGATTCATGTCTCCGACATACATTGCATCGGTTTCGGTAAGAACAAATGCAGATGGTGTTGTAACTTACATGGACAGCACCATGAGGGCAATGCAAAGTAAGAAGTTCATTATAGCACCGTATTTTCAGGAGTAAGACCACCGACATTCTCTCTTTTTTTACCTAATTTGAATCATATATGTTTAAAGTTGTATTTACACGTTCATAATACGTAGGAACCACTGGATGTTGCTAGTGATTTCTCCTCAGAAGAATACGGTATACTTCTTGGATTCAGCTGGTGCATGTAAGCGTGACTTAGATATCAAGCCGCTATTGAATACGTAAGTTATGATAATTTTTCATGAAATAATTGTGGAGTTGTGATGAAATTGATTGTGGAGTTTTGGTAAAATCGATGAATTTCTGTTGTGATTGTTGAGAATTTATTTCAATAGCAACTTGCCTCTTTACAGGTTAGATAAGTTCAATTTATAGGGGAGACTCTGCCAAAATTTCTGTAGAAAATTTAGAGTATTTTTTTTTTTTTTGGTAACTTGTTCATATAATTTATTAAAATCTTAGGGCTTTCAAAATGTATTGGGCCCAAGGAGGTGTTAGGACGAAAGGCAATACCACGTGGCTAAAAATAAAGGTACGAAAACACATTTAAAATTTATTGTAATGTTTTGAATTATTTTCATATTCTATTAAGTTTGATTATTCATTTTAGTTTTCAATGTGAAAATTTCAGTGTCCTCAGCAACCTGGATGATGTGATCCCGGGAGGGGGTCACGACGGACACGCGGAATGAACGCCGGGAAAGTTCCGAATTCAGGTTGGAACGGACGGTGACACTACGACCCGAGCCTCACGACGCAAGAACCAGGGGCATATCAAACCCGAGACCCGTTACGATGCGGAAACAAGAACCGTAATGGTTTGAACGCCACAAGGAATGCCCAGATCCTTGATAAGTTCAGTTTGGCGAACTCCACAAATATCTCACAATATTTGATAAGTTCGAAAGTTCATTCAAGAACAATATTTGGGAGAGAAATAACTCAACACAATTTTCATTCATCAAAGTCTAATAATGTATTACAATAAAGAAGCCTTTATATAGGCGAATAAAAATCATAGTCTACTAGGAAACTAAATAAAATCTAATCTGATTAGGGAATAGATAAAATTTATCAAAATAGACTCCTAATTGACCTAAAATACTAAAATAGGAAAAAAGGAATTAAAATATAAGAAAGGTAACAAAAATCCGCATGATTTTACGCTAATCTGTATTTACGGCCGTGACAACATTCCTTACGGCCGTAACTGTGCTTCTGCTTAAGGATTACGGCCGTGACCATAAACTTACGGCCGTGACCATAAACTTACGGCCGTAACTTTGAAAACCTGAAATTCTTCATTTTGATCCGAGAGTGACTTACGGCCGTGAGAATATTTTGTTACGGCCGTAACTTTGCTTCTGCATAATTTTTGATTTTCTTGGTTTCCAACTCGATTCTCGGCTTGTCTCTTGGCTTGCTCACTTGGTTTAGCCTCGAACCTTGTTCACTCTCGCAATGCTTGATCTGTGAAGCTCTTCGAACATGCTGGAAGGTTTGTTTGGCTTGAATTGTAGTTCTTTCCGTCAAGCCCGCCATGATTCTCATCATTAGCAGATGATGTGATCCCGGGAGGGGGTCACGACGGACACGCGGAATGAACGCCGGGAAAGTTCCGAATTCAGGTTGGAACGGACGGTGACACTACGACCCGAGCCTCACGACGCAAGAACCAGGGGCATATCAAACCCGAGACCCGTTACGATGCGGAAACAAGAACCGTAATGGTTTGAACGCCACAAGGAATGCCCAGATCCTTGATAAGTTCAGTTTGGCGAACGCCACAAATATCTCACAATATTTGATAAGTTCGAAAGTTCATTCAAGAACAATATTTGGGAGAGAAATAACTCAACACAATTTTCATTCATCAAAGTCTAATAATGTATTACAATAAAGAAGCCTTTATATAGGCGAATAAAAATCCTAGTCTACTAGGAAACTAAATAAAATCTAATCTGATTAGGGAATAGATAAAATTTATCAAAATAGACTCCTAATTGACCTAAAATACTAAAATAGGAAAAAAGGAATTAAAATATAAGAAAGGTAACAAAAATCCGCATGATTTTACGCTAATCTGTATTTACGGCCGTGACAACATTCCTTACGGCCGTAACTGTGCTTCTGCTTAAGGATTACGGCCGTGACCATAAACTTACGGCCGTAACTTTGAAAACCTGAAATTCTTCATTTTGATCCGAGAGTGACTTACGGCCGTGAGAATATTTTGTTACGGCCGTAACTTTGCTTCTGCATAATTTTTGATTTTCTTGGTTTCCAACTCGATTCTCGGCTTGTCTCTCGGCTTGCTCACTTGGTTTAGCCTCGAACCTTGTTCACTCTCGCAATGCTTGATCTGTGAAGCTCTTCGAACATGCTGGAAGGTTTGTTTGGCTTGAATTGTAGTTCTTTCCGTCAGCCCGCCATGATTCTCATCATTCTCCCTTTCTTTAGGATGATTCGTCCCGAATCATAGCTTGGTTCATGATTTACAGCTGCTCCACCTGGATCAAATGGGAAATTATAGATTCCATGACATGACTTCATTAGGCAGCAATCCTCCAATTGGTGAACACGAATGTATTGAATCATGAGGTTAATTTTCCAAGGTGGATTTGACTCAAGCTTCCATGTGTAATCAACCTGCAAGAAAGATTGAAATAAAATGGGGAGGGAAATGTTAGTTTCAAAAGATACAAGGTATGGATCATTGTATTCATGATAGATCACCTCCCTATCCTCCTTTCTCACAATGAGGCTCTCCTCTTTACCTCTTTCAACATTTTCACTCTCTTGCTCAATATTTTTAACCCGAAGCCCAACCACATCTTCTAATTTTTCATGCATTCCATCATCACTACCCAAATACTCCTTCTCCTCACCCAATTTTGGATTTAGCTCAACTACTTCCAAATTATGCTTTTGCTCATGCACCTCCTCATAAATAATATTATCGACATGAATAGGCACCTCCTCAATACTACACAAATTTTTATTTCCTACTTCATGTTTCAAGTCTCCCTCCTTTTCAACATCCATAGCCTGAGACTCCAATTTTAAATCCCCTCCAATCTCAATTTCATTCCCCTTTGGAAATTTAGCTTCAGCTTCCATTTCACTCTCCCGTTGCAACTTTGCTAATTTTTTTCTTGCTTCCTTTGCAATCATCTCCTCCTTTAACTGCTTTAATATCATTCTCACCTCATCAATTTCATCCCTCATTTCCGAGACAGCATCCCCTATTTTTTTGGCACCATCTTCCAATACTCTCAGCTCATTCCCAATTCCTACTCTAGATTTATGATTAATCCTATTCTCCCTCCTAACTCTAGGAACTGTTTGAGGTTTTTCCCTGAATTTAGACATTGTGGAATGGAATGGAAAGATTCGATAACAAGGAGCTAAGAAACTCAAGGAAGTGGTCCTTGAATTATGGGATTGACTTTTTTTTTTTTTTTTTTTTGAATTATGGATGAAATTTCGGATTAAATAAATAAAAAAATATATATATATATATATTTTTTTTTTTTATAAATCCGAAATTCGACAACAAACGCGACAAAACAAACGGGACATGATTTGGACAAGAATCGAATAAATTAAACAAGATTGAATTTTGTTGGATTTTTATATGAATCAAAAATTGAAAAAAAAAAAAAAAAAAAAAAAAAAAAATTCTGCCAAGAAGAACACGAAGAAAAAGTAAACTCAAGAAAGAAAAAAAAAAAAAACTCAATAACAAGATATGGATGATTTTGTGTAGACTCTATGATAAAAACACAAAATCAAACTGGATAGAATAACACAAGAACCTGAATCCAGAGTCCAGCTCTGATACCAGATGATGTGATCCCGGGAGGGGGTCACGACGGACACGCGGAATGAACGCCGGGAAAGTTCCGAATTCAGGTTGGAACGGACGGTGACACTACGACCCGAGCCTCACGACGCAAGAACCAGGGGCATATCAAACCCGAGACCCGTTACGATGCGGAAACAAGAACCGTAATGGTTTGAACGCCACAAGGAATGCCCAGATCCTTGATAAGTTCAGTTTGGCGAACGCCACAAATATCTCACAATATTTGATAAGTTCGAAAGTTCATTCAAGAACAATATTTGGGAGAGAAATAACTCAACACAATTTTCATTCATCAAAGTCTAATAATGTATTACAATAAAGAAGCCTTTATATAGGCGAATAAAAATCCTAGTCTACTAGGAAACTAAATAAAATCTAATCTGATTAGGGAATAGATAAAATTTATCAAAATAGACTCCTAATTGACCTAAAATACTAAAATAGGAAAAAAGGAATTAAAATATAAGAAAGGTAACAAAAATCCGCATGATTTTACGCTAATCTGTATTTACGGCCGTGACAACATTCCTTACGGCCGTAACTGTGCTTCTGCTTAAGGATTACGGCCGTGACCATAAACTTACGGCCGTAACTTTGAAAACCTGAAATTCTTCATTTTGATCCGAGAGTGACTTACGGCCGTGAGAATATTTTGTTACGGCCGTAACTTTGCTTCTGCATAATTTTTGATTTTCTTGGTTTCCAACTCGATTCTCGGCTTGTCTCTTGGCTTGCTCACTTGGTTTAGCCTCGAACCTTGTTCACTCTCGCAATGCTTGATCTGTGAAGCTCTTCGAACATGCTGGAAGGTTTGTTTGGCTTGAATTGTAGTTCTTTCCGTCAAGCCCGCCATGATTCTCATCACTGGAGGTTCTGAGTGTGGCTATTACGTTATGAGAAATATGTATGAGATAGTCACAGAACACTTCCAGCTTCCTTCGTTAGAAAAGGTATAAGTAATTTAAATTAGAGTTTTTAATTAAGACTTTATATTTTATTATAAAATAACTAATAATATGTTTTGATTGTTTGTAGGCATTTAAAAAATACTACTCAACGGAGGAAATCTTTGAGATTCAAAATTTATGGGCCAAATATTTCGTTGATAGGTGTGTGTAAAATGACGCGTATCCAAACTTAAATTTACATATATGTATAATAAAACAACAATCTTGTATATATAATTGTTCTCTATTTAATTTTATTATGTATATGTCGATTATATATATATTTGATGATGCGCATGTGGAAAATGTTCAAGTCATCGCGGGCCACGTCCAAATGACTGCAGGTCACGACCTGCAGCGGCTTGGGTCACGACCTGCAGCGGCCTGGGTCACTGCAGGTGTGAAAACGGGGAAAAAAAAAAAAATATGACCACTTTAGGCGTCAGTTCAAACTTTAGAACCGACGCCTAAAGTTACACTTTATGCGTCGGTTTATTAAAAAATCGACGCATAAAGTCGAACTTTAGGCGTCGGTTTACAACCGACGCCTAAAGTAAAAACTTTAGGCGTCTGCGTCATAGGCGTCGCCCCTACAACCGACGCCTATGCCCTTTTACAACCGACGCCTTTTCCACTTTCTGTACTAGTGGTAGATCATTATCATATTGCCGATGGCTCGACTTCGCCCTTCGATGCCTGGTCCGGATCATATCATACTCCCTCTGTTGAAAAGGATTCAACCTCGAATCCATTTTTGGTCGACTTTTCAAACTCCTCCTGCTTTTCTGAGCTCGATGATCATGTTTAAGCTTTGTGTGATCCTTTAGACTTTCAGGTTGCTCATTTTTGCCAACGGATATCTTCCCGGCCTTAAGTTCATGGTTTGATTTATGTCCCCAAAAAACATATTTAATAGAACTGGGGAGGGGTGTTTTAGCGTGAGTAAGTGCAAATAGACTCATTTTTGTGGTAAACTCTCTTTTCTTTTGCTTTTTGCACTCAGTCTCTCCTTTTTCTGAGGTTTGAACATCAACCCTCTTTTCTTTATTTTTCACTCCCTCTCCTTTTTCTAAGGTCGTGGCCTCAACTTTCTTTTCTTTAATTTCCACACCCTCTCCTTTTTCTGAGGTCGTGGCCTCAACTCTCTTATTTTTCCCCTCAAACTCACTTTTCACCTTCAGTTGATCTTTCAGGGCTTCAGTTGGAGATAGTGGCATTAGAGTAAACTTTTTCCCCCCTTTTACCAGCCTGTATCTATTCGTATACCCATCATGTAGCACAACCCTTTCATGCTGCCAAGGTCTCCCCAACAGTATGTGACTAATTTGCATTGGCACCATGTCACAAATTACCTCATCCGAATACCCACCAAAAGAAAATGTCACCAAGGCCTGTCTCTTCACCTTAACTTCCCCCGACTCAGTCAACCATTGTAATTTATAAGGTGTTGGATGTTTCATTAAAGGTAAGCCTAATTTTTCCCCCAACATTGTACTAACTACATTAGTACAACTTCCCCCGTCAATCACCAAGCTACAAACTTTTTCATCCACTAAGCATCTAGTGCGAAAAATATTATCCTTCTGCCCTTCCACATTATCCAAAACATTCACCTTACGCCTAACACTAAGAGCATGCCTATCAATAATTGACTTATCCACCACAACACTTTTAGCCCCTTCACTATCACGCCTAACCTTCTTATGTGGACAATCAAGTGCAATGTGACACCATTCCAAACATTTAAAGCACTTAACATTTTTATCCTTAAGAGGCTTGGAATCAGAATTATTTTTACCTTTGGTTGTTGGTTCCTCCCTCCTTTTGTGAACATGATCACTACTCTCCCGTTTTGATGTCTCTTTTCGCTTCAATGGCCTTTCATCCATCCCATATCCGTACCTAGCATGACATTCACGCCTACTACCTCTCTTAACCCGAGAACCATCAGAGATTGATCACGAGGTTTTTGTTCACGTTCTGCACTTCGATTCTCCACATATGCCATAAACCTCTCAAATTGTGCCCTCATTGCTGCAATATCATCATTACCATGTTCATTCCTTCTATTCACACCCCCGAATTGTTTTCTGCCTCCAATAGAAGATGAAGATGTGGAAACCTCTCTATCAGACATTTTTAAGACACGAACAAGGAAATTTGGAAATTGAGAAAATTCGAAATATTTGGGACTTTCCAATTTATTTTTTTATAATCTGCCAAAGAATTGGACTACGAGTATGGCAGAAAAAACGGAACTGGATTTGGACGAAAAACGAACAAGAAAAACACTTTTGAAATTTTGAGACTAACTATTATGGATCAAACTGAAGAAAATTATGACTGACACGAAGAACGCGAAGAAAACGAAAAAAATCAAGAAAATTCAAGAAACGCAAGAATCTGAAATAGATCCAAGCTCTGATACCAGATGATGAGATCCCAGTCGGGGAATCTCGTCGAACAACGCGGAATAACGAAATTAAAACCTAGGAAAGATCTAGATCAGATTTAAACAGAAAATAAACAAGAACACAAGAATTAAAATACTGGAAAGATAAAATTGACGATAGGACCTTGACCCAAGATTCACGACGCGAAGATTGACGATGCGAAATCGAGATCCAAGGTTGTCGAAACACCACAAGGACTTGTCAATTTCCTTGATAAGATTCTAATTGGAAACGCCACAAATATTCTCGCGAATATTTGATAAGTTCAACGCCACAAATATTTTCACAATATTTGATAAGTTGGATTTGTTCTCGAAGAACGCCAAAGGGACTCCTCAACCTTTAACAAGAGAATCCTCTCTTAATTTAATTCATAAACTCAAACATAACTAAACTGTTTTTTTACAATGAATGGAAAGGAATATAAATAAGCAAAATAACCTAGCATCTAATTTACTCAAAATAGAATTCTAATTAAACTAAAATTCTAAAATAGGAAAATAACTTAAAATTATAAAGGAAACAAAATAATTGAAATTCTCGCAAAATCTGGCCCGCTCCTCAGTTACGACCGTGAAGAATACATTTACGGCCGTAAAGCCTTCTCTGGTCCAAAACTGTTTTATGAGTCACGGCCGTAACTTTCAGACTTACGGCCGTAAGCTTGGCTCTGCTGAAACCTTTTCCCTCGATAGTTGATTACGGCCGTGACAATAGCTTTTACGGCCGTGATTATATGAATTACGGCCGTGAAGGATTTCCATTACGGCCGTAATGCCTTTTCTGCATAAACAGTTTCGTGTACTCGGCTCGGCTTGATTCTTTCATCTTCTCGGCTCGATCCCAATAGGAACTTGCTCCGTTTTGCACGTAGATCATTATCATATTACCGATGGCTCGACTTCGCCCTTCGATGCCTGGTCCGGATCATATCAGTTCGGGAATCAAGATGAAAGAGCGTAAATAGAATTAAAACATAGGGAACTTCCAAATTCAGGTTTGAGATGGACGATGACATGGAGACCCGAGCTTCACAACTCAAGAACCTAAGGTATATAAAACCTTAGACCCTTTAAGATGCGGAAACAAGAACTAACATGGGTTAAACGCCACAAAGGCAGTCTAGATCCTTTGATAAGTTCAGAGATGTTCAGTCAAGAACAACATTTGGAGAGAAAACACTCTAGAAATGTTATTAATCAAGTCTGACTATTACAATGAAAGAAAAAATATATAAATAAACAAAAACGACCTAAAACTAGGTCTAGCTGCTACAAAGGCACAAAACCTAACAAAATAATCAAAGAACAATAAAATTTTGGAAAACCCTAATCAGTTGAACCATGCGATCGCGTGGTAGTAAAACTTGCGATCGCGTGGTTGGACTATTTTCAACAGCACATTCTCTTTGTATTTTGCTCATGCCTTTCCCTACCAATGTCTGATTATGATGATTCAAAATGAGTTAAAAAGAAGACTCAAAGGCCTACAATTCTTCTTGAAATTGTGATTTCCAAATTCGAACGTTTTCTATGTGAAAACTGAGTCTCAATCTCTGTCTAAAAATCTAAATCAAAATCCTTGCGGGTTCTTGATTTCCAACTGCATCCCAAGTCTTTTTTTACCATAATTTTTGCCTCCAACCTTCTTTCTACTTGTCATTTTTTATTTGGAGCATGATATCATGTTTGACTTGAATAATAGGTCTTTTTGTCAAGCTCGTTATGATTCTTATCATAGCGGATGATTCGAGACAAATTATCCTGAAGAAGGAGAGAATGATGCGAATCATAGTAGGTTTGATGGGAAAATTAAAATATTCAAGACAAACAAGAAATCTAGTGCATGTGCAGAGGCTTCAAATATCAATATGGAATGTTAGAGAGGATTCAAGGATAAAACAAGTGAACAAGTCAAGAAAAGAGCCAAGAATCAAGGTTGAATCAAAAGAAATCACGAAGTGGCAGAAAGCATAACTATGTGGCCGCGTGGAGTAGTTGAGTGGTGGCCGCGAAACTACATAGGTTTTAACCTGAGAACAAATAGGCCTCCTGCAGCCACATGAATATTGTCTGCGCTACCGCGCACCTTTCTGAATCTAAGGTTCCGCAGGTTTTATTTTTTTTTTTCATTTTTAATTATGTTAGATTTTATTTTGTGCCTCTATAGCAGCTAGTTTTAGCTTAGTCCATTTTTACTGCTTTATACTCAAGTTTTCTTCATTGTAATAATTAGTTTTGGTTTTTAATAAACAGTTTTATTGATGATTCAATAAATTAAAGGTGGATTCCTTTATTTTCCTAGAACTTATCAAGATTTATTCTTGTGGCGTTCATTCGAATTTATCAAATATTTATGAATATTTGTGGCATTCAAAATCGAAAACTTATCAAGGAAATTAGACAGCTATTTGTGTCGTTTCACAATTTTTTGTTCTTGCTTCCGCATCATCAGTTCCTGCATCTTGAAGCTCGGTTCAAGATCATAGTCCATCCACAATTTGAATTCAAAAATTTTCGACGTTTCTTTCTCGCTCATCCCTAACGAGATCACATCAGAAGAATCCATACATGCAAAGCATGAGCTGTCTTGTTCTAATTGAGTAAGGAAAAATCTACGAGGAGGAGCTGGAGGTCTAAGGATATGCAAGCATGAGCTCTGGCCTCTATATCGGATTAGTGAGGAATTTTATGGAGGAAAAGGTGGAAGTAGTCGTGCAACAAGCTCATGCTTTTAAATTCCAGATTTCTTGTTTCATGGGCAAGGTTTTGGGCTCCGATTTGAGAATTCAAATGGATTCTGAATTTTTTTTTTTTTTTTTTGGTACCATTTCAAAGTACTCACAGATTACTTTAACTTGCAATTTACCACGCAAGAAATGGATAACCGAGAAGGAAGTTATAGCTTGCCGAAGTATGCCGCTTAATACTGTTTTCTTAACCGTTTTAGTAAAGTACCAACTTTAAAACTTCAACGAGGACTATCCATTGATTGGACTTAAAAAATGATTTCGTATTCTCAAAGATCGTTTCAAAATCTTGTCCATAAATCAGGTTAGAATTCAAAAAAAAAAAAAAATTATTAATTATAATAAATTAAAAATATCCTAAATTTCGTGAACTAATAGATGTTCAGTCTGCTCCCCCGAAAGTAGAAGACGGTGGTCAATTGACGATCAACGAGATGGTGAAAATATATCTTGGAAAAGGTGTCAAGTAATTCTACGAATTCAAATGAAAGATCGAGATTGAAGGAAGACTAGTGAGGTTATCTTTCCACCTATAATAGTTTCCAAAAGAACTCTGCTGTGGGAAATGGATTCAGCTCATTTGCTAAATAGTAATCTTGTAAACCATCAATTTTCTATAAATCAACAATACCTAAACCCCATCCTAACCTATCCCACCCACCCACCCACCCCACCTAGCTCTAACCCTAAATATTCTCTCTCTCTCTCTCAAAATCCATTGCAGCCGCCATTGTGCTTGACGAGGCTTAGAAGCAGGCTTCGATTCTTTTCTTTTCTTGTCGATGTCATTTATTTTTGCTTAACTTAGATGCATAAATGATGATGATCTATTGAAATAAAAATTGCGGCCATATTTCTTACTAGATGAAGAATTTTTACCAACACATTACAATTGTTACTATAATTTTCTGGTCTAGAGTACTTCTTGATCTTGTTTTTGTTGTAGTCTATTTTTCTTTCCATTAGTTCCAAGTTCACTATTCGAGTTCCGGACCATTTTATTATTTAATCTATTAGAAATGAGAAAACCAACTACGTTTTTTTCCCTTATTTTTGTTGCCGGTGTTAATGGTGCCGGTGATGATGCTGAGTTGGTGGTGCGATGATGATGTGCGCAAATGGTGGTGTTGAGACAACGACGACGACAGTGATGGTGTTGAGACGATGGTACCGTGATGGTGATGGTGATGGAGACGGCGTCGACGACATTATTAGTGGATAATTGATGGTTTGTGACCAATAAATACATAATTTGTAACTATGAAATAATATGTGACCTAAAAACTGAAAGTTCGCCTAAATTTTTTAATTATGACTCACAATTTTTTAAGTTACGATCAATTAATTAGTAAATTGTAACCTAAAAAATAAGCAGTGACTGATATATTATTGAGACGGCTCTAGAAGTTGTCACGGTAGCTTAACTCTATTGCTACGACTAGTAAAAGTTGTTGTTAATTATGTTGGAACGACTCATCTTTCGTCCAAATAGGTAAGCCTATTTCAATGACAAAAAATGTCATTTAAATAGGCTATAGTATTAGCGACAACTATATGGAGTCATTGCTATTAGTTGGCGTATTTGCAACGACAATTTTGTCATCTTAATAAGGTGAGTATTAACAACGACTTTTTATGTCATCGCTAAATTTTGTCGATGTCGCACCAGTTTCTTGTAGTGGAATTAATTTTTAAAACGTGATTGAAAAAAAATTGTGACCTATAAATTTGTAATCGAAAAATAAGTCGTGGCCAAATAATTCTATAATATGTAACTGAAGAAATATGTAACATTTTTGTGACAAAGTAATAAATTACTACCTATTAATTTTATAAAATCTGATCGAAAAATAAGTTATGACCTATAAACAAAAAAATAAATTGTGACCAAAATAATTATATAATATGTGACCAGAAATAAGTAACATTTGTGATTTGTGACCAAATAATAAATTGTGATCGAAAAATAAGTTCTGACTTATAAATTTTTAATTTATGACGAAAAATAAGTCGTGACCAAATAAATCTATAATATATGACATAGAAATAAGTAGCGATCAATTAATTTGATAAAAAGTGACATCTAAATTTTGATTTGTTACTATGACCATAATTTGTATATTATTATGACCTAATTTTATAGTATTTGTGACCTCAATATATTTAATTAATAAAATATTTTTTTTATTTATTTTAATTAAAAAAACCTAATTTACACCCTGAATTTAGAAGTTTTAAATATTTTTCTTAATTTGAAATTTACATTTCTATCTCCTTTTCTTATGTATTGTTCCCACTATATTATTATAGGGAAAATTATATGGGCTCCTTTGTTTAAAAATCACATTTAAAAATAAGAGGATGAAGTTTAATTTTCTAAAAATTAGGTATTTATTAATTAAATATTTTATTATTAAAAATCAAATACAACCTTCCTCACAGGTTCACGATCTTTTACCAGGGCCTCTCTCTCTCTCTCTCTGATTCTCCAGTGGCCTACCGCCTTTGATTTTAGCAACAACCATTTATTTCTCTATCTACCATCTCTTCCAAAGGAGACGTTTTAGGAGAAGTGCGATTGCCCCCTCGAGGCTCCAGCGGTGCAACGAGATTTGCATCTCGCCTTCCTCATACGCACTGCATATGGAGGGCGATCTGATTTGATTGGTGTATCTAAAAATTGTAGTTGAGAAATTTTCCCAAAACTTTGAAGATCTGTATGAGAGAGAGTTTGGTTGAAATTTATTCCCTAGATTCCTTCGTGCTTATGCTGCGACGTGATGATTGGAAGCGGTGTTTTGTGTTGATTATAGGGGCCGGATCTGTTGGTTGTGGTGTGTGAAGATGGTAGTGGTGGTGGTGGATTGAGGCTTCGATATGGTGTGTTGGGGGCTTCGATGGTTTGTGTGTATACGTAGGCAGTAGGTGGCTGCTGTAAATAAGAAGAAAATACGTAGGTAGTAGGCATTTGCGTTCAAATCGATATGTATGGTGGCTCCTGGTGTGGTGATGCCTGTGTGGTTAAGTCACCGCGCGTAGGTCACAAAATTAAAAACCAGGTGGCACTTGCGCCCGTGCCACCGCATGGTGGCGATGGAAGTTGGTGCCATGGATGTTTTTATGTTTTTGTGGTTGTGGTTGTAATTGTGATTGTAGTGTGGTTGCTGTGGTGAGGATGGTGAATGTGATTTGTGAATGTGAAAGTTGTAATAGTGGTGGTGACTGGCTGCAGCAGCGCCAGTATCTTAACGGTGGGAGTAAAGAAATCAATTTGTTGGGGGGGGGGGGGGGGGGTGACTTGAATAGTGATTGAGACCAATTATAGGTAATTAGCATTACAACCAAAATATCGACTAAATGTGACGAATGTGGAATGTGATCAATTATTATGTAATTGTGACAAAAAATGTTGACTAAACATAATCATGAAAACGAGTAAGTTGTGATCAAAAAATAAATAATACGTTACACATTATTAGGTAATTGTGTTCAATTATTAGGTAATTGTTTTAAATTTGTGCGACTTGTGACAGGTATGAGATGTGATCAATTATTAGGTAAATGTAACCAAAATGTTGACTAATTGTGACTTTATGCGACTTGTGATAAGTGTAGGATGTGACCAAGAAAACGAGTATGTTGTGATCAATAGATAAATAATATGTGACCAATTATTAAGTAATTGTGACAAAAAGAATGGACTACCCATGACCAAGAAACGCGTAAGTTGTGACCAATAAATAAATAATATATAATCAATTATATTAGATATTGCGAGCAACTGTGATTTTGTGTGACCATTGGAAAAGGACGTGATGAGACATACAGTTGTGTCAAATATAACCGTGTGAACGAGCGGTTATTTTGTTTGAGCGAACTGTGACCTTGTGTGATCGAACTATGACTTTATATGACCTAACTGTACCCTCTTGTGACTGAACTGTGATCTTATGTGACTAAACTGGGATTTGTGTGACCAAACTGTGACTTTGTGTGACCGACTGTAATTTTGTTGATGGGGTATGGTGATTTTTGCAACTAAATTTGTAATTAGACTGAACTGTGATTTTGTGTAACGAACTATGACTTACTGATGGGGTAGGGTGGGGTCGGGTTACAAAGAAATTTGCACTAAATTTGTAATTGTGACTGAAACGTGACTTTATGTGACAAACTGTGACTTTGTGGGTAGAGTGGATGTGGTGAAATTTGTAATTGTGAATTTGTGTGACCAACTGTGACTTTGTAAAATTGATAATTAAAGTACCATAATTGTGTACTTTTCCCATTATTATATGCCTAGGGTATCAATTCGAGTGGTTCGAGACGGGTCGGCATGGCAACATATGAACCCAATAATGACCCATGTGGAAGAAAAAAAAAAGCCCGCCTGCAGCAAGTTAACGGGCCAATCCGAGTCGGCCCAACTCATGCAGGTCACAATTCGTTTTGGTTTGGCCATATAAATAAAAATATAGAACTTTTCATATCTATAGCAATTTTTTTAATTGCTAAAAACAAAATGAACAAAATGATAAATTCATATTTATGCAAAGAAATGTTTACATAAAATTAAAATGTATATCTTATTTTACATGAATGTAAAGTTATACAACATAAGCAAACTATTAAATGCATTTTCAATTACTACTATCAAATATTTATAACTTAATTAGTACATTCCAACTAGATTGATACATAATTTACTATTATTTCTAGTTTCAATATATCTCAACTAAATCGATACCTACTTAACTATAATTTAATTGTTCAAACTTTTAAATTTTTAAATATATTTTTAATTATTTCACTGACTAGCGGATTAAAAACGGCCTTGAAGGTATGATCCGCGAAACCCACAGTTCACACTTTCTTGATTTGTGATTCGTTCGCACGAGTCACGGATCGACCCGCGATTTCAGATCGATCCTAACGATTTTCACGGGTCTGATCGATTCTCCGTGAATAGTGATTGAGACCAATTATAGGTAATTAGCATTACAACCAAAATATCGACTAAATGTGACGAATGTGGAATGTGACCAATTATTATGTAATTGTGACAAAAAATGTTGACTAAACATAATCATGAAAACGAGTAAATTGTGATCAAAAAATAAATAATACGTGACACATTATTAGGTAATTGTGTTCAATTATTAGGTAATTGTTTTAAATTTGTGCGACTTGTGACAGGTATGAGATGTGATCAATTATTAGGTAAATGTAACCAAAATGTTGACTAATTGTGACTTTATGCGACTTGTGATAAGTGTAGGATGTGACCAAGAAAACGAGTATGTTGTGATCAATAGATAAATAATATGTGACCAATTATTAAGTAATTGTGACAAAAAGAATTGACTACCCATGACCAAGAAACGCGTAAGTTGTGACCAATAAATAAATAATATATAATCAATTATATTAGATATTGCGAGCAACTGTGATTTTGTGTGACCATTGGAAAAGGACGTGATGGGACATACAGTTGTGTCAAATATAACCGTGTGAACGAGCGGTTATTTTGTTTGAGCGAACTGTGACCTTGTGTGATCGAACTATGACTTTATATGACCTAACTGTACTCTCTTGTGACTGAACTGTGATCTTATGTGACTAAACTGGGATTTGTGTGACCAAACTGTGACTTTGTGTGACCGACTGTAACTTTGTTGGTGGGGTAGGATGGGGTAGGGTGATTTTTGCAACTAAATTTGTAATTAGACTGAACTGTGATTTTGTGTAACGAACTATGACTTACTGATGGGGTAGGGTGGGGTCGGGTTACAAAGAAATTTGCACTAAATTTGTAATTGTGACTGAAACGTGACTTTATGTGACAAACTGTGACTTTGTGGGTAGAGTGGATGTGGTGAAATTTGTAATTGTGAATTTGTGTGACCAACTGTGACTTTGTAAAATTGATAATTAAAGTACCGTAATTGTGTACTTTTCCCATTATTATATGCCTAGGGTATCAATTCGAGTGGTTCGAGACGGGTCGGCATGGCAACATATGAACCCAATAATGAACCATGTGGAAGGAAAAAAAAAAGCCCGCCTGCAGCAAGTTAACGGGCCAATCCGAGTCGGCCCAACTCATGCAGGTCACAATTCGTTTTGGTTTGGCCATATAAATAAAAATATAGAACTTTTCATATCTATAGCAATTTTTTTAATTGCTAAAAACAAAATGAACAAAATGATAAATTCATATTTATGCAAAGAAATGTTTACATAAAATTAAAATGTATATCTTATTTTACATGAATGTAAAGTTATACAACATAAGCAAACTATTAAATGCATTTTCAATTACTACTATCAAATATTTATAACTTAATTAGTACATTCCAACTAGATTGATACATACTTTACTATTATTTCTAGTTTCAATATATCTCAACTAAATCGATACCTACTTAACTATAATTTAATTGTTCAAACTTTTAAATTTTTAAATATATTTTTAATTATTTCACTGACTAGCGGATTAACAACGGCCTTGAAGGTATGATCCGCGAAATCCACAGTTCACACTTTCTTGATTTGTGATTCGTTCGCACGAGTCACGGATCGACCCGCGATTTCAGATCGATCCTAACGATTTTCACGGGTCTGATCGATTCTCCGTCTTGACACCTCTTTATATGCACAAATGCATATAGAATAAACAGAAGGGGCCACAAAGAAGGGAAAGGACAAGTAGTTGACATAGGTTATTGAGTAATTTTCCTCCATTAATTTTGACTTAAGGAAAAAGATCTATTAAGATCCATTTCATAGACCCTTTTTGAATGGAAAATGAAAAATAATTTTCAAAAATATAAAAGTAATATGTTTGATTGCATTTTTGTTGGATGAAAATTATTTTAATCTTGTTTTGATTTTCGTGATTTTCTCTAAAAATTAGTAAAATATTTTCTTTGAATTTAGTTGAGAGTTCATTTTTTACGTTTACCATAATTTCAAATATTAACTTCACTTTCAATCAAGTATAACCAATTTTTTTCAATTTATTTTCTATTAAAAATAATTTCTTAATTTCCCTAAAATTTATATATTTTTTACCCATTTTTTATAATTGTAATCAAACGGAATCTCTTCCCCATGTTTTTTGTGTGGCCATCTCACACGTGTTTAGTGGAGGGTGGGTTAGGGACGAGCAGCGGGTTCAGGTTTGGATGGAGAGTGATCAAGGGCTGTGAGTGGATGACGAAGAAGGTTGACTGGAAATTTTACATTTCGTTTAGCCCTGTTTGATAGATAATTAAAATTAAATTTTATTAAATTTTGATAAAAAATTATGAAATATATAAATGAAAGTTGTAAATATCATTAAATATATCATTAAAATTAATTATTTACTTTAACTTTAAATTAAAAGCCGTCAACTTTTCTATCTTAGTTTTATCAACTTCTAAAAACTTACTGCAAACTTATTTTTAACAAAAATCATACACGAACTTAATAGTTGTTTGAGCCTAATTCTATTATATGTTAAGCAAGAAAAATATTCTAAATTTAAATGCAATTTTATTTTTAATTAAAGAGAATACATTATTTAAATAGGAGAATGCATGATTGAAATCGATCTTTAATTACCTTCATATTTATTCATGTACAATAGTAATTTTTGAGAAAATGTATCGTAAAGTCTGAAATTTTTTCAAATTTAAATATGTGCAATTTTATTTTATTAAGAGTGTAATTGAAAATAAATTTGAGAAAAATTAATTTTGTTTAAAAATGGAGCTCAAACATAGACTTAATTTAGTAAGCCCTTTTTTATTCAACTTAAAAATAAATTAAAGTCAAAATTAATTAATTTTAACATCGTGATAGCCAACTCTAGTTTCCTTACTAGTTTAGTACATATTCACGTCAGATCGATAATTTTTCAACCACATACTCTATCATCTTTTTATCATATATATGACATACCAAGGTGCATACGTTCATAAAGTACTATATATGTATTTCATAAAGTATTCTTAGCAACTTTTAGTGCTTGTTTGATCTCCATACTTTTTGAAGAAAATGAAATTTTTAGAAGAATGTGTGGTGTAAATTGAGTTGAAAAGTTAAAATTTGTAGGCCAACATTAGGATTAGGGGTGGACAAAATAATCAAACCAGACCAGACCAAATCAGAACCAAACCAAACCAAGTGGTTTAGTTCGGTTCTGCATAAAAAAAATAATGGTTTGGTTCTTAGAATCAAGAACCATTCGGTTTTGGTTCCGGTTCCCGTTCTCTTTCCAGAACCAGAACCAAGAACCAAACTATATATATATATATTTTTTACAAATTAGTGGATATTCATCTCACCAAAAAATTAAAATCTAAATTTATAAATGTGAAATGTACAAAAATGTTATTTAACATATATTTTATCTCATTTCATATTAGACAAAGATTTTAAATCATAAATCTAAATTCTAATTCAAATTCGTTTTTCTTCTTTTCAATTATAAATACACATGCACACTGCTTTACTTGCACTTCTATAACACAACAATCGTTGTACTCCTTAGTTACCATCGACAACAATGATTTTTATTTTTTAAAATTTATGTATATATAAACCTCGACCCAATTCATCAATTCTCAAGAGTTAACCCAAACTCAAATTGCAAATTTCATCCCTAACTCACACGGCACCACGATAGAATGTGACTCAGAACTTCATCGTAACCTTTAACTATAAGTCTAAATTGTCTTTATGTTCGATTCTCTAAATTTCAACATGTCGACGAGCTTCCTTTATGCTAGTTTCTTTTTCTTTAACTTAGAATAATATGTTACTTTTTCTAAATCTTTGTTTTGTTAACTAAAAATTTCATTTTCTATTTAATAATGATGTAGATGGATTCTAATAAAGAAGCAGATATAAACAGGTTTTAATTTACATTTATTATTTAAAAATTCAAGTAATGGTCTTAGAACCAAATCAGACCAAACCAGAACCGAGTGGTTTGGTTCCGGTTTGGTTCCATATCTTTGAAAAAATCAATTGGTTCCATTAGTAAAAAATCATCGGTTTACGATTTGGTTTGGTTCTTCTAGAACAGAACCAAATCGAAGCACGTCCACCCCTAATTAGGATGCTGGGTGTAGATTAGGTATTATAAAAAAATGAGAGAAAAAAAAAAAAGAATGAAAACCAAACATGTGCTTAGTTCCTCCGCTTGAGTAAAATCAATGTTTTATAAATATACTGGGATCGATTTTGAGAAGAAATAAAATATCTGACATTTGGATTTGACATGCAACAATTCATGAAAAGTGAAAACAGAAAACAGAGTGCTCTGTAAATACTGAAAAGTCCGATCTGTATATATACTCACTTGCTCCGAAAATGATAGTCCAGTATACTATCTTTGTCTGTCCCAAAAAAATAGTTTTATTTTCATATTAAAAGTGTATTAAATTTTTCATTTTCACATATATCTTTATTTAATGTATCTTGATACAATACACACCAACGATTTAACTATTACATTTTTAAATTTTTTGTATGAAGCGAAATAAATCCACTTAAAATAATAAGGGATAAAGGGTATAAATGAAAATTATTGATAAAATTTAATACCCTAATTACTAACTATCATTTCTTAATTCGTGTAAAAATAATTGTATGACTATTTTTTGGGTAGTTAGAAACAAAAGGGAAGCATATCTTATGCATGCATGTCAAATTTAAAATTTGAAAGTCCTGTTCATGTATGACAAGGACAATTGTTACTTGTATAATGAAAAATAAAGAGGAAAGGTCAGTTGCACATGTCAGAAGTACAAGAGTGTTATTTAGAACACGTTTGATGTTGGAGAAATTTGAATTTATGGGAGATTGTGTTTCAAAAGAGGTTAGAATATGTAAAAATGGTGGGCCTACGTATGGTTGAAAAAGAGTTTTCGAGGAAAGTCGAGTAAAAATTTCTGGACCAACCAGGGCTTAAACACTGAAAAAGAAACTAGAAATCATGGGACTGTATTGATATCTAGCTAGAGGAGGAGAAATTCATAGTAATATGGAAAAGTGCAATTCATATTAATTATTATATTATTTTTTGTTTCAAACTTTGAACGTCCTCAAATTTACTCTTTATCTAATTATAATTTGAATCGACAAACAAAACGAAATATTCAACGATATAGTGATCCTATATATGTTCACACCGATTAAAGATATTAATAGATTGCTCGAATGCCACACACATATATCATATATGTAAGGGTGCATACATTCTGTGCTTTTTTTGGATTAATTTTGATCCAAAGAAGCATATTTAGAAATTCGTAAATTATTTGGCATTAGGATTTAGGGCTTGATAATATTCATTGATGATCATACCTTACCAATTTGATGGAAATCTGATCAGATCAACGGCCTAGACTAAGAGCAGCATTGGCATCAAGTCTCCATGCAAATCCACCAAACTCCATCTTCCACACATCACAAGGCATTGTTTGGCTGTGACTCTCCTCCTGCCATGAGTAAACCACCCTAACAGTGCATGCAAAAGCTTGCCCGGGCACAGAAATTTTCTCATTCATCACCAGACACACCGCCGTCTCCGCCGGCTGTTCTCCCCGTTCCGGAGGAGAAACCATTCTTCTGTAAGCACAATTAACCCACTGAACCTGATTTAAACCATCTGATATCAGTCCTGGACACGTGTCCATCTCCAAATTCTTCATCTTCTCCATGTCTGTACACCCTATCCCGTCTCCATCTACCCACGCGTTTGTTATTTTATCCACCATTATCCAAGATTCCACCACTTTCTTCGCCGGCAACACCGCATCCGGATCTGACCTCTCCCGTAAACTAACGGCATAGACTCCATCCGAATCATTCTTAGAATTATCGAAGTTAATCAATATTGGTGGCTTTTCCACCGGGAAACCCATATTTTTTGAAGATCCAGATGCCTTTGAATCCTTCAGAGAAGTCATCTCCGGAAGTAACTGTAAAGTAGCATCCGTACGATCAATATCCAAGTCTTTTAGATCTTCACTTTTATTCTGTATTTTACTATCGTTACGCCTTCTCTCAGTTTTCTTAACCCTAACGTACTTCCTCTTTGTTCTCCTTTTATTACCGACACCGGTCTTTATCTCCGGCGTCGATCCGGAAACTGAACCGTCGGAAACTGGTTTCGGCGCGATCGGTCGGTACCTGAGCATAATCCTGTTAATTATCGTCCTATCATGAGCGCCACCGCCGCAAAATCCTAAGGCGGACCAGGTTTTTCCGCCACCCATCCTTGTCGAAAAGATAGTTTCCGCAATATTCTCGCTCTATAAGAGAGAACTTACCGGAGCCTGCTGAGCCGATAATCATCAGGTTAGGGTTCATCACGTGTCAAGGCAAAACTCACAGTGACGGGCTCTGATTGGTGGGGTCGGATCAGGTGGGTCCCGGACTAAAGCAGCGTATCCAACGAAACAGAGTGCTCTAATTGGCCAGCAAGTTTCCACCAATCGTAGAGTGCACACGTTTCTTGCACTCCTAAAAAGATGGGACACGTATGTACCTAAGGGAAGCAGAGTGGGGATGCTTTTGGTGGGAGGTTCCAGAAAATGGACGCGTGGCACACGTTTGTGTTATTTGATGTTTCTTGCTGTTTCACGCTCTACTTCAACGCGTGAAATCTTCTCCTTTGTTTTGAATTCAAAGTACACAAAACAAAACAAACATCAAAATTATATTGGGAAGTTTGGCTGAAATAAGAAAACAATTATAAGGAATTTGAAGTAAATTTAGCCTCCACTACGCAATATTGTTATAAACATCAATACAATTTTTAAATAAAATATATTTTTCGAAATCACTTTTCACAATATATTTTACCTTAAAAATAACAAAAATTCTATTTATCAACATACACATTAAGCCATTGTTTGAGCCTAATCATTAAAATTTAATACAAATTTCTCTCTCATATTTTCAACCACATTCCATAGTACATTTTTCCTTCTATTAATGTTTAACATTAACTTTTTTACAATATCACTATTCCAAATGACATAATTATCTTAAATAATTAAATTATAATGAGTTTCAAACACGTACTAATATTAAGTGGAGCTGTATGTTTATATATATAATTATTTTTTTAAAAGGTAATTTTTACTTTTGTGTCAAGATAAAAATAATTGCATGCATGCATGTGCACGTTTTACTTGTATTTCTGCATGGGAATAATCTCGTAAATCACCTACTTCATTACGACTTCACCCTAGATTGACAATAATTATTTCTTCCATTTAGTAGTAATAACTTGCACTTTCGAAGGATCTAGAGTTGCATTTCTATGCAAGAGTTTGTACATATCTTCACGTAAAAATTGTTTTATTTACCTAAGAACCTATATATTTTTTTTTCCTTTAAACCTAATTTATTTACTTAAAATAAATCTGCATGTTTTGTTAAGCTTATAAGCAAACTTCTTACGTTTAGCGAACATCTCCATTCACAATATCCTTCATGCATAATATACATTTTAAAAAATATTTACTCTTGACATTATTAACTTTAAAGTGAATATTATTAACATGTTGAATGTAATAAATCAAGTACTAATTAAAAGATGAGCACATATAAAAAAAATCAAAAAAATTATTTATCCCCATAGTATATCGTGTTCTTCACGTGGTGGGTGCGGTTTGCGGGTTTGAATTCCTTCGAGGTTGTTGCTATCTATGAGCCATGGAGGCATCCTGGATGAGGGCACGTGTATGGGGTGATGGTGTTTTCCGGTATTTAAAATTTATTTATTTGACAAGTTAAAAGGTAGAATAATGCCCATTGATAGGAGCGTTGGGAAGAAAATAATTATTCTGATGTTTGCTAGCAATTAAAATTTGAAAAAATATAGGTCAAGTCCCCACTTATTAATTTCGCAAGTGAATTGTCTTTTTTTATCCCTTAAATAATTCGGTAGGTTGATTCCATTACATTGTCATTATATTATTATTTGTTAGTACTTATCTATCCTCAATGCGACAATGTTTAATGGTGTTTAAGAATTAATAATCAAATTTACTTTAAAGTAACTTATTTACTCCAACTATTGTTTGCATTTACTTTTATTCTTTTTAATGCTAAAAATTAAGATCCTAATTGAAAAGGTGATTTTCGAAGAAATTTTAAATTTTTTAGAAAACACATGATTGAAAATGATTTTAAAGAAAAACGTGAAAAAACATTGTTAGGACCATACATAATTTACTTTGAAAAGTAACTTTTAATCAAAATTAAACGTGCTCATTTTCCCATGCAGTTCATGTCTTTTCTACTACGACGTCAATATAAAGCTTCCATAGAAATTCAAGGTCCTAAAACTTATAAGTTCTATGTTAATTACTTTTTCCAGAGAAGAAGAAAAAATATATTAATAGCCAACTTGATATAACCCAAAGTTTTTTTTTTTTCGAAAATGATATTACCCAAAGTTAAGAGGGAAAAAAAAATGCATGCACGTATTTAAGTTATTGCTAATTCTCTATTTAGTTTCGTTAAAATGAGATTTTTAATAAAATTGATAAAAGTTGATGAAATGAAAAGACATTACTTAATTGTTATGCAATACACGCGAAGAAATAACCAAAAGATATATGAATGAAAATTTGATAATATTTATAATTTCAATAAAATAAGTCATCATAATTAATTATTAACTTTAACTTAAATTTTTATATGCTCAACAATACATGCATGCCAATCAATAATACAGAAATTAAATGAAAATTATAAAGTAAGCAATAGCAATTATTCAAATTACATAGCAAAACATGACATACCTGACGTCCTTCTTATTTTTGTACAGTAATATCTCCTAGCACTGATGCTCTCTCTGTTTCCACATGAGAGTAAACTTGTTCACATTTTGTAGACAAAGAGACGTGCGATCGGAGAATATCGCCACATATTGTAATCTTTTTTTCAAAATATCTCTTACTCTCTCTATCCAAAACTCCTTCCTGGTTGTTGTGTCCATGTGCGGGAGAGTTTAAAGGATTTGGGCGGAGGCAATGCCAAATATGCATGCAATTCCGTGTGTCTCAGAGTAACGTAACAATCGACGTGAATTAAGCTGATTGGCTCATACATGTGGGTACCACCTAGGTGAAGTGGGCAAAAGTAGAACTGACCGACTTACTAATCTCGGTGTTGTCGGATCATACACACGCCACGTCGCTTGAGTTCCAGAATAAAAGTGGGTGAGTAGAGGGCTAAATGGTCACAATCATATAACATTATGCCCCTGTTAGACCCCATTTTTTACAAATTAAATTTATTCAACACTCAATCTCAACCATCAATCTTAGTCAAGTCCACAATTTTTAACTTTTCAAACAATTTTTAACCCTATATTCTTCCACAAATACTATTCAAAACCAAATTTTTACCCAAAAAATGGGGGCCAAACAAGGGCTATTTATTTTGAATTATATTTCATTTTTTAAAAATAAGAATTTTAATAGATTTTAATAAAAATTGGTGAAATATATAATTATGAAATATTTGACGAAAATTATTTATTAATTTTGACTTAGTTTAAAACTTGGAGTTTAATTCTTACCAAACAGGGCCTATATAAGCTCGTTAAAAAAAATTTAGTTGATTTCATAATGGTCACTAAAGTTTGTGAGAGTAACAAGTTGCTCCTTTTAGTATTTTTCTGATCCATTCAGTCATTAATATTATATAGAGCATCTCCAACCGTGATGAGTGTTTTAAATTTTCAATTACCAGAATTGTCTCTGACAGAGGGATGTAATCATGTAAAGGAGATGCAAATTTGAATTCCGGAGAGAAATGTTAGAAAAAATATGGATATTTCCATCTTTTTTTACATCTTATTGTGTGACCCATTTTATTGACCCAATTTGAATATTACATAGTTGAATCGAAGGATCCCTAATTAATAACAAATATAAAGGGCTACTATTAAAAAGTCGTTGAATAAAGGTTAGGTATGAGAGGAAATATATATTATCATGTCTGGAAAGAATATGATTCACATCCTATACTTCATATTTTTGTTTTCTTAATCGAGTTTCAAAATTTTTAGTTCAGTATATTCATCACACACACGCACACACATACAAAAATCAAAAATAGATTAACTTACGAAAATACGAGCATACTAAACTTATACAAAAAATGAAATTTACGTGTTATAATTTACATTTTTCTATTGGAGTAAAATTCTGATTTAAATCTATCGAGATGTAATGAGAATATAAAAGTGATTTCGAATGTACAAATTTATATCAAAATTTGCACTACTGTTGGACATGCTTTTAAAGGCACACAAATGGTTGCTGAATTAAAAATTAATGGAAGTAACGTTCGATTCTACGAGCGGTTTTGGACTCTAAATAGTCCCTAAAAATTCAGTAATTCGTATATCTTTGGGCTTAAGAGTCAAACGTGCTTGTATACACGGAGATGATCAATAGGTGATGTGTACATTTTAAGTAGTAGTTACAATTACATCATTTACATGTTCGATCGAAGACTGCCCTTAAAATTAAGAATTACAAGGAAAAAAATTAAGGGGAATTGTTTATTAACCTATGTTTGACTCAGGTTCATATACTATTTATAACATTTAAATCACTTTTTATTCATGCATTTTAAGAAATTAATAAATATTATTCACGTATCCATCATTTATTCCTCCAATTTATAATCAGGGGTGGACACATAAGGGAGTCCTAGGGGGTCACGTGACCCCCCACCGCCCCCCCCAATTTTGATTTTTTTTTTTTTGTCTGAAAAATCCAAAAAAAAAAATAAAAAAAGATGCGTTGAATGGTTGAATAATTAATTTTTTTTTTTTTTTTATTGAATGGAGATAAAGTTTGGACTTTAAATAATTGAAATTTATGAATATTGAATAGATTATTTTAGATGAAATATATGTAAAAGATTGTAACATGTACTCAATAAATATAGCCTCTTTTTGGTAGCAATTAAAATCTAAATTTTAATCTTGGTCAAAGTTAACAATCAATTTCAATCATAGATTTCATGAGACTATAACTTTTCAATCACGCATCTCATCAACTTTTATCAAAATTTACGAAAAATCTAATTTTAATCTACACTAAACAGGAATATAATTGATTGAAATTTGAATATGTTAATTGATTATTTACTGCAATATAATTTGTCAATTTCTTTTGAATTATAACGTAGATCTTACTGAAAATAATTTAGTATATTTGTGAGATTGCATATTATTTAGTACATTGTCTTTTGTGAATTTGAATTCTATCGTTATTTTCGATCTTTTCCTTAAAAAAAAAAATCGGTGGCGCTACCCCCGAATCCCCGTGAGTCTACCACAAACTATGCCCCCTGCTACAAAATGTCTACGTTCGCCACTGTTTATAATTTAAACGTTTTGTGGACAATTCTCAAAACATAAATACAAATGAATCAAGAAAAGAAAGATAGTAGCTAACAAGAAATTTTGAGAAGCTGAATTAATTGAATGAAATAGGGTTACAAAGATTAAAACATAAACATGCATAGGAACATTCTAGAATTTAATATCAACAGTACACTACATCACAAGAGAAGAAAGATGCGTATTTACTGGAAGAATAACAAAAATCTGTAAAATGAATAAATATATTCTCTATCTATACATACATAAGAGGAAGAAGTTGGTATCAGTCATGTGCAAAGCTTGTAGGTTACTAAATAGATAAAGGCGTGTTTTATAAAAAAGAAGAAGAAAAACTTAATAGATATGAGCCAGAAACTTCTCCATCTTCTTCATGATTCTGACTTTTGAACTTCATAACAACTTGATGTGTTCCGGACCCTCAACAATCGGAGTCATAGCATGAACCGGACTTGGGCGGGCTTCGTAGGACACGAGCCGGGCTTGGCCAGCTCGTTTCCACACGAACTGGCCCGTTTGCCGACTCGTGGGCTCGTACGAGCCACGTTCAAACGGCTTGACGGGAAAAGTTAAATATTCAAGTCAAATAAAAGTGCAGTCCAGTCAACCATGTCGGAATTAGATGCATAATATGTGTTTTTCGAGTAGAAATGGGCCACTAAGCAAAACTCATGGGCTAAAGCCCTTGAGCCGACTGATTTTATGGCCAAATTCCATCATTTGGGGTTTCAAAACAGTAAGTCAATTATGCAGACGAAAATTATGATTTTTGCGTATTTTTAGGTTAAATTTTGTTTTTAATTATTTGTTTGCCTATTTTAGAATTTTAGTCTAATTAGAATTCTATTTTGAGTAGATTAGCGACTAGGGTTTTATTTTGCTTATTTATACGTTTTTTCCATTCATTGTAATTCAGACTTTGATTTTGATATAAAACAGTTTTTATTGGGGATTCAATAAATGATATAAGTGGATTCCTATGTTTTTTCGAACTTATCAAGAATATTTCTTGTGGCGTTCAAATATCGAACTTATCAAATATTTTCTTGAAAATATTTGTGGCGTTCAAATCAGAGACTGATCAAGGAAATTAAGCAAATCCTTGTGGCGTTTCGAAAGTCGTGGTTCTTTATTCCGCATCGTCGAGCCATCACGTCGTGAATATCGGGTCATGATTCATCCATCCAACCACAACCTGAGTTCGGAACTTTTCGGCGTTTCTTCCGCGCTTCGAACCTCATCACAACCTTTCACCCTAAATTTGGAAGTAGCAAAAGTGACGCTAAGTTTGTCTCGTGAAAACTGGAACCAGGAATGCCCTATGCTTTTGGTGAGTAAATATGCTATTTGTTTAGTTGAAGGTATGTATTTTACCTCTATCTCTTTCTTTGCAATTTTGTCTCAAATAAAATGAACATTGATTTCGACATGTTTTGTTCATGCATAAAATACCGGATTAGATGCTAGAACTTCAAACTTAAATTGTCACACCACAATACAGGAGTATATAGAATAGGAAAGCGTCGTTCTGATGATAGGGATACACATCCACAACATTTCTGTGATAGCCATAGCTAAAGCACAATATTCAGACTCTGCACTTGAACGAGCCATAACTAGTTGCTTTCTAGAACACCATGCAACAAGTGAGTCCCCAAAATAAATGCAATATGTTGCTTTGTAGTTCTTGTCATCTGAAAAGGAAGCCCAATCAGCATTAGTGTAGCCATGAAGGTCCAATCTTTCACTCCTCTTAGTCCGTAGGTTGTGATATAGAGTT
Source organism: Ligustrum vulgare (assembly GCA_963555705.1). Classification (NCBI taxonomy): domain Eukaryota; kingdom Viridiplantae; phylum Streptophyta; class Magnoliopsida; order Lamiales; family Oleaceae; genus Ligustrum; species Ligustrum vulgare. The sequence continues at coordinate 27,263,746 of OY743184.1, forward strand.
CTTGATAGATACCTGAACACTCGCTTAAGAGCCTTCCAGTGCCTTAGGACTTTGTTAAAACTGACTCAACTTGTTTATGATGTAGGAAATGTGTGCTCTGGTTAATGATATTTATTGTAGACTGCCTATAGTACTTCTATAGGCTGATATATCTTTAAGCTCATCACTTCCTTTCTTAGATAGAGTTTTTCCTACCACGGTAGGTGTAGGACAGGATCTTAAGCTCAACATTTCATACTTCTCTAGCAGTTCTTTGATGTATAAATGAACACCTAAGGCATGTCTAACCACCTCTATACCTAGAAAACAATTTAGCTTCCCTAAATCCTATAGAGCAAATCTCTAATTTAACTTAGTGATATTTACCTTTATGATTCCCATTTATTATTATTTCATCAACATTTATGAGAATGAAAATTATGATACTCCCAGTTAGATAAAAGAATAGTGAATAATCAGACCTTGATTTTATGAAGTCCCAACAAGTTAGAGTGCTTCTCCTTCTCATACCAAGCCCTAGGGGCTTGTTTTAAGCTATAGAGGACTTTATGACTGGATTGAAGCTTTTAGCCACTGCAATGCTTAAAACAATTCTTAGAGTTGATGACTTTAGGACTGGATTGAAGCTTTCTGGGTAATCAATGCCAAGAGTTTGATGAAACCCCTTGGCCACAAGTCTTTCCTTATGTCTTTGGATTAAACCATATGAGTTTTATTTCAACTTGAAAACCCATCTACTTCCCACAATATTATAATCATCAGATAGAAGAAACATGGTCCAAGTGTTGTTCTTTTTTTGAGCCTTATATTCATCCTCCATAGCCTTCCTCCATTAAATGTAGTTTAAAGCTTCAGACACAGATTTAGGCTCTCTGTTAAGACCCATATCTTCAGCACTTTGAGCAAGATACATCTTGGGTTTAAAGACTCCAACCTTTCCTCTGGTAACCATTGGATGTTCAATTGGTTATGTGTTCTGATGTTTGGTAGTCTGGCTTAGTACTGTATCAATCAAATGATGAGTGTTCTGATTCTCCATGTTTCTACACCCCTCTCATCATCACGATTCATTGCATTTGTGGAATCAACAAGATCTGGTAAATGATCTTTAACTTCTCTTTCATCAAATGGAATAGGGGATGAGTTCCCATAATCATCCTGCTATGTGTAGAAATTAGACATCTGTTCTCTCTCTCTCTCTCTCTCTCTCTCTCTATTATAAGTTTTATTTGTTTAGATGAGAGAAAACCATAGAAAAAGGAAAACTCATTTTCATAAAATACTACATGTCTAGAGATATACAACTCACATTGAGAATTAAGACATTTATAACTTTTATGAGAGTCACTATACACTAGAAAAACGCATATGATTGAATGAAAATCAAATTATGGGATTAATAAGGCCTTGAGCAAGGAAAACATATGCAACCAAATAGTTTTAGCCAATTATAGTCAACTTTCTTTTAAAACAAAATTGAGAAGGGTGATTTATCTTCAAGAATAGGGGTTGGTGTTCTATTGATTAGATAGGTTGATGCTTGAAAAGCCTCCCACCAATACTTTAGGGCATTTTAGCATGGGCTAGAAGAGTTAATCCCATCTCAGTAATAAGTCGATGTTTTCTCTTCGGCCTTCCATTTTGAATAGAAGTTTAAGGGCATGAATGTCTACATTCAATTCCACAATTTGTAGTATAGTTGGTAAAGAATCTAAATTCTCCTCCCTAATCTGATTGTAAGTTCTTTATTTCCTTTCCACCTTGTTTTCTACCAAGGTTTTAAATTAAATTAAATTAAATGATGAAGGACATATGATTTATCTTTTAGTGGATAAATCTAGGTGAACCTACTAAAATTATCCACAAAAATGATGTAGTATTTAGATTGGGAAGAAGATGTCACTAGGGTTGGTCCCTAATGTCAAGTGGATGTTTTGTTTTAGATTTTGATGTATTAAAGAGAAATGCATGTGATTTTCCAAGTGACAAGCTTCACAAGATATAATGACATCACTGGATTGAGATTTTTATTTCATAATTTGAAAACCTTAGACATAACTTGCGCTAAAGGATACCCAAGCTTACAGTGTCAAATATTTAACATAGCTTCAGTACTAGTAGATTTGTTTTTCAAGGGTACATTAGAGGATTCAAGATTGTAGATGAGTGTATTTGTCTTCTGGTATTAATTTTGAATTTTATGAGCTTTGAACTGTGGTGTTAAGTGTAGTTGTGTGAGTCCAATCTGTATAAACCTTCTCTAAGTCTCCCTTACCACAATTCATTTCCTTGTCCTTCACGTAGTAAGAATTAGAATAGAATTCCATAAATACAACATTATCTGATATTAGCTTAGTAACACTAAAAAAAAACTTTTCTCTTGATCTTAGGAACATGCAAAATTTCTTTCAATTTCAGAGGTTTTGATATAGTAGGCATAGTAAAATGTCTGATGTGCGAAATTGATAGCAACTCAATAATACCTATCATAATTCTCTATTTACCTTTGACTGGTTCCTGTGTCTGCATACCATGTTGGGTCAATCACAAAGTTTGAGGTTGCTATATAGGCATTTAAATGAGAGGATCCTTTGAACTTGTAAGTAGGATTGTTACTGTTTTGGTGAGGGGGAATCCCATTATAAGACTCGTCAAATCTGTAAAGAGAAACATTTGCTCGATGACCAAAATTTCCACAAACTTGACAAGTTGGACCTCTTCCTCTTCCACCATATCTACCCCCTCTTCTATCTCTGCTATAACTTGATCCTTGGTTTTGCATTAGGTCTTGTATCCTCTATTTTGTTGGAAAGTATTCCCAGATCTTTGGTAATGTTAACTGAGCCTTTCCCAATATTTATGTTTCCAAGATTGTTTCTCACAAATTTAATATGCTCCGGCCCACTCTCTTGCATCATAAGAGTAGCTTGAAGCTCCCCCCAAGTAATAGATTCTTTGTTGTTTAGTTGAACAATTGGAGTTCACTCTTCATCTAGGCCATCTAAGATTTGATTCACTAAGTCTGGAAAAGGTATACTTTTCCCAGCTACCTTTAAATTATTAGCAAAGCTGTAACAACTCAGGTCCCACTTAACGGGCTGTCCCGGTCGTTAGATGACGGCGTACTGTCCCACTGTACCAACACGAGTCTTTTCAGCATGCTTTGTCCTCACTCGTACGCTCCCCGAGAAAACTTCCCAGGAGGTCACCCATCCCAGAATTGCTCCAAGCCAAGCACGCTTAACTATGGAGTTTCTAACGATGGACTTCCGGAAAAGAAGGTGCACCTTGTTGGTATGAATAGTACCTATCAAATCTCTTAAGCTTTCCTGGCCTGGGTGTTACAATCACCCCGTTAGACTCACGACGTCCTCGTCGCACTTAACTCATCTGAGGATCTATTTCCAGGCATTAGGATTCTAGAGGTGGCTCCTGCCCTATGACGTAGCACTTAGTTCTCGATTTCCGGCTGGCGGTCGTCTCTGATACCATTTGTAACGACTCAGGTCCTACTTAACGGGCTGTCCCGGCCGTTAGATGACGGTGTACTGTTCCCACTGTACCAACACGAGTCTTTTCAGCATACTTTGTCCTCACTCGTACGCTCCCCGAGAAAACTTCCCAGGAGGTCACCCATCCCAGAATTACTCCAAGCCAAGCACGCTTAACTATGGAGTTTCTAACGATGGACTTCCGGAAAAGAAGGTGCACCTTGTTGGTATGAGTAGTACCTATCAAATCTCTTAAGCTTTCCTGGCCTGGGTGTTACAAAAGCTCTTCATCTTCGATAAATATTGATCAACATTTCTCCTTTTCCGATTTTCTGCAACTCACTAGTAAGAAAGGTTACTCTTGACCTATTTTGTATTTCATAGCTTTAATCAATTCCTTTCCTTGGTTTTTGAGAATTTCTAACCCCCCCCCCCACCACTCTCATTGCACTCTTCAGAGTCATTGCGGAACATAGCCAGCCCATGAGGAGTTGGTCTGTGGACATCCACTGAGTGAAAGCTAGATCTTGGCTTTCTTAAACACCTGATCCAGATTCAGTGGTATTTTCAACACTGGTGGTTTCAGGTGGACAGGCTTTTGTACCAAGGAGATGACCCTCTAGGTTATGACCTCGAATTATTAGAAGAATCATATTCTTCCACAACAATAATTATCCTTATTAGGGACTTTGTGTGAGATTGACACTAGGTGAAGAGGTAGAGCAACTTCCCATCATTGGAGGTAGAGAAACGAAGGAGGTCTGTGAGCTGGTGTATTAAGCGTGTTGCCATAGTTGGCTTTGATACCAAATTAAGAAATGAAATATAGCAACTAACAAGTAATTCTGAGAAGCTGAATTAATTGAATGAAATAGGGTTGCAAAGATAACAATATAAATAGGCAGAGGCAATACTAGGAACACTTACTACTTAAAATTAGGTCTTTAGGAAAGGATTTCCCGTTGCTGAAATCTCGAGTTTCGTTCCTAATAGGTTTCACCTATGGAATTTTTCAACTTACTCTCTGTTGCTATTTTGAGGGTGCCTAAAAGTTAAGAATGAAATATCGGTTGGCAATACATATATCGCTTTATTTACAGAAATTCCATTGGTAATGATGTATCCCTTTACCAACTGAAATTTCATTGGTATTTTTAACAAAATTTTATCAACCGAATTTTCATTGGTAATGGCTACATATATCATCAATAAATACTGAATTTAATTAAAAATGAAAAATAATATACCCGATCTGACACGTTTCCTATGATCCAATCCGACAACCTAGCTGACTCGGCCTGCCCAAGCAACTATTCTATGTGATTTTTATGTAAATGAGGATTGTTTCATATGTGATTCGAACCAATGACTAGAGGATTGTGAAAGTTCAACCCAACCAATGGAACATATATATTATTATATTGATATTTTTGTTTCAAAATTTACATATATTAGTTAAATAAATAACTTTTATATAAATACAACATTTAAAAACACTTCATTTTCCAAAAAAAATTGACAGCCCTTCAACTACGGATTCTCAAATAGGTGAATGATTGAATTTTTTAATTATCAAAATTGACTAATATTAACAACAAAATCTTCATAGTTAATATGAATTAATTTAAGCCTACGGAACTTTGAAGTTAAAAGTGTAGGAAAAATATTAACTTAGGTCACCTACAGAAATTCCATTGATAAAATATACAAAATAATTATATTAGGTTCGGAATATCTGTTGGTACAAAGCTATCACATTTACCAACGAGAATTCTGTTTCTGATTACTTAATGTGAAAGATATAATTGTCAAACGAATACATTAGGCACGAAAGTTTCGTTGTTAATTGTAATGACAATACTTTAGGAAAGGAATATCCATTGGTAAAAGGTAGATAATGCATTGAAGGTTATTCAGTTGGTAAATGTAATATTTCTATTTAATAAGAAAAATATTTTACCAACCAAATTCATTGGTAAATATCTAAATGAATATCCGTTAGTAAAAATATTTTTCTTAGGTTTTACATTTTACGAATGAAATTTCTGTTGGTAAAGGTTTTGCATTTTACCAACGAAAATTCAATTGGTAATGTTTACGCCTTTACCAACGGAAATTTCATTGGTAAAAGTGTTTTGCTTAGTTTTTACCTTTTAATAACGAAATTGCTGTTGGTAAAAGTTTTGCATTTTACCAAAATTATGTTGGTAATTTTTTCGCTTTTTACATTCCGTTGGTAAAAATGTTTTCTTATATTTTACCTTTAACCAACATAATTATCATCGGTAAAGGTTTTGCATTTTACCAACAAAAAATTCATTCAGTAATGGTTTTGCCTTTTACTAACAGACATTAGTAAAACCTAAAACCTTACCGACAGTTATTCCTCTGTCGATGACCGTAGCCCGTAGGTGAAAAATATAGGAATACTTTAGGTACGAATTATTCGTCGGAAAAGACCTATCATATTTACCAACGGGATGCATTTTTATTGGAGTAATAACAGAAATCTGTAAAATGGTTGTATCTATTCTATATCTATACATACATATGATGAAGAAGCTGATATCAATCATGTGCAAAGCTCGTGGGTTAGTATATAAATACAGAAATGCGTGTTTTATATAATGAAAGAAGAAAAACGTAATAGATATGGGTCAGAACTTCATAACAACCTTTCACTCGAAGGTACAAGAAAATCGTAATCAAAGTATACATGTCATACGGATTTAACAGTACGATAAAAGAAATAAATTTTGCTAAAAATTACATGATTGTGAATAAAATAGTTAAATGGACCAAAATATATCCGTAATTTGAAATTAACAAATCACAGCCTTTATATTACCTTATGTAACATTTTACTTACCAATTTATTAATTATTTTTTTATTTTCCAAAAGTTCAATTAAGTTTTCATCTCAAACAAATCACAATTTTTTTCTCATTCATCTATCCCCAATAAATTAAACATCGGCCGAGTCCTCTCTCTACGTTATATCCACCTTTGTTTTTACACAAGATTTCGCATTTTTATAAATTACATTTATAATTCTTAATTTTATGAAACTTTCTCGTAGAAAAGAAAAATTCATTTGCCATTATACCATTGGATCGATTTGAATAATAGAATAAAAATAATCAAAATGTAAATGCAAAAATATCAAGATTTTTTGATCCGAAGACCCTGGATATTCAGTAATTCAAGAATCACATAATCCCCCATTGAGCAATCCATTAAATTTGAATTTATACTCAAATTCCACTAGGCACATCAAGAAGTTCATCACATTACAAAATTGATATCAAGAATACCAAAAAATATTCCTAAAACGGAATCCTACACCTTATCAAACAACAATCGATTTTCACCAAGAATAAACTCCCTCTTCTATATTTTACACATATTAGAAAACCACTATAATCATCAAGAAAAGAGATAACAAAGGGAGAACTACAATTAGACCTCACCAAGAAGTTTTGCTTAAACCCTTAACCTAAAATTGCCCCTACCAAAATGAGAATAAAGAAGAGAAGAATCCGAAACTATTGTGTTGGAGAGAAAATGGGATGCCTCCTTTATATTTTCTTGTGTCCCATCAATTTTATCATTATCCCCCGAATACCAAATGTAAGGAGTGTATATATAAAGAAGTGCCCAAGTTATGTGGATCAAATGCCATTTTATGCCCAATAGCTAAAAATGTATTTTGACCCTTGAAAGTGAGTAGTACATTTTCAACATTTTCCACCTTCGTACGAACTTGAGTGCACAAATAGTGAATTTGAACAACCAATTTTGTAATGCCTCGAGTTCCGTAAGCCTGGGACGTCATGTCGTCCTTTAAAATTGACTTTCAAATAATAATTGGTGCGAAAAATAACTAAGATTTAATTTAAATAATTTCATTCAAAAAATTTAACATTAAATACATTCAAAGTTTAACATAATTGGATAGAGTAAATAAGTTCTCAAAAAAAAGAAAAAGCATGTTTTTAAAACTAGTTCAGTAACCACCACCGTACGCTCCGTTGTCAACTCCGAAACATGCAATTTGTAAGTTTAAAAATAAATGTGAGCATTTCATAGAAATACTCAGTAGGTTGGGCTCAATTTAAATAAACTGTACAGTAAATAACACATATAATTATGCAATTTAAGTCATAAATTCTCATTCTCATGCTATAAGCAACTGGATCTCATACCCGAAAGCAAATAGGTCATGCCTGAAGACATGTGGATCTAGCCCCGAAGGCAAGTAGTCCATGGACGAAGACATGTGGATCTGGGCCCGAAGGTAACTGGTCCATGCTCGGAGACTTGTGAATATGGGCTCGAAGGCAACTAATTCTCATAAATTACGTAATCACATACATAAATTTACAATACGAGTTTACTTAATATCGGGCATTTAAAATAAAAGATTTTCGATGAACCTACCTTAAGATATTCTTGAATTTGTTGAAGAAATGATTCTAGCCTTCTTGAAAATATCTCGCCTGTCTAGCCCTAGAATAAATGAACTTTAATTCGAAATTCACAATAAATGTTTTATAAATGATATCAAATATTGAGGATTTAATTAGAAGAATTAAAGATTTAGGGCTTGGTCAAAAATGTTAAAGTATAAAAGTTTGGGATTGATTTGTGCAATTAATTAAGATTGGAGACTGAATTTGACAAACTCAGAAAGTTCCTGACCAAATTACATTTCAGCAGAAACTCTGGGTCAATACAGACTCAATTGAGAACTTGGGACTTAATTACACAAAAACAAAAATGGAAGGGACTGAAATAAAACATTTTAAACACTGTAAGGACTAAATTAAAAGACTTTGAAAAGGCTGGGGACTAAAATGAAAACTTCAAAAAGATCAAAACATTAAAATCAAACAATTCTCTCTCTCTCTCTCTCTCTCTCTCTCTCTCTCTCTCTCTCTCTCTCTCTCTCTCTCTCTCTCTCTCTCTCTCTCTCTCTCTCTCTCTCTCTCCATTATCGTTTAACAGAGAGAGAAAGAGGCCACAGAGAGGACGTTGGGTCCTCTCGGTGTGAAACCAACCGTGTTGGCGGTCGAGTGGCGCTACAAGGGGTAAAATATGGTAGAAAAGGGCAATTTTTGGGGCTGATTGGTGAAAGAAAATCGAGGCTCGAGGTTTGCATTTTGGTTACGATTTGTGGCTAAACTCCAGCGGAGGCTTCAAGGTAAGTGGTGGGATAGGTATTTCTTTGGTTTTGAGTTTTAATTTGGGTTTGATTGGAGTGAGTAGTGGCAGTGGTATTGGTGGTCGGTTGTGTGTGGTTTGGTAATTTTCGGGTTTAGGCGATGGTGGTGTTGGGTTTGGTAATCAAGTTAAACCGAAGCTGGATTTCGATAGTGATGAAACTAGTGGATTTCTGACAGTGAGTTATGGGGTCGGATTGGGCCATGTGGGGGTGTTGGGTGGTTCACAAGAAGGCAGTGGACATGGGCGGATTCGGAGTTGGATGAAGGCTATGATGTGTGAACTTGCTTGCAAATAGTGTGTGTTTTGCAGTTGGACAATGGCCATGGCGATTTGGAAGTTCAATTCGGCCATGGAGGTTCGAGCTAGTTCTGGTTTTCAGATTGGGTTGCGATAGTGGATTCAATTGTGTGTAATGAAGTGATGACGATGGCGTGTGTATGTTTTCTCGTCCCTTCAATCCATTGATTGGATTTGAGGTTGTGAGATATATGGAATCCAAACAAGATGCAGCCATGGCATGGCTGTCGTGAAGTAGTGTTAAAGAGGGGAGAGAATACCTTGCTGAAGGTTGTAGGATTTTCTATTTCCCCATCGTGAGGAAAGAATGATGATTATATTATGGCTGATTGTGGTGTTAATCTTGGTAAGTTAGGGTAAAATCTTGGTTTATGGAAAACTTGCAAAAATTTTGGAAGTGAGTAACGTTTGTGTAAGGAAAGACTCGGGGAGGAAGAAATTATTGAATTGGTTGGGTCAAGAAATTATTGAATTTGTTGGGTTTTAAATGAACTTGAATGATCTACAAATACCGTTTGGGCTCGAGAAGTTGGATTGGATTAAAATAGTTGAAATTTGGACTTAAAATGATAAATAAGGATCTTGGAATATTTTTGATAAACTTGGATTTTAAAATAAATAATGAAATTGGGACATCTTTAAAATTGTAATTGGACTAAGATTTTAAATAGTTTTAAAATTTATCTAGTTTAAAATAAATTAATATGGCTAAACGAGTGCACTAATTTGAAAATAGTAACTGTTAAATTGGAGGTCGTAACGACAAGTTTGTTAAATCGATTTTTTTTTTTTAAATTTGAAAATTTCTCGGTTGCTACAAATTTAATATCATCTTGCTCTCACACACCTGAAAACAAGTTATGACTTTAGTACCATATCTGAAGAAATGATTGATAAAAACATTTATTCGGGCTTTATTCACTATATGACATATCTCAAATAAAATACGTATTTATTCAAAACTTCCTTCACGTGTGACACGTTAAACAAAATGTATCAAATTTTCTCCATGTATAGTGCAACTGTAATAACTGGATTTTTCATAAAATGTATAATCATGCTAACGGTCAAAGTATATAATCATATCACCAATAAAACCACAATATTTATTTAGAAGACATTAAATATCAAAAATCATTTAATGACTTATACAGTGCCAATATACTTAGACTCAATCATGGATAAAAGAACTATGTGCAAAAAAAATATGATTTGTAACTCATATAACCATCACACAAGGTGAAAACACATAGGAGGAAATCAGCATCCAATTACCAATATCCCCTACATAATATACGTCTATAAATCCTCCCAATATTATATTGTGTATAGCACTTAAACATAATACCCATATCACAGTATTCCCTTAGATTCGGTGTACATATTTCAAAACTTCTCATTTATAAGTATTAACAATGAACAAATCAAAAGTAAAAATATACACTAACAAGAATACGAAGTTATTTTTATTTCAAAATGATGGTATACAAAAAATGATCAAACTTATTGCTTCAAAGGCCAATAATAAGAACAAACGAATCAAGTTATTTATACCACAACCAGTGCAACTTTTAAGCAACACAAGAACATTTTAAGAAAAAAGACACACATGCACAAGTTTCTATTTATCTCCAAAAAATCAAAAGGTTGAAACATAAAAACTTTTATAAAAAATGTAATATCACATCAGGTTGTTTAAGTTATCATGAATAATTAAACAACCAATAAAAGTTTTTATATAACCAACACCTCCTTCTATGTGTGTACCCATGTATTTAGTAATTTTCCTAATGGTATCTTCTTTTGATTCATAATAAGATAATTTATGTCTCCTATCATTGCTTATCCACTCTATCAATTATTCATCCACATAGTCTTGTCACTCTACCACACTAGTCAATTCAAGAATATGATATAACGAGTGTATTCCTATCACTCTCTCACCACTATATTTAACTTCAGGACGCTGAATATGTAGTCTCTACTTCACTCGAGGTATCCTAGGACTGTCAATAGTACTCTCACTATATTTAACTCCACCTGCAACTTATAACTAGCACTACCTTGCTGTTTTTCTCTCAATTGCATCAAAAATCATGTCCTAAAATGACATATTAGTCCCATTAACAGTGATCACACTACTCCATGATCTAACCACCCTTTTGGCTTTTAAAGTACAACCAAAAGTTTAAAGCATAAAATGATCAACACATTTATCACGCAATTTATCATTAGTATCACAAATACTAAGGAAAAGAAACACGTCGTTTCTCACAAAGCACAAGACGATCACATAAAATCACATTAGACATATAGTCTTTTCCAAGCATGTCTTCTATGAAACATACAAAACACATAATGACCACATAAATGCATATAAAACACACAATATACATATAATCTGCATTTATCACAGAAAGATACATACGACACAAAGTTTTCAAGAACAGTCCTTTCATCACCACGAAGCACTTCTTTGGTGTTAGTAAAAGAAATAGAGGAATCAGCATCTCTAATTACAAAAGCAGTAGTAGAAAATAAAATATTTCTTATAACTCCCTTACAAGTTAAAAGAACACCCTTAATTATTATCATTATCATATGCTCAATTTTACCACTCAACCTCATCTTGTGTTGTCAAATCAAAAATCAAAATTTCATCGAAAACCCCCAAATCCATACAATGGGTAGTAATATTTGGAACAAAGCTTAACACAACAAATACACCAAGTAATGACTCAACCAAGTATTTCAAGTATAACATAGATTATGGCACAAAGACACAATCAAGTAGAACATAAATTAAGAAACAAGCAAAATCACAAAAGAAAATATTATTCCTTAATTCTAGGTCATTATATATTAGGTAGTTCTAATTTGAAGTCCTTTAAGCTACGAGTTTCAATAAAGTGATCAATCTCAACATATAAAGAATTATCCAATTTTTATCAATCAAAATAAGCAGTCAAAAGTCCAAAGTAATTAACACATAACAATATCAAACACAGCTCAAAAAATCGGGTTTCCACTATTTTCAAATAATAATTAACCTAAACAGGTTGCTATAAACAGGTTGGTACTGACAAGGTAGATAATCCGTAAAGTAGGAAAAATTTAAGGTTTAGGAATATCACCAAGCGAATAATGCATGTTCGTATATATGCTCTTGGAATCTTACAAAATGGATTGCGAAAAAACTCAGAAGGTTATGTTGAACATTCCGCCCGAAAGTGTTGTAGGACCACCGGAGACGCCACCTGCTAGAAAAACCCAAAAAACTGCAGAAGATGCCCTCCGGTGTTAGATTTTTTATTGGAGTCTCGGTCTCCGTTTGGCAGGAATTGAAGATTGAAGTCTCAGTCAAGAAACACTTTCTGGTCAGATTTCTTCTTATTTCCGACTAGTATGTCTACTCCTCCTCCGGCCAGTTGCTCTTGGTTTTCCCACTGAATTTTGAGTCACGACTAGTTGCTTCCCTTTTTCTCTCCTCTTACGGCATCTTCTTGAAAATATCCAACGGTTTCTCCTACTTTCCCATTTGGGCAAGTTTTGGATTTTTTTCAATTTTGTAATTCTTTATTTTTCTGGTCGTTTCCTTCTTCCTGAATTTTCTCCTTCTCACTGCTTGAATCTTCTTCTCCCTTCTTGATTTTTGGTTCTTCAGTCAGATCTTCACCTACAACCGCTGCCAATTTTCTTCTTTGATTGATGGCAGTAGCTCTATTTTTCGGTCGTGAACCATTTCTCTTGATTTGTGATTTCGATCAGTAACTTGACCTTCCCTCAAGTGGAAAGTCTTGAACTTTCGGTTTCAATTCTTTTGAATTTTTTGGATTTTGGATTCTTCTGAGATTAATTCCAATCCCGAAAAATTCAACCAATTCTTGATCCCAACACAAACTCTAGATTCAAATAACGAGGCTATACCACTATTGGATCGATTTGAACAATAGAACAAAAATAATCAAAATATAAATGCAAGAACATCAAGATTTTTCTGTTTGAAGATCCCGGAGGTTAGGTAATTCAAGAATCATATACTACCCCATTGAGCAATCCATTAAATATGAATTTATGCTCAAATTTCACTAAATACATCAAGAAGTTCATCGCAATAAAATATTGATATCAAGAACACCAAAAAGATTCCTATAGCAAACAACAATAGGATTTCAGCAAGAAAAAAACTCTCGCTTCTATGTTTTACACTTATTGTAAAATCATTCTAATCACGAAGAAAAGAAATACTCTAATCACCAAGAAAAGAGATAACAAATGGAAAACTATAATTAGACATCATTAAGAAGTCTTGTTCAAACCCCTAACCTAAAATTGTCCCCGCCAAAATGAGAGCAAAGAAGAGGAGAATCCGAACTATTGTGTTAAGAAAATAGGATGTCTCCTTCACATTTTCTTGTGTCCCATCAATTCTATCATTATCCCCTGAATTTCAAATAGAAGGAGTGCATATATAGAAAAGAGCCCAAGTTATGTAGGTCAAAAGTCATTTTAGGTCCAATAGCTAAAAAGGTATTTTGACCTTTGAACGTGAGTAGCACATTTCCAACAGATACCATTAAAATCTTGAATGCAATCTTAACAATTTTTAAGTTGTAGGATACCCAATTTAAAACGAATAAGAAAATAACTTTTAGCTGCAAGATAACAAGTAACGTAAAAAGATAATTGATCCTTTTAATTTTTATTCATTAAACAATTTTTGTTAATTAGAATGTAGCATTATTTCTATGTTTTTACAAAGTTGTAATAGTCAAATGAAACATTTTATATATTTTTGTATTATATAATAATAACTAGCTAGGATTAATTATTATTGATTTGACGTTAGAGTTTAGGAAATGAAGATAATAAATTTATAAATCTTATGCTATAGAAAGGGGGCGAAAAAAAACGTCTTTAAAGAAGAAAAATAATGAAAAATCAATAGAATATGGTATGCAAAACATCATGACCATGTTTGGTATGAATTTTAATATAGATTTTAATTTCAGTAATAGTCAAAAATAAATATCAACCACATATTTCATGGATCCACAAATTTTAACAACACATTTTATCAAATTTTATTACTCAAGTTAAGAGCATTTACCTTTTATCTATTTATAATAACATGTATTTTAAACAAATAGTGCTTTTAATCATTATGCAAAATATAATATGTTGGATAGAATTAGTGCGTAATTGTATTCTTTTTTAACAAAAAATACGTGCATACAAAGACGATTAAATAACGACTTACATTTGCAAATATCGAATAAATTTTGACTTTCCGAAATCATGATATGCACATATAATTTCGACGTACTAAAATGGAGAAATTAAGAGATAAAATGAAGCGAGGTATACATATGCAAATCTCCTTTAGACGGATTTTGTCCCCTGCACTGTGCTATCCGAATCAAATAGACTTACATCTCCCAAGATACGCTTCTTTCAAAGTTAACATAGAAAGGTATTTGAAAATTTGAGGTTGTCTAAATTTTATAAACAGACTGTCACAGACACGTCTGAACAGTAACCAGTTAATAGTAAATTGTTAAGTTTTGTTTAGCACAGTACCAGATGAATCTCGCTAAGGCAGATTCGTCTGGATAGTAAAACGTAAATAATCAGAATAAATTGTACGGAATTGTAAATAGACAAGAACACAATAATTTGAGTTTAACGTGGAAAAACCCACGGTTCGCATCCTGCGAACAAAAATCAATCACTATATAAGGAAAGAGTTTATACAGATCAATCTAAACTACAGGATAAATCTACGCATAGACTTTATCAAACATTCAAGAAATAGATCACTCCCTGATCCTTCCGTGGCATGTAATGTGAGTTGGCGTCCCACCACTCTTCAGTAGTTTTCTTTAAATCTGCAACACTTTTCAGCAACACGAACTCCCGTTTGATCTTGATCCAAACCTCCCGTTTGATATTCACCCTGAAAATCTTTCCTTCTCTAAGTGATTAAATCCTCCTCTCGGAGTACAACACAATTGAAGCCGTTTGTATTGGTGCACCACACGAAAATAGGTTCCAGGACTTCTTAATGATGTGGACGTGAATTTTGTTAAGCTCTCCACAAGTTCTTGTATTTTCCACGTCTTAAGAAAACATCCTGTTTTATTGTCTTTATAGTGCAATTAGATTTACTTGACTCCCAAGTTTTCTTATTGCACAAGATCTCCATTACCTACAAAACATGGTAGAGATAATTAGTAAAAAGGTAAGAGAATTATCCTTAAATAAATCTTACCATGAATAATGATAATGATAAATCATAAAAGATCTTACCATTTATCAATCAAGTGATAAACCTTGATATTTATCACCATATTTTCGGCCTTATCAAAGTTCTTCATGATCAAGATTTTCGACCAAGATAATCTTACCATATGTAAAGATAAAATTGAAATATTCTTGACCATATCAAGAAGATACTTACCATATCTTTGATAAGCTTGCGTATCAAGAATAATCACAACAGATTATAAAGAATATTACCAAAATATTTTCGAGATTGTGATAAAAAATTTCGAGATTATGATCAAATATATATCAATATTTTCTTGATCATTATCTTTACAATAAAATGAATTTCTCGAAAATAAGAAATAAATTGCATAATTTAATCGAACTTAATAAATTACTGAATACACGTATTTAGTAATTAAATCAAGTTTTATTAAAATTATTCATTCGTTAAAAATAGGAAATGCCAATATCATAAAATTAACAATCTCCCCATTGGTTTTTTCTATTTTTTCGAAAACAATCATCTTTTTATGATCACAAGAAATCAATTAACTCCCCCTATAAAAAAATCTCCCCCTCAAGATATGCATCAAGATAAACACAATCAACAATCAATAAATGCATGTAAAGAAATCAACACATAGAGAGCATAAATTAAAAAGATGATATTCCATGCTACTCCCCCTTTTCGGTGAAAGAGGAGAAGCCAAAGTTTCACAAAACCTGCATTAAAAGGTTCACAATCTAAAGTGGAACAGGAGAACAAAAGTGTTAAGTCAAAACATGATAACAATGATTTCAAATCACTGAAAATAAGTAGATGAGACTGGCAGGGTTAAGATCAGTCTGGAGTCTTCCTTTGCTTCTTAGAGGCAGGGAGCTTCTTGGCTGCAACCTTCCTCTTTTTTTTTTTGGCTTCCACAAGAGCCACATTTATCGAAGACCCACCAAATAACTGATCAAGCGTGTCTTCAAGACGTTTAACACACACACCGAGTTCAGATATGTCAGCTTTCATCCCTGCATTCTCTGCTTCCAGCTGACCAAGCCTGACATCTTTATCAGCTAATACCTAAGTTCATGCAGTCTCATCCATAACCTGCTTCTTGTGACCCGTCTGCATCTCCAGAGTCTTTCTGCATCTGGCCCTGTTTAACACTTTGGGGGTTATCACCGGATCATATTCCAGTGTTTGGATACCCTGATCATTCAAAAATAATGAAATAATCCAAGGATAAACCAACAGATAAGTATTCCCTTGTCTAGGACCACTTCCCGAGACCCTTCCAATGATAGAATTTCGGATTCGGGCAGCAATGTCAATATTTCGTTTGGTCCCTAGTAGAAAAAGAGTTCTAGCAGATTCCCTCTTAAAACTCGAGTCATGGATGAGTTGGTCAAAATTTGCTTTTACAATTTTGTGAAGTATTTGATACTTCTTTGATATTTCTGACCTAGGCAATTGTTTTAACCCCTTCACTGGCCATGTGATCATTCCCCCCGACAACTCCATAGCAATTTCATCATTAGTGGCTTCCATAGATTCATCATCATCAGCCACATCATCATTAATTCCTAACCACTTTCTAAGTTCTTTTGATGAAATCTTAATTAATTGTTCTCTAACAAAAAGTGAAGTGGTAAAAAGGCATTTTTTGGAGTTATAGTCAATGAGGATGTTGACATAAAATTCCTTGACTAGAGTCTCATTAATCTCCCCTTTACAATTAGTCAATTTTCTCAATCAAAAATGTGACACTATATCATCAATCTCAAAGTCATCAAATTCACCTACAGTCACTCTAGACTCATAATGCAACCGTTTACCCGAATTTTGTTTTTAGAAATCAATGTATGCTTCAGACGACCAAAATTTGAAATTGAAGGGGGTAAACATACCTCTTGCTGTCTGCATGGGGGTGCAGACAAATGAAGAAACATCAAACCTGGATCTTACTGGACCCGCGGCCGTGTCACCCTTTTTCTTCTTCAAACTCACAGTGGCTACTATCTTTTGTTTTCCTTTTCTGTTTGGAATAACAGCTTCTTTCTCAGACTCTTCTTCCAACTGCTCAGACTCGTCTTCATCCTCAGATTCCTTTGGCGCTTCTGGTGGTGCATCATCCTCAGATTCTTCTCCTTCCTTTTCTTCTTCAGATTTTTCATCTTCCCCAGATTCTTCCTGCTCCTCTGGTTTCTCCTTTTCATCATCAGATTCTGTCTCACCCGATTCATCTCCACCTTCTTCATCCCCAATTTTCACATCTCTTGCACTTTTCATGGCAGCAAGTTTTCGTGCTCCCTGCAGTTCACTCCGAATATCTAAGGGAGAGATATGGCTGGACCCAAGATTACCAGATATGGGTGTCAAACTTACGCCCATGGTTTGTGGAATAACAGGCGTGTTCCAGCCAATTTGGGCCATGAGAAGAGCAGGTGTTGGAGTAGTACTAGCTGTAGAGAGTGAGGTCGGCGTTGGGCTGGTGCCAGAGGACGGTATAGGAATAATGGCGCCGCTAGGAGTTCCCATCCCCGATGGGTCTGGTTGAGGTGATTCAACAATGCCACCACTGTCTCTGGTGACTCTCCTCCTTTCGGTTTGCTTGCTTCGAGCCATGTCTTGGAATGGATGTGGATTTTTGAGAGAGGAAGACGGAACTTAGGGTTTTGTTGAGAGATTATTGGGGTTTTGGAACTTGGGACTTGATGATTATGAAGACGTGTGAGGTTTTTGGGTTTAAGGAAGGTTCTCATAAAAAGGAATTGGTATTTATTATGGTAACTTGAGAATCCTGATTCTTGTCAACTACTTTCCTTAAAAATAGATAAGTATAGAAACAAAATATGTTAAGAATTAGGAAACAAATAAATTACCAAAAATTGGGCTCCACAATCAACTGACTTGTTCTGCAAGATTTGCACATATTAGCCCACGATATACTGCCTTAAAAATAAAGATTTTCAGAATAAAATCTAAAAATCGTGAATAAGAAAAATCTAAATGCATATGTATACCTGAGACACGTCTGACCACTTGTTGGCATCTGTTGAGTCAGATATATCTGGCAGTAGACAGTCCACCACGAGCATGATTATGTTGATAGTGTGCGTATGTGATCCGAGTAATCCTTAGTCATCCACATACTACCAAAAATCATATGATTGCTCTGACTTATCGATTTGTCACCGTAATGCACAATAAGACTGATCAAAATCTATAGAAAGTGCATTTTCTCAGATCCGGCTTGCCGACTTTTTCTATATAATGGCAATGTCTTTTGGAGGTGGAAACAGCTTCACACAATCCCCAGAAGTTATCTTACAGTATGTTCCCCTTTAGGTTAGAAGAAGGGTATGAACTTGGCTTGGATTGGTAGATTCACACAATCCCCAGAAGTTGTCTTACTAGGTTTTCCCCTTACTTCTACAATATTACCACATTTATATCAATTCATCGTATTTTGAGGCTAAAGGGTATGAACTTGGCTTGGATATGTAGCCTTCTTTTCCACTAGCCCTGCCCTTGGATAATAAGAAAAATGCGTACAATTCTATAAGCAAGATTTAGATCATAGGTCTACACACAGAATATAAAATCTCATCCAGTAACAACCATATGACATGGACAGCAGTGACTTATCCTTAGGATTGTCCAGATTTGAGTGCTAGTTAGATTCATCCGGAGACATGTTGACTGCTATCAGCTAGACGTATCTGTCTCGTTATCAGCCACAAGCACTCAGATATATCTGCAAGCAAAAATATGATCTACTTAATATAAGAATAGGATAAGTTAACCAAAATGCAAAAAAGAAAAACA
The DNA here is from genome assembly GCA_963555705.1 of Ligustrum vulgare. NCBI lineage: Eukaryota > Viridiplantae > Streptophyta > Magnoliopsida > Lamiales > Oleaceae > Ligustrum > Ligustrum vulgare. The sequence goes on from OY743184.1 coordinate 27,282,850, forward strand.
ATGTGATTTTTTTTTTTTATGAAATATGCATGTTCCTATTCAGAAAGAGGTGATACTCCAATTTGTTTCCTAAGACTTTCAAATTTGACAGTATTGAGGGCCTTAGTAAACAAATCTGACAGCTGTAGATCAGTCTCTATGTGCTCCAGATTGATAATCTTTTGTTCCACCAATTCTCTGATGAAGTGGTGTCTAATGTCAATATGTTTCGTTCTAGAGTGCTGGACTGGATTCTTTGAGATATTGATGGCACTGGTGTTGTCACAATACATAGTGGCTTGTTCTGTAGAGATTCCATAGTCCTCCAACATTTGTTTCATCCACAGGAGTTGTGTACAGCAACTCCCAACTGCTATATATTCAGCTTCGGCTGTGGATAGTGACACTAAATTTTACTTTCTACTTAGCCATGCCACCAAATTGTTCCCAATGTAGAAACATCCTCCAGATGTACTCTTTCAATCATCCACATTCCCAACCCAGTCTGCGTCTGAAAAACCTGCAAGATTGGCAGTGGTATCTCTTGTAAACCAAATTCTGTAATTCAACGTACAACTTACATATCTGATGATTCTTTTCACAGCAGCAACATGAGATTCCTTAGGTTTTTCTTGATATCTTGCACAAACTCCAACACTGAAGGATATATCTAGCCTACTGGCAGTAAGGTACAGAAGACTTCAAATCATGCTTTTGTAAAGGGATGGATCTACATCCTTACCACTGTCATCCTTTGAAAGTTTTAGAGTAGTCGCCATGGGAGTTCTCATTGCCTTTGCATCTTCAAATCCAAATTTCTTCACCAGATTTTTTGCGTACTTTGCTTGAGATATGAATATGCCAGATTCATCCTTCTGTACCTGCAAACCAATGAAAAAGGTTATGATGTGATCCAGATCCCGAATACAAGTCGTCAAGCAACAAAGGATGAAAACACATTCTTGGCGACTAAAGAAGCAAGTTCCATGTTGGGACCGAGTCAAAACGACGAGTGGATCAACCTCATTCAAGCCGTCGAAGAAAATTGTGAAATCACAAATTTACGGCCGTAACATACACTACTCACGGCCGTAACAAGTCTACTGCAAAAAGAACTGAAAATTGTGAAGAATTGGATTTATGGCCGTAAACCACATTGTCACGGCCATAACGCAGTCTTTGTTAAAATTATGATTTTTAGGAAATATGACTTACGGATGTAAAAATATGTCTCACTGCCGTAACTATAAAACAGAAAGCTTCTTACGGCCGTAAGAATTATGTCACGGCCGTAACAGCCAATACGCGTAAATTTAGGATTTTATTTCTTTCCTTATTTTTAACAATTTGTTTCCTAGTATAATTAAAACTCTTTAGTCAGGTTTTGGCCCTATTTATAGGGATGTAATTTTCATTATTCAACACACAACTTTGATATTATAATTGAGAGGCTATTTTGATTTCACAATCTTATTCTTCATTGAAGAAAACATGAACTTGCAAGTTATTCTTGTTTGTTCAAATCTCGGTGAGAATTATTATTACTTGTGATCAAGAGGTCAATATATCACAAAGATTGTATTGGTTGCTTGGTTCAATTAATTTTAATTGGATCCATAAATCGTGGTTTCTTGGCCTTCTGGGTCGATTTCAATATTTTGTGGGTTGCGTAGCTAAAATTGCTACGTGGTTTGCATCATTGTCACGGCCGTAACAAGTCTACTGCAAAAAGAACCGAAAATTGTGAAGAATTAGATTTACGGCCGTAAACCACATTGTCACGGCCGTAACGCAGTCTCTGTTAAAATTATGATTTTTAGGAAATATGACTTACGGCCACAAAAATATGTCTCACAATCGTAACTGTAAAACAGAAAGCTTCTTACGGCCGTAAGAATTATGTCACGGCCGTAACAGCCAATACGCGTAAATTTAGGATTTTATTTCTTTCCTTATTTTTAGCAATTTGTTTCCTAGTATAATTAAAACTCTTTAGTCAGGTTTTGGCCCTATTTATAGGGATGTAATTTTCATTATTCAACACACAACTTTGATATTATAGTTGAGAGGCTATTTTACTTTCACAATCTTATTCTTCATTGAATAAAATCCGAACTTGCGAGTTATTCTTGTTTGTTCAAATCTCGGTGAGAATTATTATTACTTGTGATCAAGAGGTCAATATATCCCAGTGATTGTATTGGTTGCTTGGTTCAATTAATTTTAATTGGATCCATAAATGGTGGTTTCTTAGCGTTCTTGGGTCGATTTCAATATTTTGTGGGTTGCGTAGCTACAATTGCTACGTGGTTTGCATCATTTGGTATCAGAGCTTAGGCTCCAAAAATCAAGGTTATATCTTTATTTTGTTTTCTTGAGTTTTCTATCCAGTTTGATTTTTATGATTATCATTGAGTCCAATAAAAAATCATCCATATCTTGTTGAGTGATTTGTTTTTCAGTTTTTTTGCGTTCTTCTTGTTCTTGAGTTTGCTGAGTCTTTAATCCAGAAAATCGTTCAAAAAAATTTCAAAAGTGTTTGTTTTGCTTAATTCTTATCCGAATTAAGTTCCGTTTGTTTTGTCGTGTTCATTGTCGAATTTTCGGATTTATATAAAAAAATATTATTTTATTTATTCCGAAAATTTACCCAAAATTCAAAAAAAAAAAAAATTCCATTCAAGAACCACTTTCTTGAATTTCTTTAAAATTCTTGATATTGTTTTTCCTTTTCGAGTCAACATTAAATTCCTTCTTGATATTTGTCAATATTCGGACCCTCTTATTTTGAGTCTCTCAAATTTTTGAAAGCTACATAAAGGGATGAATTACGAGTTCGATCATACTTTCATGACTAGATGTCGTGTGGGGGATAAGCTGTGTAGTTTGGTTATTGATAGGGAGTACATCTCTAATTTGGCTAGTATCAACATGATTGAAAAATTGGGGTTGCATTTACTACAACATCCTAGACCTTATACGATGACATGGTTGAAGGAGTGTGGGGAGTTCAAAGTGACCAAGCAAGTCTTAGTGAATTTCACCATTGGGAAGTATAGTGATGAAGTATTATGTGATGTGGTGCCTCTAGAGTCTTGTCATATGTTGTGGGGTAGGCCATGGAGGCATGAGAGGAAAGCATTTTATAATAAGAATAGAAACAGGTACAAATTTGTGAAGGATGGAGAATCAATCACCCTAACTAGTTTAACACTAGAGCAAATACTTGAAGATCAAAAGGAGGTGAAGGAAAAGATTAATCCATTATCGAGATTGAATTATCAATTAAAACTTATAGAAGAGGACATGATTGCACGGAGGGGTAAAAATGTAGTTAAGTTACAAGAAGAGCCTCAGGATATGAATGTTGGGAAGAAGGAGGGAGAGTTGAAAGTAGAAATAGTTGAAAAAAAATCCAACATTTAAGGTAGGAGATGTGGAATTGGGTAATAAAGAGGTGGACGAACAAAAAGTTAAAATTATTGATGAGGATATGCATGAATTGAAAGTTGAGGGGGTAGAGAATGAAAACATGAAGGAGTTGGTTGAGGCCAAAAATTTAAAAGAGGTAGTTGAGCTTGAAAATGTGGACTTAGAAGAGGTGGATGGGCTTGAGAGAAAAGAAATAGAAGAGATTGAGCAAGAAGTTGCAACAAAGGAAGGAGGTGAAGAGAAGGGCCTCGCTGTTGGAAAAGAGGATTTGGAGATGATACACCATGAGTACAAGGATCCCTATCTTGTACTTGGTGAAACTAACATTCCCCGCCCTATTTTGCTTAAATCTTTCTTGCAGGTTGAATATTTCGAAGTATTAGACTACTATTGGTTGATTATGTGTCATGGAAGCAAGAATTTTCCTTTTGATCCAGGCGGTGCACTTAAACAACATGAACCAAGCTATGTTTCGGGACAAATCATCCTGAAGAAGGAGGGAATGATGTGATCCAGATCCCGAATACGAGTTGTCAAGCAACAATGGATGAAAACACATTCTTGGCGACTAAAGAAGCAATTTCCATGTTGGGACCGAGCCAAAACGACGAGTGGATCAACCTCATTTAAGCCGTCGAAGAAAATTGTGAAATCACAAATTTACGGCCGTAACATACACTACTCACGGCCGTAACAAGTCTACTGCAAAAAAAACTGAAAATTGTGAAGAATTAGATTTACGACCGTAAACCACATTGTCACGACCGTAACACAGTCTCTGTTAAAATTATGATTTTTAGGAAATATGACTTACGGCTACAATTGTGGCCGTAAGTCATATTTCCTAAAAATCATAATTTTTAGGACCCATCAAATCCATGTGAATTAGTTCAAGTATATGAGAGGACTAACAGATGTACCTGATTTGTGTTGACTTTTGATTTGCTTACCCTTTTGACAATCACCACAGATTTCATCTGGAATATTGTTTATGCTGGGTAAGCCTCTCACAGCTTGTAGTCTGGTTAGCTTCATGAGATCATGGTAGTTTAGATGCCCTAGTCTGTTATGCCACAATTTCTCATTTTTGGTCTTAACAGAGTTGCAAGTTTCGAGACTCTCAAGTGTATAGCATTTGTCTCTAGATCTAACTCCCTTAAACAACACACTATTTAACGGGTCAGACTTCTTGTCACAATTTAGAACCTTGCAATATTCTTTTGAAAACATGACTAGCAAGTTATCATCACATAGTTGTCCTACACTGATCAAATTTGCCTTAAGTCCTATAACATATAAGACATTTGCTAATGTAGGCAGTCCCTTGATGTTGATGACACCAGATCCATTTATCTTTCCCTTTTGGCCATCACCAAATGTAATAGCACATGTTTCGCCTTTTTCAAAATGTGTTAGTAGAGAGAGATCACCTGTCATGTGTCTAGAACATCCACTATCAAAATACTATGTGTTAGGAATCAAGGCACTCAAGGACAATTGAACTACATAAGCATTAGTTCGAATTTTCTTCTCTTGTCTAGGAACAAGTCTCCTTTTGTGTGAATTGGTTAATTTCAAGTACTCATGACGTGAATTTTGTTAAGCTCTCCACGAGTTCTTGTATTTTCCACGTCTTAAGAAAACATCTCGTTTTCTTCTCTTTATAGTGGAATTAGATTTACTTGACTCCCAAGTTTTCTTATTGCACAAGATCTCTATTACCTGCAAAACATGGTAGAGATAATTAGTAAAAAGGTAAGAGAATTATCCTTAAATAAATCTTACCATGAATAATGATAATGATAAATCATAAAAGATCTTACCATTTATCAATCAAGTGATAAACCTTGATATTTATCACCATATTTTCGGCCTTATCAAAGTTCTTCATGATCAAGATTTTCGACCAAGATAATCTTACCATATGTAAAGATAAGATTGAAATATTCTTGACCATATCAGGAAGATACTTACCATATCTTGGATAAGTTTGCGTATCAAGAATAATCACAACAGATTATAAAGAATATTACCAAAATATTTTCGAGATTGTGATAAAAATTTTCGAGATTATGATCAAATATATATCAATATTTTCTTGATCATTATCTTTACAATAAAATGAATTTCTCGAAAATAAGAAATAAATTCCATAATTTAATTGAACTTAATAAATTACTAAATACACGTATTTAGTAATTAAATCAAGTTTTATTAAATTACCCATGTGTGAAAAATAGGAAATGCCAATATCATAAAATTAACAGTATTAATTTTGCTCGAGGAACCAATGCTTGCTTATTTTTTAAAATTTTTATGAATTTTATACCCCAAAAACAAATGAATGAGATTATCACCCTCAAACTAGAAATGTATATTGTCCTCAATGTATTTCAATAACAAAAATCAAATAAACTAAAAATGACAAAGAGTGGTTAGGTACTTCCTAGGTTTAGAGAGATTGTGTTCCTAATATGAAGCTTTGAATTGAATGTTTGTTGGATGATTTGACCCTTTATTTCATTTTTCACGTTTGGCTCGAAGTGTCCATGATGATATATTCCTCGTAAACAAGAAATACTGATCATTAGAAGCACATTTATAATGTAGGAACTGAAACAAATCAATACAAAACTCCCAAACTAGGATATAATAAAATTCTGAATTTTTAAGCATGGTTGACAATTGCTATTCAGCCCTTGACATCTCCTTGAAAAAAGTGAAAATTTCACAAGACATGTCTTGGGCATATGAAAGTGCATAACTTGGTCTACAATGTTAAAAATTCAAATCAAACGAAGTTTATTTGGGTCATGAAAAGATGTGGTGAAGTAGGTGCAGTGAAGCTGAAATCAAGTGCAGTGGTGCCTACAGTGACCTTGCAATGAGGTGCAATGGGATGCAATGATATTCATATTGAGTTCTATGTCTTAAATCAGTGTATACTATAAATGAATGATGCACAAATGATGTTTAACATGTGTTGAAGATGATCATTCAAAAATATTTACAAAAACTCAACAAAAAACTTATTGTAACATTTGATCGAGCACCTTGTATAAAGAAGAAATCAAAAGAAAACATAGGTTTCTAACGCACTTGCATCAAAGGGTTTGGATCAGAGACACTATCAGGAGTATGGACCGCATGATCTACCTCGCAGACTCAGAGCGCTTGTACAGATCGAAAGATATGGCCTACCCAGCTATAGAGGACTATAGCTTAGGATTTATTTTACTTGTACTTTTCATTGCTTTTATTGTTAGGGAGCTGAACTCCTACATTTACTACTTCCTTTGCTTTCTTGGAAGTTAGGTTTATGTCCCTCTCCTTTCATGTACTATCTACTATTAATATTAGTTCTTGGCCCGCATGAGGATAAACTGTGAACGGCCCAAACTATTATTAATAATAATAATAATAATAATAATAATAATAATAATAATAATAATAATAATAATAATAATAATAATAATAATAATAATAATAATAATCATCATCATCATCATCATCTTAGCCTAAACCCATCTCCATTAATCCACAATTTCAACTTTCACACAAAAATGAAGAACACTAAGATTAAGCAAAATCTTACAAAATTCATACATTTGAAATGATTTTGATGTGATGTAGGACATGAATTTGAGTCAATATGATGTGTAAACATAATGGAATAGTTGGGGACTCAATGATGGTGATTTGGGGGAAGAAAAAGGGGTTTGAAATGGTTAAAATGAAAAATGTTTGCAATATAACACAAGTTGCTGAAATGCACAGAATTAGGCTGCGGATCACGCGGTTGTAGCCGACGGTGACCTGAATTTTCCATTTTTTGAGTTTTATACCCCGTTTTCGACCCCTAAATACCTTCAAATGCAGGTAACCAATTTCTAAATTAGGTCTACAAGTCCTAAGCTAGGTCATCACGTTGAAGATTGTGATAATAAGCAACAAAACAAGTGAAAATTAAATGAAAATTAATAACTACTCCTAATGCTAAAACATGCCAAATAGAATACTAGAATGACTTAGCACATAACAACTCAATGCATGCCTTCTAAACATACTAGTGCTCCTAAAATGCAATGTTAAGCTATGAGAAAGTTAAAAAACAATAAATTAAACAACTAAGTAAAGGGTTTGAGAAATTGGATTGCCTCCCAACAAGCGTTTCATTTAAAATCTAGAGCTAGCCTTTATGGCACAATCCATCAAGGTGGTTTGAGATTGGATGTCAAGCCCTCATCATTTGTTTTGAATTTATACTCAAAATATTTCCAATATTGAAGCTATTGTTCCACCTGAATTTTGGAACAATTTTCAATAAGTGGATTTTGATTCTCCAATTGAACCATGCAGAATGTTACATGTTCATCCTCCACTCGAAACATGACCTCTCCCTTTTCCACATCTACTAAAGCTCTCGCAGTAGCTAGGAATGGTTGACCTATGATCAATGGTAATTTACTATCTTCCTCCATATCTAGAATCACGAAGTCAGCAGGAAATATGAATTTGTCTACTTTAACCAACACATCCTCAATGACTTCATATGGATATCGACTGGAGCGATCAGCTAACTGCAATATGATTGGGCTTGGTTTTTGTTCTCCTAATTCTAGCTTTCTATAAACAGAAAGATGCATTAAATTTATGCTTGCATCAAGGTCACATAAAATTTTATTAAATTTTAAGTCACCAACAATGCAAGGAATTGAAAAACTCCTTAGATCCTTTAGCTTGGATGGCAGCTTCTGTTGTAACTTGTAAGATTGCGCTGGGCTCTTCATTCAAGGATTCCTCTTCAAGTTTCTCAAGTTTTCTCTTACTCGACATCGTCTTTTTAAGAAACTTGGTATAGATAGGAATTTGGGTGATGACCTCTAAGAAAGGAATGTTTATGTGCAGCTTTCTGAGCATGTTCAGAAATTTATTTAACTGCTGATCCTCCTTGATCTTTTTCAGCCTTTGTGGGAATGGGATAGGTGGGTCATAAGGATTAATTGTTGATTTCACCTTATGTCCATCTTCCTTTTCATCTAATGAAGTCCCAGATACCTCAGCACATTCTCCCTCCATTTCAACGGGATTTTTAACATGAACCTCATGCAATTGAACTCAACTGCGTGTAGTTATTGCATTTACTCCTTGTTTCTCTATCCAACCCTTCAATCTTTGGGGAAACAGAGTAAGAAGTCCATACACCCAATCACATGGGGTGAAAGTGATCGTTCTTGGTACAAAATCAACTTCTTTTTCTAAAGTTCTGATGGCCATCACCTGATCCTTAGGATTAAACTTAGTGTTACCGGGCAGTGTGCCTAGAGCTCTGTTTGTCAAGACTTAAGCTATATGTCCAAACTGAGTCTCCAAGTTTCTAATTGAGGCCTAATGATTCTGCAGTGTAGTTTCAATCCTTCTCATGAATTGGTCAATTTTCTCATGTATTGCTCAACATTTTCCATCAGTTTTATGAGCATCTCTTCAAGCTAAGGCTTCTTTTCTCCTGTTTGATGTGGAGGTACGTGTTGACCTGTGCTGTTTTGATTATCCCTCCACAAGAAGTTAGGGTGATTTCGCCAACCTAGTGTGTTGGAATATAGATTATGTTGGCAGTATCCCCTTTGCACAAAGTCTACTTGCTTTGCTTGACTTTCCAAAATTGGACAATCTGATGTGTTGTGATTAGCCCCCACATTCCTCGCATCCAGTTACAGTACTTTTCACTGCATGGTTGGTCTGTATGAAAGTTACCAGCGAGTCAATTTTAGCGAAAAATACTGACACACTATATCCACTTCATAAACTCTGGTTTCTTTTGGATTATTCTCTTAGATGTCCACACTGCACTGGTATTAGCTATTCTCTCAAATAATTCAAGTGCGCTGATCGCTCCGCAAGTGTACGGGTCGCGCAAGTAATAAAGTGAATTTTAAGTTCGAGTATCGATCCCACAGAGATTGTTTTAAATTGTATTTTAGATTACTGCCTTAACCGGAACTGGAGATTTGATTGAGTTTGAGAATTTTGCTTTCGAAAATTAAAATAAAGATTCAACTTAAAAATTGACAAATCTGATTTTAAAAGAATGAAAATAAATGCTTTAGAATTATGAATCCATCTTGACTCTATCATCCATATCTTAATCGAATTATTTAAATACAATTCACGGGTTTTGAAAATCCATATTCCTAATGTTGTTAAAACTCCCTTTCGAACAAGCAATAACGCATATTCCTACACACGACCAAACTATATTTCTATGTTGAATACGAATGTGCAATAAGCATTGAAAGAACTATGAATATTATAGCAGATAACACAAAGCATGTGGGTATATTTTTATCCCCTATCGGACTTTGTGGCAATTAAATAGCTTCTAATGAGATCCTACTCTTTCGAACATAGAAAATCATAAAGACAATCACACAAAAGCTGGCCAAACAATTGCATAATAATAAAAGCACTTATTTAATTGCATCAAACCCATAAACTACATATATTAAATAATTGGTAAAAACATGGAATCAAATAGTTAAAACTTCATCACAATCCTAACACAAGATTTCTAGCCTAAAAATATGATAAAAGATAAATTAAAACTATGATAATTGGAGTTCATCAACCTTTTTACCATGTTGTAGAAGAATCTTCAATCATGCGCCAGTTGGTTCCTTGAAAGTTTGACAACCCTTCGGGATCACCTTTGACAAGTTTGGAACCCCCCATCTCGTGCCTTATGCCCTGTATTTATAGATTTCCACGAAGTCTAGGTTAATTGAGGAGAAAAACTACTGAATTTCGCGCAAAAAGCCCAGCTGCGGCCCAGTCGGATAACCATGCGACCGCACGGTTCAAAAGTGCGCGATCGCACGACGCTGCAGGTAAGTTTCAGTCACTGATTTTTTTGACCGTGCAACGGCACGGTGTTCCGGTTGAAGGCAATTTCTGACTTTTAAATGTTGTAAGTTGGTCCCTGTCTTTTAATTGCATAGCAAGTCTTCCAACTTTCGATTGTTGCAATTTAGCCCCTGAACTTCTGATTTCTTCTTCAAATTCTCCATTTGATTGACTGCATCAATTCTTGATTTGCTTACTTTGACACTTTTTTCATCCAATTGCTTGATTTTAGCTTTAATTCCATTGTTTTCACGACTTTTTGGTTACTCCTGAAATATAAACAAATGACATAGAATAAATAGCAAATATTCTTGATTAAACAAATAAAAATCCTAATTTTAGGATAGATGAAGAGTGAACAAGACTCTTGTATTGAGGGAGCTAGCCAGTGTAAAAGAACCTCACGTGATCATTTTTAGGGAGTCCATGTTGACGGCATTTCGAAAGCACGTTTTTAAACCTGTTCCATGACTTATCAAATGATTCAAACTCTTGTTGTTGTAAAATTGTTATATCATGTCTAAGCTTAGCAACTTTAACTAGGGCATGAATTCTGTGCACAACTTTTGGGCCAAGTCATTTCAGGTTGTGATACTTGCAGGTGGGCGGGAATCTAACCAATCTATAGCCCTGTCATTCAAAGTGTATGTAAACAACCTAAGCCTCATGGCGTCATCGATACTCCCTGATATTTAAAGTGTTCGTACATGTCCAAAAATTTAGATACATGCATGTGAATTTTCATCAGGTTTGCCATAGAATTGCTGACGCGCTTACATCAGAGGGTTGGGATCAGAGACACTATCAGGAGTATGGACAGCATGATCTACCTCACAGACTCAGGGCGCTTGTACAGATCGACAGATATGGCCTACCCAACTACAAAGGGCTATAGCTTAAGATTTATTTTACTTGTACTTTTCATTGCTTTTATTGTTAGGGAGCTGAACTCCTACATTTACTGCTTCATTTGCTTTCTTGGAGGTTAGGTTTATGTCCCCCTCATTTCATATACTATCTACTATTAATATTAGTTCCTGACCCGCATGAGAATAAACTGTGAACGGCCAAAAAAAAAACTGGAAGTTTGCAAGACCAAAAGGTGGGTACAATATACTTGACTGGTTTTGGACACTTTTTGGGGTCATAAAGTCTCCTCTAAGCCTATTTCCCTCATCTATAGGCTCAACACCCGGTAGTGCTATATTATTGTTCGCCATTTCTTCCTGTTTTTGGTTTTTTGAATTATCTAATTCTTTTTCTACTCTTAACCTACGATGTAAAGTAAGTTCTATTTCCGAGTCAACTTCGAAAAGATTCCCGTGTTTCAAACGTAGCATACACAATTAAGAGAAAAACAAATGAACTAGTGACTAAACTAAAAATAAAATAAAATACTAAAATAAAAATAAAAATAAAACGGTAAAAAATCCGAATTAGTGAAAGTAATCTAAAAATGAGTTTAAACTACAATCTCCGACAACGACGTCAAAATTTTTTTGCTGACTGCAAATGTACAGATTGCACAAGTAATAAAGTGAATTTTAAATCAGTGTATCGTACCCACAGGGATTATGTAAATTGTATTTAAGCCTACACTTCTTAATCGGAACTAGAAAATGCTTTGATTTGAGAATTTTTGAATGAAAATTAAACTAATGATTAAACTAAAAATGACGAGAAAATTTGATTTAAAACTATGAAAAACAAGCGCGTTAGAATTATGAATCTATTTTAGCTACATCATCCATATTTTGATCAAATTATTTAAATACAATTCATGGTTTTAAAAATCAGTGTTCCTAAAGTTATTTAAGTCCTCTTTTGAGCGATACATAAAAACATTTTCCTACATGCAAATTGACTATATATCTATGACAATTAAACCATATAGAAAAGCATTAAATGATTTGTGAATACTTTCAAGGAGAACACAAAGTATAGGGGTATATTTCTATCCCCTAACGGACTTTGCAGCAACTAAATCACATCTAAAGAATTCATACTCTTTCGAACATAAGAAAACATCATGACAATCACACAAAAGTTGACCAAATAATTGCATAATAATATAAGCACTATTTAATTGTATCAAACCCATAAATTGTGTAAATTAAATGATAAGTCAAAACATGAAATCAAATAGTTAAGACTTCATTACAATCCTAACACTGAAAACTTATCCAAATAACATAATTGAGAATAAATAACAAGAATAATAAAAGGATGTCACCCCACTCATCTTCTTGCAATTGTATCATCAATCTTGTTATTGGCTTTCCATGGATCCCTCAATACTTCGACGGCGTTTTAGCAAGAATTAAGCAAGTCAGGAACCCCCGAAAATGTGCCCCAAATCTGGTTTTTATAGATTTTTTTTAGAACCTATGTCAAAAAGATGAGAATCTTGCTGAAAATCGTGCAAAAAGCCCACCAGTCGGCCAAGAATTTGACCGTGTGACCGCACGGTATAATATCATGTGGTCGCACACCTTTATATGTTTAACCTCATTTTCTACAGAGATGGTCATGCGTCTGCACAGTTTTCCAAGTATTAGGCAATTTCATCTTTTGAAGTCCTATAAGTTGGTCTTCAAGATTTTATTGCACCCCTGGTCCTTCAACTTCCGATTGATGCAATTAAGTCCCTGAACTTCTGATTTCTTCCAAATTTGATTTCTTCTTCTTCTTTTCTTCAAATTGGCACCTTGATTAACTTCATCAACTCCTCAATTTCACATTTTAGCATTTTTTATCATTCAATTGACTTGTTTTTGCTCCAAATCCTTTATATTCTCGACTTCAGTATTATTTCTGAAATATAAACAATTAATAGAAAAATAAATAGCAAACATTCTCAAACGAATATATAAAATCCTACTTTTAGGATAGAAATAAGTGTATAAAATACACTTATAAACACCCCAAACTGGAACTATTGTTCGTCCTTGAACAAAATAAAATTAAACTGTAGAATAAAAATGCAACAACAAATATTTTTGTTTTGATGACTTATCTACCATGAGTTTCAACAGTTAGATTAACATTTCACCCATAAAAGAAACATCAACAACATAAAAATATTTTCATTCATCCGATACTCGACTTTATTGTGTGTGTGTGAATAGCCAAAAATCAAATGAACTACCTAATTTTCAAAATTAGAATAATATATTGTCGTTTTAGAATAAAAGCTAACTAATTGTTTATTATTTGTTTACAATACAAAAATTATCTCAAAATCAAGGGAACTAAGGAAATGAAGCAAACAACGGCCAAATGGATGATAATTGAGGGCTAGAGGAAGTCAATTGGAAGAACTTAGAATTTGGGGACCTAATTGTAGCAATTGAAAGTTGAAGGATTATCGTGCAATAAAAGTACAGGGACCTACTTATGCAAGCTGAAAGATGGAAATCTCACAAGAACTATTGGCCGGCGCGGACACTTCATCCAACCAGGTGGTCGTGCGACAACACATAAAATAGGAAGAACCTGGTTTAGGTTTCCTACACAGCCACCATAAGCCTTGCTACACGATCGCGTAGTTATTCGGCCTAGCTGCGAGTTTTCAACACATGCGTGTTTTTGACCTAATTTCTCCCTTATTCTACTAGGTTTTCTCATCTTCTATATATACAACCTTTCATGCATGAAAAGTGGAGCATTTGAAGACCTTTACACAACCTCTAAAACACATAATTCAATGTTCTATCATTCGAATCTTGGAGACTAAAATCAAGCCAAATGCGAGGGAATTGAAGATTATCAACAGGCAGCGAAATACTTGGTGCAAGATTTCATTTTCTTAGTTAATTTGAAAAACTATACATGTGTAGTTATTCTTATTTCTACGTTTTTATTTCTTTATTGATAAACGACTAATTTAATAGTTGGGATATTCGATGTTGCTTAGTTTTAGGTTTTTAATTCTACAATTCTAGTTTTGCACTTTCGTTGCATGTGTTGATTTTATTTTGTGTTTAATGCATGAATTAATTCGCGACTAATTCATGGTAATCGGGTGTTTTCATAATCCGAGATGTGAGCTAACAACCTAGATTTATGAATAAAATCCAATAATTAGATAATAGATAAAGATATACTTTTATTATTATTGCGATCGCTACATAAATTATCGTGTTCCATGCATCTAATTATTATGATCTGCTGTTTGGAAACATGGTTGACTAATTAGGTAGAGTTTATTTAAACTCGAAAGAGGAATTTCATATGAAAAGATGAACTCTTACGGGCATCAGGAATTTGTTCCACTCAATGCTCCTCAATCCCACATTCTTATGGAAAGCAGAGATTGAGAAGACATGCGATGGCCTAAGCCCACCAAGGAGAAGATTAACGACAACAATTGCCACAAATACTATGATTTTCATAGAAACCAGGCTACACCACGATGAATGCAAGGTACTTCAGAAAGAAATAGATGCTTTCATTAAAAGAGGTTTTCTGGGACATTATGTGAAGAAAGACGATAAAGATCCCCAAAATCATGAGAAGAAAGAAGAGAAGAACAAGCTCGCTGGTACAATAAATTTTATTGTCGGAGGTATAACTTGAGGAGTTGTTTCGAATAATGCAGGAAGAATTATTCTCGGGCATTAGAAAATTGATAAGTGTATTTTTTACACTTATTTATCTTTCAAAATTAGGATATTATTTTATTTTTCTTGAATAAATTCTAGTTAGTTTGTATTTATTTACATTATTTCAGGTTTTATCCCAAAATCAAGAAAAATAAGAAATTGGAGCAAATACGAAATAATCGGATGTAATTGGAGACAAAAGTTGAAGGATCGAGCGTACAATTAACTCAAGGACCAACTTTAATTATTTGGAGCAATTGAGGCTCAAGAATAAAATTTATCCAAATTTAATTGGGCTTTCAAAACCAATTCAAATTGGACTCTTGGGAGTTTTAATTGAGGTTGAATTGGGAGTATTATTTGGAGACAAGAATTGAGGTTAATTGGTGGAGACTTAATTGAGAGGTAGCCAGTTGGGAATTAAAGTAAAGGGGAGAGACTTGGAGTAGAGTAAAAATGCGTACAGCTGGAGGGATTGATTATCATTGTAATATACAAACAAGGCAGCCGACTTGGAGGAGAGTAAAGGTGCGCAGCTGAGAATAATTTTGTTTGTGCAAAAAGGCAGGTTGCTGGGGGAGATATATATTCATATACACACAAACAGAGGTAGCTTTGGGAAGAAAAGAGTCCGCAGTTGGGGAATTCCTTTGGTTTGGAGTGAAGTCGACTGTGGTGATTCTTGGAAAAAGGAGTGACGTTAATTCTTCGACTATTCAAACTCCGGGTTTTATTTATATTATTTCTTGCTTTTTATTTCAAGAACATGAGTAGCTAATTTAATAATTGGTGTTAATACATTTTGGACCAGCCTAGCTTCAGCCCAAGTAAATAAAATCTCTTAACAATTGGAATTGATAATGTAGATTTAATTACTTTTAATTTTAATTCTCAAGAGAAGTGAGTTAACAATTAAATCATGTAGTAAAATTTGGCAATTTCAACAAAATGATAGAGATATGAATTTGTAGTTTCTTGTGATCACTTATGAATTCCTAGGTAATTTAATACATTTAGCTAAGGAGAACTCTGACCCACTGTATAGATACATGGTTGACTTAGTTAAATAGGTCTAATTTGAACTCGGGAGAGGTAAATTAGATACATGTGTGAATTCGATCAAATACAATTTTAGAAAACAACTTGAGATTCGAAATTAAACTAGAATATTATTTCGAAATCATTTGTCCCAATAGTTCTTTATTGTTAAGAAAATTCATCGTTCAACTTCTCGCTTTTATAATTTAATTTAATTGCTTTTAGTTTAATTTTCTATTTCTTAGTTTTAGAATTGTTTGTTTTATTAATCTCTCAATTTATTATCTTTTTAGAATCGTTTACAATTTTATTTTCTTAATTAGTTTTTGCTTTAGTCTAGGAATATTTTGAGTCAAATTGAATCGATAGCTATTCAAATAAACAGTCTTTGTGGGATCGACAATCCGGACTCAAAAGTCCAGTTTATTACTTTTTAACGATATCGTGCACTTGCGATAATCATCACCAACAAAAATCAAGAGGTCGAGTCTACCAGTCATGACTTTGATCTCTCAGCTAACATCAGTTTCAACAATGCCGACATGGAAGAAATCTCTTACCCTCATGATGACACAGTCGTGATCAGTGCCATTATTGGTTTATTCAACATCGGGTTCCGAACTCTACAACTTTATTGATGTATTCTCAGGGTAGCACCAAATTAAAATGGCCAAGGAAGACCAGGAAAAGACGTCCTTCGTTGCTAACGAATGTAGACAAGGTCATGCCATTATGCCTGAAGAATGCAAGGGCAAACTATTAAAGAGTTATCAGCATGGTCTTTTCCAAATATATAGGACAGAACATTGAGGTCTATGTTGACGACATGTTTGTGAAGTGCTTGAGAAAGAAAGATCATGTGTCCAACCTCGAAAACATTTTTCTACCTTCTGACAACATCACATGAAGATGAATCCTGCAAAGTGCAATTTCGGGAGGAAATTAAAAATTCAAATGGATGAAGAGTGTGAAATTTCCTTCAAAAATCTGAAAAAGTACTTGGGATCACCACCAATATTGGTCAAACCAAATCCAGTGGATAATCTTCTTCCATATCTAGCAGTTTCAAAACACACAATTAGTACTGTTTTGGTCGAAGAGGAAGGAAAGATTCAAAAAATGGTCTACTATGTCAGAAAGATGTTATTAGATGCGAAAACTAGATACACTTAGGCAGAACAGCTTTCACTTGCGCTCGTTACGGCAGCCACACAATTGAAACCTTACTTTCGATCTCATGCCATTACAGTCCTCACGAATCAACTGTTGAAATAGATCTTGTAGAAACCGGATGTCTCTGGTCGCCTCCTTAAGTGATCAATTGAGCTCAAGGAATATGACATTGAATTCAAACCCTGACCTTCAATAAAAGCATAGGTCTTGGCAGATTTTATTTTCGAACTCGCCCCAAGACCTCGGGGTCCAACACGTAGTGGTAGAAAAGAGGATAGCTGGACCTTGGAAGTGGATGGAGCATCCAATCCTGCGGGCTCAGGGGCGGCATCATACTAAGGAAGGATGATGAAACTTGGAATGAATAGTGTTTGTGCGAACACTCCATGAGCCCAATATTGCACCTTAACCCAACGTCATGGACATCTCGAAGCATGAGCCCTACTGGATGGACCCAATTATTAAATACTTAACATCGAGAAGAATGCCGAACAACAAAGTAGAGGCAAGAAGAATAAGAGCAACAGCCCCAAGATATACTATCTTGCTGAACACTTTATTTCATCGATGTCTCACACTTCCCTACCTTCGATGTTTGACCTTGAAAGAAGCCTCACTTGCTATGGCCGAGGTTCACAAGGTGATTTGTGAAGGCCACCAAAGAGCGAGGACTCTGGTAACAAAAATGATAAGATACGGTTATTACTGGCCAAACATGAAGAGAGATACCCTAAATTATGTGAAAACTTGTGATAAGTACCTAAGATTTGCAACCATATTACATCAGCCACCAGAAGAACTCTCTCCTATCATGTGCTCATTCCCTATTGCAGAATGGGGAATCGACATACTTATGGAAGTCAAAAGGTCTTTCCAAAACATTGATTACTGACAATGGAAGACAATTCTAGTGTCAAGCCTTTAAACAGTTTTATAGGAATTTGGGAATTGAACAAATGTTAACTTCAATTTCACATCTGCAGAGTAATAGGTTGGCAAAAGTCACAAATAGACTTATATTGCAAGACCTACAGACCCACCTCGATAACTCCAAAGGAGATTGTGGACAAATCGGACGGCATTCAAAACAGCAACCGGGGAAACTCTATTCATGCTAACCCTCGGTATGGAAGCAGCAATTTTAGTGGAAGTAACAATCCCTAGTTTTGGCACAATGGGTACGGAATTGTCTGACCAGTGTTCGCTAAAATCATATACCGCAAGTGCACGTTTCGCGTTCAAGTAGTAAAGTGGACTAGAAAAGTCCGGGTTATCTTACCCACGAGGATTGATTGATTTGTAACTAAAATTATTGATTTCATTTTTAAAAGAAAAGTCAAGCAACATAAAAGGTTGGTTTGATAGTGAATACTAACTAACATAAATTAAAACATGGCGACATGAAAAGCTAGTTAATTAAAGCAAGTAGACAACAATATGTAAAAACTAGAATTATAACTAATTTTCCAAAGTGAACTAATGACAACAAGAACTTGGCGATTAAACTAAACTAGAAAACATGAGACAAGGTAAATTAAGTTTTTATAACTACACTAATTTCTTCTTTCACAAATCAATTAGTGATAGTCAATCAATTAACCAAATTACATGGAAAATTCTAAATTAAACCTAACATGTATAATAACTTGCAAATACAATACAAAATATTAACAACATTTTAATATTACATAAACATAAAACAACATTCATAATCATAAAAACATAAACATAAATACCTAACATCCACAAACAACCTAAAATACTTAATTAAAAATAAACTAGTCAAAAATTCTAACACAATAACATTAACTCATAATAAACTAACAACAATATTTAACAAATAACATAAACATATCAATAACAATCTAAATAAGAGATTACAAATAATTTAGTAAAGAAAAACTTCCTTCTAATGAGCTTTTTGAAGAGAGCATTCCATGAGGTCCTCACTTTTCCTCCAAATTTTCTCATTCAACAATAAATAGTTCCAACCACCCAAGCTCAAAGCATTAAATACATTAAAGATATAAAAAGTTTTTGATGAAAATGTGAGAGAATAACAAAAATCAAAAGCTTAAACAACAACAAAATACTTGAATACAAGAAAATATTACTAAAACATAAAAACATTAATTGAAAATTGCATTAAAGAAGTAAATGTTAAGAGAAAAATACAAGAAAAATGGAAAAAAAGGCAAGACTTACTTCATGCCCTAGCAAAATCTAGTTTTTTTTTTTTTTTTTCTATTTATAATACCCTAAAAATCATCCAAAAACCCTAAAAAACGCTAAAATTCGCATAAAAGAGTTATATGGGCCAAACTGGGTCGGCCGGGTTGACCCGGTCCTGTCCGGACAATTTTTCCATTTTTTTTATTTTAAAGTCGCGCGGTGCAAATCTGAGGCCAACCTTGGCCTCAAGTCAGTTTTGAGGTCTGAGTCACGTTCGCGACTCGGTTCAAGTCATGCGTTCGCGTGGCTCAGCTGGAGGGTGATTTTGTAGCTAAGTCCCTTCCGTAATTTTCATTAAGTCCTCCATCTTTTAATCTTGAGCAATTTAATCCCCAAATTTTCATATTTCTATCAAGTAGTCCTTCTAAAATTGCACTTTTGGCCCTTCAATTTTTGAAATCTTACAATTTGGTCCCTTGTTTAATTGCGCAGCTCGTCCAAGACTTCCCGGAAGTGACAAAATGGTCCCAAACTTGAAATTTCAGCAAAATCTTCAATCCTTTTGAAATTTTTAGCCTCGAACTTGGACATTAACCTATTTAAATACAAAATATGCATGAATTAGTAGATATTTGCTCAATATATTCCAAAATATGCTAATTTAAATGTATAAAAAGTGTATAAAAATGCACTTAACACATAGTAGTGGGAAAAGAAGTCTAGACCTCCTAGAAGAAGCCAGGGAAGATGTCGCCCTAAAAAATAGCCGCCCATCAGCAGGTCATGTCAAAGAAGTTCAGCGTCTGAGTCAAGAAGGGAGACTTCAGAGTAAGAGACTTGGTCCTACGCCGAAGTAAATTCGTTGGTCATCAACGGGGAAAACTTAGACCTATCTAGGAAGGACCATTCGAAATCATCCGAAAGGTCGACAAGGGATCATACAGTCTAAGAACTATGGACTCAAACCTCTTCCCTGACCTTGGAACATTGAAAATCTGAAGCTCTACTAAAAATAGGCACACTTCCTCTATAAAATAAAGTCTGGAATTCAACCACAAGGAAAGTAATTTACAAGGTCGGCCTGTAAGCACGACATTCACAGATCATTCTCAAAAATCACAAAGTCAAGAACTTGACCCCTTCTTTGTACAAATAGTTTACAAGATCGACCAAATAGCATGACCTTACAAATTATTTTCCTAAAAATACAAAGTCAAGGGCTTGACCCCTTTTTTGTACAAATAGTTTTCAAGGTAGACCAAAAAACATAACCTTACAAATTATTTCCCTAAAAAGACAAAGTCAAGGGCTTGACCCCTTCTTTGTACAAATAGTTTACAAGGTCGGCCAAAAAGCACGAACTTACAAATTATTTTCCTAAAAATACAAAGTCAAGGGCTTGACTCCTTCTTTGAACAAATAGTTTACAAGGTCAGTCAAATAGCACGGCCTTACAAATTACTTTCCTAAAAACACAAAGTCAAGGGCCTGACCCCATCTTTGTACAAATAGTTTACAAGGTCGGCCAAATAGCATGATCTTACAAATTATTTTTCTAAAATCACAAAGTCAAAGGCTTGATCATTCTTTGCTAGATTAATTTACAAGGTTGGCCTGGAAGCACAACCTTCACAAATTATTCTCTAAAATCACAAAGTGAATGGCTTGACCCTTCTTTGCTAGGGTAATTTACAAGGTCGTCCTGAAAGCATGACCTTCACAAATTATTCTCCAAAATCACAATGTCAAGGGCTTGACTCTTCTTTGTTAGAATAATTTACAAGGTCGGCTTGGAAGTATAATCTTCACAAATTATTTTCCAAAATTACAAAGTCAATGACTTGACACTTCTTCATAAAAATAATTTACAAGGTCGGCCTAGAAGCATAACCTTCACAAATTATTTTCAAAATCACAATCAAGTACTTGACCCTACTTTACTAGAGTATTTACAAGGTCGGCCTGGAAGCATGACATTCACGAATTATTCTCCAAAATCACAAAGTTCTTGACCCTTCTTTGCTAGAATAATTTACAAGGTCACCCTGGAAGCACAACATTCACAAATGATTTTCCAAAACCTAGGGATGTCAACGAGTCGAAGATCAAGGCTCGAACTTGGCTCGAGCTTTTTGGGGTCAAGCTTTTTTTGGCCCGAGCCGAGCCGAGCTAAAGCTCGTCCCCAAAAATAAGGCTCGACTCGAGCTTTTTCCGAGTCGAGCCGAGCCAAGTCCCGAGCTTTTACTTTTTTTCTTATTTTTATAGCAAAAATTCATAAAATTTTTATTGAAAATGTGTATATATAGCAAGTTGAGCCGAACTCGTGGTCAAAATTCATTATTCAAGCTCCCATCGAGCTTTTTTAGCGGACTTTTTTTTGCTTGAGCCGAGCCAAAGCCCGTCTCTAAAAAAAAAAGCTCGGCTCGAGCTTTGTCTCGAAATCTCGAGCCGCAAGCCGAGCTTAGCCCGAGCTTTTTCCGAGTCGAGCCCGAGGGGCCCGAGCTGACGAGCCGTTTTGCCATCCCTACCAAAACCACAGTCAAAGTACTTGACACTTCTTTAGAATAAGTTACAAGCCCGATCAAATGAGTACGACCTTGTAGACGATTCTTTTAAGTCCACAAGTAGAAAGCACGTCCAGTCAATGACTGATCAGCTCCTCACAAGAAATCAAATATATTATTCGGAAAAATGTGACAGATGTCTATCATAAATGCTCCAAGAGATCTGATCCCAATCTCTGACACACAGGGGCCAATGATCAATCTAAATTTTCGATCTCATCAATTACGGGATGAGGATATGAAATCAGATGTCAAGGTTGTCCTTCTTGTCAAGGTCAAACCTTTTGGCAAGGTCGGCCTTCTTTTCAAGGTCGGCCCTCTTGTCAAGGTCGACCCTTTTGTCAAAGTCGGCCTTCTTGTTAAGGTTGACCTCCTTGTCAAGGTCAGTCTTCTCATTAAGGTCGGCCTCCTTCTTATCAAGGTCAGCCATTTTGTTAAGGTCAGCCTTCTTGTCAAGGTAGGCCCATGTTTTTAAGGTCAGCCTTCTTGTCAAGGTCGGTCATTTTGTCAACGTCGACCTTCTTGTCAAGTTCGGTCTTCTTGTCAAGGTCGTCCCTTTTGTCAAGGTCGGCCTTCTTTTCAAGGTCGGCCCTCTTGTCAAGGTCGACCCTTTTGTCAAAGTCGGCCTTCTTGTTAAGGTTGACCTCCTTGTCAAGGTCAGTCTTCTCATTAAGGTCGGCCTCCTTCTTATCAAGGTCAGCCATTTTGTTAAGGTCAGCCTTCTTGTCAAGGCAGGCCCATGTTTTTAAGGTCAGCCTTCTTGTCAAGGTCGGTCATTTTGTCAACGTCGACCTTCTTGTCAAGTTTGGTCTTCTTGTCAAGGTCGTCCCTTTTGTCAAGGTCGGCCTTCTTGTTAAGGTTGGACATGTTAAGGTCTTCCTTCTTATCAATGTCGGTCCTTTTGTCAATGTATGCCTTCTCGTCAAGGTCGGTCTTCTTTCAAGGTCAACCCTTTTGTCAAGGTCAGCCTTCTTGTCAAGGTTGACCCTTTTGTAAAGGTTGGCCTTCTTATCAAGGTCGGCCCTCTTGTCAAGGTCGATCATCTTGTCAAGGTCAACCTTCTTACTCAAGCTCGGCCTTATTTGGCCAAAACCATGCTTAAGGCCCACATAAGATTATTGTGAATTACTCTTAATTTCTTACTTCATAAATGGGCCATATCTTGGACCCAACAAATTAGATATACACCTATTCAAAAACTACTTCTTATAAAGGGAAATCCAATCCCTACAAGGACTTTCTTCTACAAGGTAAATCCATTCAAAAAGGATTCATTCCTTCTCCTAATAGGGGAAGGTAACGAGCTTTAACCCCTATAAATAAAGCTCCTCTGATCAAACGCAATTGATTCATCATCAACTCAATTACCAGCTTGGTATTTTTCCTCACTACATTCTCTCTCTCCAGAAAACTAATTCTTATATCGGAGGGGCGACGGGAAGAATCCTCCTCACCTTTTTTGTAGATTAAAGGCGAATCAATCCATCTTTTACAGTGATCAAGCAGTTTCAGATCTTACAACTTCAAGGTTAAAAAAACTTTACAGCATCATTCATTTCAGTGTATTTAAATTATAAATTTACTAATACATATAACAACTCATTCTCTAATTAAAAATTTACAACTAACACAGTTTGAATTAGTGGGCTACTAAAAAATGCATGATCCTTGAATGAGGAAGGTTACAAAGTCTTTGGTTATTCCAGGCAAGAGGAGGAAGACTTGGAGAAGTAAACAATGGTGAGTAGTCAATCTTTTCATGTTTTTGTTCTAATTAATGTATTTGTATTTATGGGCTACAAACTTTTTCATTTATTTATTTTCTACATATATATTTCCGCAACTCTATATTCAATGATTTTCTATCAATTAAAATACAAGAATGGACAAAAATAAACACAATCAAATAACTTACTGGTAAAAAAATGGAGTATGACTTTAACCCTTGTTTGAGCCCCATTATTTCAATTTATAATTTGGGTTTTGAAAAACTAATGGTTAAAAAGTGGTTTGAAAAGTAAAAAATTGTGGGCTTGACTTTTTTGAATGATTGAGATTGGTTACTGCAGAAAAAAGTTGTATTTTAAAAGAGAAATAATGTGGCTCAAACAAAAGTTGTATTTTAATGTAATACACTTAGGTAGTGTTTGATAGACTTGATTTGCGTAGGAAGTTGGAAATTGTTGGCTTCTTTTCCAATTTTTTAACTATTTGATGCATATATTTGTCAAGGCAATTGTTTTCCACCTTTAACTCACGTGACCATGTTTGCCTTCTTTTCCCAGGATTCATTTTCCTTAGCTAGAGTAGATAATTCATTTCCAAGGCAAACTCAATCCTCCCTCTCATTTCTGGTGCCAGAATAATTCTCCCCCTCATTTCCTCACCCACCGACAACCTTCTCTCATTTCTTCACCTCACCAATCGACAACCATTCCCACCCACACACCCGCTCCATTTCATAGATCGGTCAAACGAAGGAACGAGCTCGTAACAGCAGCAAAACGAGGTCACTTTTTCATCCATTTGTCAATCAATGTAGCTTATTTTTAGGTGATTTGAACACATATTCTTCTTGATGTAGTTGTATTGCCTGAAACCCAAAGAATATCTGGATCTTGGAACATAAAGAAGACACTCGTCCCAGCTGAAATTCGACTACTGCAAGGTAAATCAGTGTATTTTTCTTTGGCCCTCGTCAGTTATTTATTACGGTGACTGTGGCAAAGAAAGGGGGAGAATGATTTTCTTGGTGATGTAAAAGATTACCCAGAACAAGGAATTTCATATTGAAGGAGACGCAAGCTTTAGTTTTAGTTGAAGAATAAGAGGACAAATGCCAGAAGGGAATTTCTGGGCCATTAATGTTATAGGGAAGATTTTGTTTTTCTTTCTGGATAAGTTAAATTGCTTTTGCTTGTGTTTATACTAAACTTCCAATGTTACTTTAGTTGAATGAAAATTTGAATGTTTACGATACAATGTTTACGCTCTTTTGTCTAAACTTACAATTCGATTCAGCTCAACAAATACTTATGCTATACTTATGTTGTGTGGGAGTTGGCTGCATGAATCCTACTTTTACCAAAAATATATGTGTCGAATTATGGATACGTATTAATAAAATATATGGTTAAAAAATTGTGACACATGAAATCATAGTTAAAATTATAGTGTGTTCGGTAACAGTAAATAAAATGGTTTATAAACCCTTTTTTTTACACAATTTTTCAAACAAAATTTTAACCAAACATATTTTCTTTCTCCAATATTCAACCACATATTTTACATAGAAAATACAAAAAATAACAAAAAAACCACAATCATGTCGCCGAACACTTCATTAATTTTTTGACAAATGGAAGATTAAAACATGAATTTGATCTTCAATTTTCCCAATTAATATCCATTGAAAATTTATAGAAATCCATAGAAAATATAGACTATCAAACACCACTTGTTAGAAAACAGTATAATTTCCATGAAAAACAAAGTCAATCAAACACCAAAAGATTGAGAATTTCAACATTTTTCAGGTGGCAAATTTTACCAATTAAACGCATTTGATTTTCAATTCCCTGAAATTCGAATTTCTAGGAATTCGTTTGCTTTCCACCCAAATTCCAACATTGCAATCAAATAGACCCTTATCCTCTTCTAGAAATTGCTTATATTCTCCAAAGCTTGTGTTTTGGTAACCCAAGCAACATGTCAAAAGGGTTGTCTTGCACTACTACTAAAAAAATCCTCATCAGTTTCAAATCAAGGGGGGGCTTACAAGCATTATAAAATGGGTTAATTTTACAAAATACCACTCAAGTTTTAGCGAAATTTTAAATATGCCACTAAAGTTCAATCGTTATACAATCTACCGCTAAAGTTCTAATTGGTTACTCAAAATGCCATTTTGTTGACCTTCTTATCCAAAAATTGGCACAAAAAATCCCTAATGTTTGGTAAAATCTCTAAAATAGTCCTTAATGTTTTATTTTGATGTAAAATCCCTTCATTTTTTTTTCCTTAATTAAAAAAATTGGTCCTTTTTTGTTTAAATTACAAATTTAGTTGTAAAACTCCACCCCTCCAAAGTCACAATTGGTCACACAAAGTCGCAATTTGGTCAAACGAGGTCACAGAAGGTCACAATTAGGTCAAACAAGGTCATTGTTAGATCACACGAGGTCACAGGTCGATCACATAAAGTCACGCTTCATTTTTACAAAGTCACAGTTCGGTCACACATAGTTATATTTGACACAATTGTATGTCACATCACGTCCTCGTCCAATGGTCACACCAAGTCAAAGTTGGTCACAATCTATATAATTGGTCACAATGATCCATAATTTATTACATATTATTTATTTATTGGTCATAGTTACCTAATAATTGGTCATAGTCATCAATAATTGATCACAATTTATTTATTGATTGATCAAAACTTACTTGTTTTCTTGATCACATTCGCACTTATCATAAGTCGCACAAACTCACAATTAGTCAATATTTTGATCACATATACCTATAATTGATCAAAATTATCATATAATTGGTACGTATTATTTATTTATTTGTCATAATTTACACGTTTCCTCAATCACAATTAGTTAAAATTTTTGTTACAATTACCTAATATTTGGTCACATTCCGTATTCTTAGTTTTCTTGGTCACATCCCCCATTCTCACAAGTCACAATTAGTAAATATTTTGGTCACATTTACCTAATAATTGGTCACATCCCGTACTTGATCACACAAAGTCACGATTTGAACATACAAGGTCGCAGTTCGATCATACAAAGTCTCAATTTGGTCATACAAGGTCACAGTTCAATCACACGATGTCATAGTTCAGTCACATGTGTTACCAAACTATGAACTTGTGTGATCGAACCGTGTCTTCGTGTGACCAACTGTGAATTTATGTGATCGAATTGTGACTTTGTGTGACCGAATTTTGCAACTAAACCAATTGTTATCTAACTGTGACCTCGTGTAACCAAACTATGACCTTGTGTGATCAAACTATGACCTTGTGTGACCAACTGTGACTTTAGGAATGTGTGGGTAGGTGGGTGAGGTTTTTTAACTAAATTTGTAATGTGACATTGTGTGACCAATTGTGACATCGTGTGACATGTTGTGACTTTACATGTGGGGTGGGGTGGGGTAGGGTGGGGTGATCAAATTATTAGGTAAGTGTAACCAAACTGTCGACTAAATGTGACTTTGTGTGACTTATGAAGAGTAGGGAATGTGGCCAATTATTAGGTAATTATGACAAAAAATATTAACTAATCATGAAAAAAAACGAGTAAGTTGTGACCAATAAATAAATAATATGTGACCACTTATAAATGATTGTGACCAATTATATTAAAGGTTGTGACCATCTATAACTTTTTGTGACCATTGGTGATGAGATACCCATAAGGGAACACGACAAAACGCAGAATTAAATGAAACAAAGATAGGAAAGATCCAAATTCATCCAACAAACACAAGAACACAATAATTAAAATACTGAAAAAGATAAAATTGACGATAGGACCTGGACCCAACAATCACGACGCAATGAATGACGATACGGATTGAAGAACTCAGGTTTTCGAAACGCGACAAGGGATGTCAAACTCCTTGATAAGTTTCTGATGGAACGCCACAAATATTCAAGAAAAATATTTGATAAGTTCAATTGACTGTTCTTCAAGAATAAGAAAAAGAAATCCTCCTTTTCTAGAGAGAAAATTCTCACTTCAATTCAATAATATCCAAAGTTGTTATTTCATAATGAAAAAACAAAGCAATATAATGTAAAACTGACCTAACTATGTTTAGCCGCTAATTGGGCCCAAAACATAGAAGTAAATAATTTAAAACGGAATTAAATTTTCAAAAAAAAAATGCGAAATCTGGAAAATAGATGTTACGGCCGTAACAATGTCACTTACGGCCGTAAGTGACTCTCTGTTAATGAGTTACGGCCGTAACAAGAACTCTCACGGCCGTAAGTATCAAATTGCTGAATTTCTTCAATTCCACCAAAGAATGAGTTACGGCCGTGAGTTATTATCTTACGGCCGTAAGCATAAAAATCTTGGAATTCTTGTTTTTGACCCGAGGGGCTGTTACGGCCATGAACAACTGGTTTTACGGCAGTGAATGTGCTATTGGTCTCCAAACCTTGACCATTTGATTCGGCTCTATCCCTTTGTCTTCTCGGCTCGATTCCAACATGAAACTTGTGCCGTTTCCCGCGTAGATCACTGTCCCATTGCCGATAGGTCGACTTCTCCTTTGGTCTCCTACTTCGGATCACATCATCCCCCCTTTCTTGGAAAGGATTCGACCTCGAATCTATATATGGCCTCTCCTTTATGTATTTCTTGCTATCGTTGGTTCGAGGGACCTGTTCATGTTTTGTGCTATCCATCATCCTTCGTGGTTGTTCTGTCTGGCAATTAATTTTCCCTTTAGCCTTAGTTTTGTAATTTGATTGTAGTACCTGCAAAACAGAATTAGCCAAACTAGGGAGGGATGTGTTAGCAAATGTAAATAAACTCATTTTTGTGGTGGACTCTCTTTTCTTTTTCTGAGGTCGTGGCCTCAACTCTCTTATTTTCAATTTTCACACCCTCTCCTTTTTTTGAGGTCGTGGCCTCAACGCTCTTATTTTTCCCCTCAAACGCGTTCTTTATTTTCAAGTGGTCCTCTTGGACCTCTTTAGGTGATAGCGGAGCAAGAGTGATCCCTTTTCCACCCTTCACAAAAGAATATCGATTTTTAAACCCATCATGCACCACTCTCCTATCATGTTGCCATGGCCTTCCCAACAAAATATGCCCAACATGCATATGGACCACATCACACACAACCTCATCTCTATAACCCCCAATGGTGAATTTAATATTAACCTGCTTGTTCACCTTAAGTTCTCCCAACTCGGTTAACCACTGTAATTTATAGGGGTTCGGGTGTTTCCCCTTAGGCAATCCCAACTTCTCCACCAATAATGTACTAACCACATTAGTACAACTTCCCCCGTCAATTACCATCCCACAAACCTTTTTCCCCACCAAATACCTAGTGTGGAAAAGATTATCCCGCTGTTCATCAATTTCAACCATCTTAGTTCAAAAATTTAGGACACGTCTATTCACAAGGGACCCTTTCACCGCATAAGTTAACCCCTTTTCATCGCTACTACTAGCCCCAACATCCACTAACTTAGGTATTCCCTTAAATTCATCATCGGAACTAATTTCACCATTATCACGCAAGAGCATTACTTTCTTATTTGGATACTGTGATGCTATATGGCCCGACTCCAAACACTTAAAGCACTTAATATTTCTATCCCTAGTAGGTTGAGAATCAGAAATATTTTTACCTTTAGTTGTAAGTTCCTCCTTTCCCTTCGGGACGTACTTATCATTGTGATCCTTTCTCGATTGTGATGTAGGATAAGTTCCCGGTGATTGTTTAGATATCCCCTTTCGCCTTAATTGCCTTTCCACCTTCATTGACATGTGCACCATGTCTTCCAGTTCCACATAATGTTGTAACTCAATGACGTTTGCAATATCTCTGTTCAGCCCACTCAAAATCTAACCATTGTAGCTTTCCGGTCCTCCACCACGTTGGCCCTAATCATGGCTACCTCCATGTCTCTATGATGTTCCTCTACACTCCTAGAACCTTGCGTGAGCCCCTGCAACCTTTGATAAATATCCCTATGATAGTGGCTTGGGACAAACCTCTTCCTCATTATGATTTTCATCTCATGCCATGTATCCACCGGCCCCTCACCATTCCTCCTTGGATCCTTCACCAACTGATCCCACCAATTAATGGCATAATTGGTGAACTCAACAACCGCTAACTTCACCTTCTTTCCTTCAGAATAATTGTGGCAATCAAACATCAACTCTACCTTCTTCTCCCAATCTAGATAAGCCTCCGGATCACTCCTCCCATGAAAAGGTGGAATAGACATTTTTATTTTACCTAGATTATCATCTATCTCATCCCGATCACCACGATCTCTTCTATTATTTGCCCTTTCATTCCTATCTCCTCTACCCCTTCTCCTCCTTACACTAGCCACAGATGATTGGATACTACTTCCTTCACTTGCAAACTCTTCATCATCAAACTCATATCCAACCCTTTGATTATGTCTCCCCCTATGATCTCTCCGGTCTTCCCTCCTAGCTCTAGGACCCACATGAGTTTGTTCCCTACACAACTTATTAATAGTTTCTTCCTGCCTATCCATCCTAGTCATCAACTTCTCAAATTGCTCATGTAAAGTCTCCATCACACCTACATCATTGTTATTCACCTTATTCATACCTTCCAGTCATTTGTTGTGGCTCGTTGATGAAGCTGCTGGCTCCCTTCTATAAATTCCCTGGTTATCCCCAACTGATGAAGATGATGAATCCCGCTGCTAGACATTATTAGTCTTCACAGAAATAAGTAGTATATTCCTCGCAAAAATATATCGCTCGTGTATCACTCAAAATTCCCCTTCCAAGCATTTCAAAAACAATCCAATAACTCAAGTAAGGGTAGGACACGATAAGACACGAGTAAGAACAGGAGAATTTGGAAATTGAGATAAATTCGGAATATTCGGGAAAATAATGAAATTTTCGTTTTTTTCCTAAACTACTAGACAATTTGACTACGAATATGGCGGAAAAAATGGAATTAGATTTGGATAAGAATTGACTAAGATAAACAAGTTTGAATTTTTTTGTGGAATTTTATATGAATCAAACAAAGAAAGAATTTACTGGCACGAAGAACAAGGAAATCAAGAACTGAATCTAGATCCAAACTCTGATACCAGATGATGAGATACCAATAAGGGAACATGACAAAACGCAGAATTAAACGAAATAAAGATAGAAAAGATCCAGAATCAGCCAACAAACATAAGAACACAATAATTAAAATAATGGAAAATATAAAATTGACGATAGGACCTGGACCCAACAATCACGAAGCAATAAATGACGATACGGATTGAAGAACCGAGGTTTTCGAAACGCCACAAGGGATGTCAAACTCCTTGATAAGTTTCTGATTGGAACGCCACAAATATTCAAGAAAAATATTTGATAAGTTCAATGAACTGTTCTTCAAGAACAAGAAAAAGAAATCCTCCTTTTCTAGAGAGAAAATATTCACTTCAATTCAATAATATCCAAAGTTGTTATTTCATAATGAAAAATAAAGCAATATAATGTAAAACTGACCTAACTAGGTTCAGACGTTAATTGGGCCCAAAACATAGAAGTAAATAATTAAAAACGGAATTAAATTAAAAAAAATGTGAAATCTGGAAAATAGATGTTACGACCGTAACAATGTCACTTACGGTCGTAAGTGACTCTCTGTTAATGAGTTACGACCGTAACAAGAACTCTCACGGCCGTAAGTATCAAATTGCTGAATTTCTTAAATTCCACCAGAGAAGGAGTTACGACCGTGAGTTATTGTCTTACGGTCGTAAGTATAAAAATCTTGGAATTCTTGTTTTTTTACCAAAGGGGCTGTTACGGTCATGAACAACTAGTTTTACGGCCGTGAATGTGCTATTGGTCTCCAAACCTTGACCCTTTTATTCGGCTCGATCCCTTTGTCTTCTCGGCTCGATTTCAACATGAAACTTGTGTCATTTCCCGCGTAGATCACTGTCGCATTGCCGATAGGTCGACTTCTCCTTTGGTCTCCTACTTCGGATCACATCAATTGGACGATGAAAAGTATAAGAAAAAAATCATTTTTGGGCGGGGTCGGTTTGTTGGGTGGGTGGCGGGGTAGGGACGGGGTGTGACAAATTAGAAGAAGAAAATTCATTTTTGGGTAGGGGTGGGGTTGGTGGGTGACGGGTATAGGGTCGAGACGGGGTGTGTAAAAGAAAAAAAAATGAGTGGGGTGGGTAGTGGTGGGGTTGTTGGGTCACGGGCATAGGGTCGGGATGGGGTGTGAATAAATAGAAAAAAAATCATTTTTGGGTGGGGTCAGTTGGTTAGGTGGGTGACGGGGTATGGTCGGGAGCGAGGTGGGAGGGGGTGTGAAAAATTGAAGAAAAAAATTATTTTTTGGGGGTGGGTATGAATGGGATGGGTGGGTTTGGTGGGGGTGGGGTGGGTGCAAGGGTAGGGTCTGGGTGTGGTGTGAAAAAGTGGAAAAAAAATTATTTTTTGGTGGGGGTGGGGTCGATTGGTTCGGTGGGTAGCTAGTAGGTTCGGGGGCGGGGTGGGTGTAGAAAATTAGAAGAAAAAAATCATTTTTGGGTGGGGTGGGTGGCGGGGTAGGGTGGGAAAACACGGATAGATAAAAAAAATTCATTTTGTGGGGTGGGTGGGGTGGGGTTGCTGGGGGTGTGAAGTAGAAGAAAAAAAAATCATTTTTGGTGTAGGTGGGATCGGTAGGGTGGTGTCGGGCTGGGTGGTCGTAGGTAGAAAAGTTGAAGGAAAAATATCATTTTTACGGTGAGGTGGGGTAGGGTGGGTGGCGAGGCGGGCAGGGTGTGTCGTGGTCTGTGGCTATGATAAGATCAATTTGTCACTTTGCGATGAGGTGGGGTAGGGTCGAGTGGAGTGGTGTTGGGTTGGGGTGGGATGGGGAAGTGTAGGAAAATATCGGGAGAATATAAAAATAAATTTATTTTTGGGGTGGAGTAGGATATGGGTGGTGAGGTGGGGTTGGTGGGTCGGGAGATGTGGCTAGGGTGAGATCAATTTGTCACTTTGCGATGAGGTGGGGTGGGGTAGGGTAGGGTAGGATCAAGTGGGGTTAGGTTGGGGTGGGTTGGGTTGGGGAAGTGTAGTAAAACATCGAGAGAAAATAAAAATAAACTTATTTTTGGGATGGGGTAGGATATGGGTGGTGAGGCGGGGTGGGTGGTGGATTGGAGGATGTGGTTAGGGTGAGATCAATTTGTCACTTTAAGATGGGTGGGTGGGTGGGTGGGATGGGATGGGATGGGGAATGATAGAAAAATATGAAAGGAAAAAAATAAAAATTATTTTTTGTGTAGGGTGGGTGGGGTGGGTGGTGGTCTGTGGTTGGGATAAGATCAATTTGTCACTTTGCGATGATGTGGTAGGGTCGAGTGGAGTGGGGTTGGGTTGGGGATTGGAGAAGTGTTGGAAAATATCGGGAGAAAATAAAAATAAACTTATTTTTGGGGTAGGGTAGGATATGGGTGGTGAGATGGTGTGGGTGGGTGGGGTCTAGTGATGTGACGAGGGTGAGATCAATTTGTCACTTTGGGGTGGCGTGGGGTGGGGTGGGGTCGAGTAGGGTTGGGTTGGGGGTGGGATGGGATGGGATGGGGAAATGTAGGAAAACATCGAGAGAAAATAAAAATAAACTTATTTTTTGGGTGGGCAGGATATGGGTGGGGGTGAGGGATGTGGATAGGGTGAGATCAATTTGTCACTTTGCAATGAGGTGGGGTAGGGTCGAGTGGAGTTGGGGTAGGGGTGAAATGGGGAATGATAGGAAAACATCGAAAGGAAAAAAATAAAAATTATTTTGGGGTGGGTGGTGGGAGGGGCGGGGTGGGGTGGTAGTAGGTTGTGACGTCAAAATTTGAAATTTTGATTTAATATCATATTAATTTTAATATAATATATAGTAGATAATTATGTTTATCTTATATATATTATTATATTTATTTTTAATTATTAAACATCTAACTAAATGAATTAACACCTGAATGTTAAAAAAAAAAAAAAAAGATTTCATTCATACGATTTTTGAATTGCATCTTTGAAACACAAGGTTTTAAGTAATTTTCCCTACTAAATAATTTATGACTTCTAACGGGACAAGAATGTAATTAAAAATATAATTTTGAATAATATCACAAATAAATTAAAATTTTATTTAAAATAATTTTGGGATTTAAAATAACTAAATTTTGGAATTAAAAATGATTTTGAATTTAAATAATTTTAAAAATTCGAAATTGGCTTAAAATCGAATTGGACTCGATTTCATATATTGGCTCGAAATACATAGCTAGACAAATATTCTTTTAAAATAAATGGGATAAGTCATAGCGACACGTCTTTATAGTATTTTATTTAAAATAATGAAAAATTCTCGATCGCTACAAGTACACATGTACTTGCAACCGATTCCAAATTGACGAGTTACCTTGTCCACGTGCATTAGCTGTCATCAGGTCGAAGGAGGAACAACCTTATAAATATTTTCTGCTTTTCACACAAAGGATGTTATGTTGACATCTACTCTGATAGAATTATCCCCCTCGATGACTGTGGTGGTTGGAAAAACCTGAATAGTGGAATCCATGAGGAGGTATATCCTCCAATGTCAAAGAGATAACCAGGGAGGCCTAAGAATACAAGGATAAGAACAAGGGCAGAGAGCATTCACCCCTCAAGATGTGGAAGATGTGACGGGTAAGTGCACAATAGAAGGAGATGTAAGCAACCTCCACCGGTTGGTTCATGTTAGTAAGCATAAACGTGGTCCAGAAGTAAATGGAATCGAAGAATAGTGATAAGATACCTTTCGCCTATCGTTTCTATACAGTTATTCTTTTAAATTATTGCCTAATGGTGTATGGAAACATTTGTTTTTGAAATAAACAAATGCTTGGTTGCAAAATTGCTATCTTTAATTTTTGGATGCACATGAAATGTTAGAAAAGATGTGTTTGCTATAGTTAAATCTAGTACATTTTTCACAAATATCAGATGTCTCACATGAAAATGCACAAATTGTGAAAATCTCAGGTCCTCAAGAGTTTCTTTACATTTTCAACCCAAATTACAACTCGCTAATAATAGTCTCGATAAATTTCACTTCTTAAGATTTCGGCACCATAACTTCATCATGATCCAAATGTTTCAATGCGTAACTATGGAAATCAAGAGACCCAATAATCTCTTTCAATGTACCGTCATAACCATGTAATGCTTTACAAAAGAAATAATATGGCAGAAAGATCTGTAACAATGTAAGCACATAAAAGCTGACTATCTAGTCAGCATGTAAATATTGGGATACATTCATACTACAAATGCAATTGTCTTTCCCAGTAAGTTTTCCAGTAACCAGTGGTTTCGTGTATAATTAGTAGGGTTTGTCAGGCTTTTCTTCTTTATAAAATTTCCCTGTAAGTTTTTGCCACTGAGGCATTAACTTGAAGTCTATAATTCCAGCAGCATTAGTACTGGTCGACTGCTCTGCCTCAGTACAACGAGTATAAAACGGGTGAAAAAGAATAAAGTGAACAAAGTTTATTGCGGTTGCTAATATTTGATTTCATTGGAAAAAGAAGTGATGAAATCCTGCATTACTCTCAAATTTATTGAAATAAATGTAACTCATTGTATCTATGGTAATCGAATTACTTGTTTCACTATTGGTATCAGCTAGTCACCGTGGTGTATCGTTTATGTGACTCAAGGTTTACGTCCAACTAGTCAAAACAATACCATAAATTCGTGCTACTACAATAATCTAACTAGTGCTTGTGGTGCAAAGGAAAACCGACATAAAACAAATCAGATTTTAGCTTGTTATTCCTCTAAATTTTCATAAATCTGGTGCAATGCCGACATTATTCAGAAATCTGAGCATCTTTATATGGAAACCATAAACCATTTCAAGACCTCCTTGATCAAACAATTGATAATATATGGGATGCACAACTTTTTGCTGCTAATGCAATTAAACTGAATGGATATTGCTGGTAAACCAAAAATTAAACACAAAATCTTGACAAGACTAGATTTTAAAAGATTGAAAAATATTTTTGTTTTGCCTTTTTGATAGACCGTGACAATTACACTAAAATCGATTTTCAGTAGAAGAAGTCAAGGTAAATTTTGTCTTCTTTGAGTTGATTTTTGTTGTTGCAAAGTGATTTTGAGAAATATGTATAGTTAAAAATTGATTTTGAAATTTGTGTTCGTTTAAATAGGTTGTTTAAACAACCTTGCCAAACATTTGCTTTATTATTGTTCAGTATATTTATATTATGTAGCTCAACCAATCGAATTAGACACATATTGTTTGTATGCTATTTCCTTTTAATTGTATCTAAAAATTTGAATTTCTACTTCTTCATAGTGATTTTCACTTGATCAATTTCAAAATCTATTTACTTTTCAACATTGTGATATTATTCATGTTGTGTACCTTCGCATAAATTATACACTAGTTTTATATAAATAAATGCGTTACATTGAAAATGAAAAAAATGGATTAATATATTTAAACATAAATAAATGTGCTAGAATTTGTGCAAATAAATCATTTTTAAGAAAATTTATACTAAAAATTATTTTGAGGATCACTCAATATAAGAATTCCAAACTCGATCATTTATTAAGAAGAAAGAGTTTGTAAAAAAAAAATAGTTGATGTTAAAATAACTTTAAATAATCATCTCGCCGCTAAATCCAATCCTTTTGCTTTCTAGTTCATTTTCATATTAAATATTCATATTTTGATTTCAATTTCTGATGAAGAGTTGCGCCTCGTAATTAAGTATTGCAAATAATTAATGCCAAATAATATTTTAATTTAAAATTAATGCTATTCTCAAAAGAAAAAAATTATTGGTATTGAAAAATAAATGATGTATTCATCTATCTATCTATCTATCTATATATATATATATATATATATATATATATATATATATATATATATATATATATATATATATATATATATTTATTTATTTATTTATTAGGTCCAAGCACGGTTTAGAAAAATGTCATATATAATGCTACGTTGTTCGTGAACCTAATTTGACAACAGATATTAATTCATTGACAAATTGTACTATATTATAATACAACATGTTTATTGTTGAATATTTTGTTATTGGAATTAGTGTATATATACAAATGTCACAAATATTATTTCTTCATTTAAGTAATTACATTAGAAATAATCAAGTTCGTGTATTGCACGAGTGATACACTAGTTTTTAGTAAATTTTGATAGAAGTCATGAAAAATATTTGGCTCAAATGTTGTGAGTCTCTTAAAATATTTGATTGATATTAATTGTTGACTTTAACTTAAATTAAAATCTAGATTATAATTGGTATATAATAATAATATAATAATAATAATTAAGCCTTGTTCGATGTTGTTTAAAAAGATTTTCTTTGAAATAAATAGTGATTTTTTAAGTGAATTAGTGTTACACCCATTATATACACTGTCAATTGTTACTCACATATATCGAATTTATATGTTAACATATGAAATGAATATTTAATTAAAAATGATAAACGAAGTAAGACAATCTATACATATATAAAAACAAAGTACATGCAAAAAATAACACACACATAGTTTTTCGCCCAAAATTTCTTTAAACTTTGTAATTTAAATTGACTTAAAGATTAAAGTGAAAAAACGAAATTACATTTTAATAAAATTTGTAATAAGTGAAAAAAAATAATATATATATATATATATATATATATATATATATATATATATATATATACGTGTGTGTGTTTGTGTGTGTGTGTGTGAGAGATACGCTCAAAATTTTATTAAAATGAAAATGAATGAAAAAATAGATTGATGAACGCTCATATTTTATTCTCTTTCATTTTCTATTTTTAAAGGAAAAAATATTTATGTAATATTAACAACGTTTTTTTTTTCATGAATTTAAAAAAAGTGTAATTGATTTTCAAGAGGAGAAGACAGTTCAAGAAATTTTGGGACGATTTGATCTTTGAAACGATTTTATAGACAATAGATTTTCAATTTGCTCTCACTTGTTATCTTGTATTGAACTTCTAGTTGAAATCTTTGATTTGACACACATATTGCATATTTTTTGACTTCAAAATAATACAATAATTATAAAAAGAATAAAAATTAATACAAAAAATAGTTTATAGAACTTAAATGATATAATTTGAAATGAATGAGATATTAAGTTTAAAAAATATAAAAACTTTTATATTTGACATTTGAGATGATTTTATGGACAATATGTTTACAGTTTGTTCTCTCACTTGTTAGTTTGTATTAAACTTCTCATTGAGATATTCGATTTGACACCCCATATACATATTTTTTGACTTAAATATAATAAAATAATTATCAGGTGAATAATAATTGTTACAAAACAAAAAAAATAGTCTATACATTAAAATAATTTACAATTTTGATGTCATTAATATCACTAGTGTTACACTCATGCTATGCACGATCATTTGTTACTCACATATATCGAATTTCTATGTTAACACATGAAATGAATATATTTAATTAAAAATAAGAAACGAATGAAGACAATTAAACACAAAAAGGTACAAATTACACATACCTTAATTATTTTTTACGGTTAGTATGTTTACCATTTCAGGAGATTTCTTTAAATAATATAATTTGAATTGATTTAAAGCGTAAAATGAGAAAATAAAATTACATTTAAACATAATTTTTAATATGTAAAAAAATAGATATTTCTGTGATATATGCTCACAATTTTATTAAAAATAAAATAAAAAATAGATCGATGAACGTTCCTGTTTCATTCTCTTTTATTTTATGTTTTAAAGAAAAATATTTATGTAATATTGACAAAGTTTTTTTCTTTTTTTTTCGAAGTTTAAAAAAAAATTGTAATTGATTTTCAAGAAAGGAAGGCGAACCAAGAAACTTAGGAACTTGAAAAAAGCGGCTATTTAAAAATTTGCATTCAACTGGATTATTTTAAATTTGAAATTTGTCCAAAATGAATAATATATATATTTAATTAATACTACTTACGATTTTAGGAAATATATTTTGGCTGAAAAATTGGTCAATACCTATTCGTGCTCTCCCTTTATGTATTTCGTTTTTCTCGTCCTTGTTTAAGCTCTCATTATATACAAAATGAGTTTTTTAATATTGATTTTTGAAAGAATGTGTACTTAAACTCCTGATTGAGACCTATTATTTCAAATAATATTGTTTGTAACAGTAAATTTTGGGAGAATGAGTTTTTAAAAAGTAATTTTTTTTTTAAAAGTTATACCTAGATTATTTTATTAATAGAATGTTAGTTGAAAATGAATTTTTAAAAAATGAGGTTTTGAATAAGATGTATATAGTAGGGGCCAATTTTTTTACCAAGTGATTACAATTGTAATAATTTGGAACTTGATTGACTTACTATTAAAAAATCAATGACCATTTGCATAACTATTCAATTTTAATGATTATGACGTAATTTATCTTCCAAATATAATTTCTAGATTATTAAAAATAAATTTATCTCTACCTGAATAACAGAACAGTAATATTAGAATTGATACTAACTATCTTAATATAATATTTGATATTTAAATATATTAAACAAATATTTCATTTCATGTTTACATTAACATTACAAATTAAATACACATGGTCATATCCTATATTTAAATGAGTGTAACAAACTAAGTAACCTGAATTGATTGAAATATAAAGTTGCAAAAATTCTTCAAACTTCATTAAATTACATAAAATTTTGGATATTTATTATTTCATTTAATTTGATAAGAAAAACAACTTGAATTGAAATTAATTATATATGACAAAATTAAATTTAGTTAAGAAATTATAAATATCATTATAGGATTTAAATAAAACAATTTTGAAATAGAGAGACATTGAAAAAAAGTAAAATGTACAAAATAAGTTTTTTACATTTAATCTTTAATGTGATTTTAAGGACGACATGTTTACAATTGATTCTAACTTGTGAGTTCGTATTAAAGTTCTCATTGAGATCTTCGATTTGATATTCATATTGCATATTTTTCGATTTCAAAATAATAATATAATTATTAAAAGTATTTTGATTCATTGAAATACTTCTATTTTAGGAAAGACGGTTTAAGCGAGAAAAGTTTCAAAACATGTTTCTGGGAAGTTCCTTACTTTTATATACAGTATGATATAATAAATTTTAATGTTATGTACCATAATAATTGTTAAAATATTTATTACATTTTTATTATTTTTTGCATATTATTACTTTTTGTATAAATTTTTAAATTTAGAAAGTCATTTTGGACGGAAAACTATGTTTTTGTTATTTTTGGCATGTACTTTGTTTTTATATATGTATAAAAATGTGTGATTAAAAAGTAATTTTTTTTTGTATTTATTTATATGTAATATTATTTTATTGATAAATGTGTTGTGAAAAAAAGAGAAAAATATATTAACTAATCATATTTTTAGTAAATTTTGATAAAAGTTAATAAGATGTATTGTTGACTTTTGAATTAAATTAAAATTTGATTTTAATTTGTCCCAAACAGGGGCTAAAAATTCAACGGATTTTATGGGTTGAGTTGGGGGGAAACCAATGGAATGGAACCATTGGCGCCCATCCTTTTTTTCCATTCAAGAAACTTTCTGCTAAATTCCTTCCTCTCAAAACTCAAACCCTCTCTTTTTCTATTTAATTAATAAAATAATACATTTTCTTGTAAATGGGTTTTCAACTGTATTCAAGATTCAAAGAAAATGGTAAGATCTGTGGTAAAGCACAACTTCACAAAATCCACTGTCGCTTTAGCGCTTCTATGTCTTCTTGCGGTGGCTCTCACCGTGAATTTTTTATGGGCGTCTGAGTCGTCTTCTTCTCCAATCACATCCTCTTGGACTAGTGTGAAAGATCGCATTTTTGTTATACCAAATGCCGACTATCATGCTGAAAATGAAAAGGTTGGCCCCTTCTTAAATGTTTCATATATATGTGGGGTTTCCACAATGTAGATTGTTTACCTTTTTTGGGCGCATTAGCATTTTATACTTTTTTCAAAATCAAGAATATTGATAGTGATCTATTCAATAATGTAAATCCAGTATCTAGAAAATAGGGATTCTGTTTGTAATTTGTGAAGTAGAAAGAACGTTAACATCCATTTTAAGTTAATCCAATATATTTGTTTTGTTTGGATTCTGGTTTTCTGAACTTGTATAGAAGGTAATGATCTTAAGGAATATTTGATTTATAATTTAATTTTAGATTAATAGGAAAAATAATTACAACGCAGTCGATTATTTTACTCAATTGCAGAAGTTTGATAATAAGGAAGACAAAAATAGAGGTCCTGAGAGAGATTTAACTGGGACATTTGCTGATTTACCTGCTCCAGAATTAGAATGGGAACAGATGCCGTCGGCTCCTGTGCCTCGTTTGGATGGTTTTGCAATTCAGATTAAGAATCTTTTATATGTGTTTTCTGGATATGGAACCCTCGACTATGTAAGAACTGTATTACGTAGCGCAAATTGAGTATATTTAGCCCTAGAATTGAAGTGAATCTATGCTTAATTTGAAAGAGAGGCGAGTTATCTACTTGGAACTAAACTGTGGACATATATGGCTGTATTAGGTTCATTCTCATGTTGATGTTTACAACTTCACGGATAACTCATGGGGAGGGAGATTTGATACACCAAAAGAAATGTCAAATTCGCATTTGGGAATGGCAAGTGATGGGAGATACATATATATAGTGTCTGGGCAGAAGGGTCCTCAATGCAGAGGTCCTATCGCTCATACATTTGTGCTGGATACACAGACCAAGAAATGGAAGAGCTTGCCTCCATTACCAGCACCTAGGTATGTGCCCTTTCTCTATAAATGGTTTTGAGTTTTGTGTAAAAAATCTCTGAAAGTCTAAGCAATGAGGTAATCCATGAAAATAGCTTCAAGGGGAGGTTTTGATTATAGGCTATAGTCTAGATACTACACGGCAAGTCCTTCATGATCTTTAAGGTGGCACCGATCCATGCTCACCGATCTGTACACAATGAAGTATAATCATGTGATGAACAGAAACATGTCAAAAACTATGCTTTCGACTGCAAATAGCTAATCAAGGCTCGTATGTTAAGTTCAGTTGTCGTTCTAACAAAATATGGGGAATCGGATTTGTCACCATACAATCTAATATCGGATTTTTATGACTGATCACGTAAGATAAGTTTTCCTAGGAGTTACTCGAGCAATGTTATTCGAGAGTGATCTATAACAAGATAATTTCAGGTATGCTCCAGCAACTCAGCTATGGAGAGGCAGGCTTCATGTAATGGGTGGCAGCAAAGAAAATCGCCATACACCTGGAGTAGAACATTGGAGTCTTGCGGTGAAGAATGGCAAAGCCCTAGAGAAGCATTGGCAAAATGAAATACCTATACCCCGTGGGGGACCTCACAGGTTGGTGATTTTTTCCATCTATTTGTTATCTGCAGGAGTGTTATTTAAGAAGAGATCAATGCACATGTAAATAGGTACATATACAAACAGCTGTTACTTGAGCCCAGTCTTTTCTTTTCTAAAAAAAATAGGAAAATTTATTTAACATTCATAAATTAAAAAGTAAAATATTCGGCAAGCTTGGTAGAGCTGAGGGAATGAAGTCTTTGTATATCTCAGTTTATTGGGGATTTAGATTTAATTAATGATAGAACGATATTTGTTGGACTCACTCTATGTGCAGTTCAGATTGTTTAGATTGTTAAGAAGCTTTTAATTTATATATAACCATTGTTTGGTTCTGGTTAAAATTTGATTTTAATATTAAGTCAAAGTCAATAATTAATTTTAAACACATGTTTTATAGGACCCACTTTTTTTCAACTGCATACCTCATCATTTTTTATTAGAACCTACTAAAAATCTGATTCCAATCTATGCCAAACAGGGGGATAGTATCCTTTTCTGCCTATTCACAATTTCTGCAAGGATGCGATGTTCTTTCCCACTTATCCTTTTTTGCTAGCTCTATTGAGTATGAGGTTCTGTTGCAACCATGAATAAGAAAATATATAGCAAGAATTGTAACATTGATTCAGTGAAGGAATTCAATGGAAGTATGTTGCATCTGGTTTTTATGCTTCTTGCCAAGCTAAATATAGTTTCATCTGTAACTCAGTTGAAAAATGATATAAATTCCATTTTAATTTCCTTAACCTTGAAAACTATTGTTTCAACAGGGCTTGTGTTGTTGTCGATGATAGGCTCTTTGTTATCGGTGGCCAAGAGGGCGACTTTATGGCCAAACCTGGGTCACCTATCTTCAAATGCTCGCGGAGGCACGAGGTACACGATTCTGAAATAACTCTTGTGATACATTTGGTTCTGATGATTAGATAACACACACACACACTCTTACAGAAGCCTCAATACTGGTGTCAAATAATGTGTACCATACACACACTTAATTCTCTTGCACTGATTGTTTTGGGTATACTATTTACAGACCTGTTATATAATACTATTTGAGGAATCTATGTACAAGAACAGTTATATTATTATTATTTTCTATTTTTTCAGGTGGTTTATGGGGATGTTTATATGTTGGATGATGAGATGAAGTGGAAAGTGTTGTCCCCTATGCCCAAACCCAACTCCCACATAGAATCCTCATGGGTTATTTTAAATAATTCCATTATTATCATGGGAGGAACGACAGAAAAACACCCAGTGACAAAAAGGATGATCTTAGTCGGAGAGATGTTCCAATTTCATTTGCACTCACTAGTAAGTAACAACGTATAATTTACACCATTAGAAACTAAAGCATGATTCTTACTGAGTTATTTAGTTTATAATTTGTATTATTGTTTGGTTAATGTATGCATTTTTTTTCTATTTGTAAATTGAGGTTTGGTCGTAATACATTACAAATTCACATGAAAATATTTGGAATTGTGTACATCAAAGTGCACCCATAAGTAGTCCTAGAAAACATTTTTTTTGTGTGTCTGTGTGTGAACTTCAAATTTGTTTTAACAGTATTCTGAAAAGCGTAAATTATAGCTAGGTGTTGAGGCCAATATTCAAGCTTTTCGAGTCTAGGCGAGCCTAAGCAAGCCGTAGACGTAAAAAAGCATCTACTTATTTTAATATTATTTAAAATTTTATTCATTCTAAAAATCATTTAATAATTAAAATAATACACATCAAACATCTAATGTTTTAAAATACTATATTTACTTGATGATTTCTACAAATAATCAGTTATTAACTTTTTCAATTTTCCTTTGGTCACTATTTTGTTTTGTTTGAAATTTCAAACATGTTTTCATTTTTTACTTTTATACTGATAAAACTATATAAAAACTTGAAATTAGAGTCAAATAAAAAACTTTAAAAAGAGGAAAAATAAATTAAAAAATTAATTTATTTTTGTATAACCCAATTTGTAAACAAATGTACAACTAGTGACAGCCTGAGATCCTGATTTTTCTGCTAATTTTACAGAAATGGTCTGTTATTGGAAAGCTTCCATATCGAGTGAAAACAACACTGGCTGGTTTCTGGGACGGCTATATTTACTTCACATCAGGACAGCGTGACAGAGGACCTGACAATCCACAACCGAGGAAAGTCGTTGCAGAGATGTGGAGAACCAAATTAAGCTTTTGATTTATTTTTTTCCTCGCTAGTTCTTTGTAATAATATATATAAGATCCCAGTTGTCAGTTTTTCGGATACTAGGTGAAATGTTTATTATGGTTATGTTATTTGACACCGTCATTACAATTTATAAATTAATTTATAAAAAACACATTTTTAAATTACTTTTTAACTATACACATTTTCTCTTGCTACTCTTTAATCATGTATTGTACCTCAACAATATAAATTAATTAATTTATAATTACTGCAGTGTTATGGAACATGATTTTG
Source organism: Ligustrum vulgare (assembly GCA_963555705.1). Classification (NCBI taxonomy): domain Eukaryota; kingdom Viridiplantae; phylum Streptophyta; class Magnoliopsida; order Lamiales; family Oleaceae; genus Ligustrum; species Ligustrum vulgare. Next base: position 27,327,434 of record OY743184.1, read on the forward strand.
TATACTTAACACATACGAATACAATTGGATAGTCATCGTATAATGTACAAATAGTAAGTCAATAGTCATGTACTCCCTCTAGAACATTTATATAGGCTTGTTTAATTTTTTTAAACAAATTAAAAAAAACATATTTAATGTTATTGAAAAATTAATTTTTATAAAGAAAATTTTCAACTTACCCTTATTAATATCGAAACTATTATTATTGAAAGTAATAAATAGAAGTTCATTAGTAAACAAACAAAATAAATACTTCTTAATATATAATTGGGATAAGAAAAAAAGGAAAGGAAGCATATATAAATGAGACGGGGGGAGTATTTGTTAAATGGAGAATTATGAATTGTAGTCAGCCTTGCTCACTCACCCCGTTGACTCATTTTCTTTTCATAGGGTATCTGCTTGCTTCCCAATACGAGCAAGCAAAGAACTAAAGAATCGTAACATTTGCAAAATGGTCATTTCAAGTACGAAAATGCAAAAGGTCGAAAATGTTACGGTGCTAATCACAAGGGGCACATCTCCTCCCTATTGGGGGTGTAAGATGGGGTTCACGAGACCTCATATGATAGTAATTGTCCACCGAGCACTTGGCGGTTGGGCTCAAGTTATGGGCACCATAACTTTCTTTGCAAAGGTTGCACAAATTTCAAGGGTAAAGTAATAGCTTTTTACAAAATAGATCTCTTGCCCAAGGACGAGACACCTCACAAAAGCTTTTTACTGTCACGACATGCTTGCGTCTTGTAATTTATTATTCACCAACGAGCTGAATTTGATATTTTTGAGGCCTAGATGATTTTTCTTGAGCTTAATAATGATAGCGGGATATGTTCTTGAGCTAGTCAGGTTTGTGAGCAGTCTGGATGGACTGTTGACAAATTGGATGGTGGGGCTATTTTTTTATATGGTGAATGCCAACGAAAATGGAAAGGATCTTGGACTTTGGGTAGTAATTTGGAATGATATACTAGGCTGATTTTAGTCCTTGTCTATCAAAATGCTTATTGTAATTTTATTTCATTTTAGATGCACCAGGGGCCAGACCTTGTGTGTGGTGAGAAGAAAGGAAAAGATGAGAGATTACTTTGTGTTTTGCGAGGTTGAATTATTCAACAAGGTGTTTATCCTTGAAGCGAATGTTATAAACAAGAATAACCAGAAAGAAAATACAGGTTAGTTGTTCGGAAGCAGTTATATTTAAATAAGAATGCTAACAATGTTTGTGAACTGATTATCAAGAGTCAAAATATTGTGTCCAAGGCATATATATGCCTACAAAAGAACCAAATGAAACATAAGGTAGCAGCTAAAAAATTAAAAAGAATGTTTAAATTTGTCAAATATGCTGAAAATATCTTCAACATGGATCCAAGTGCCCAAAATAAGTTTGAACATGAACTGCATTCTGAATACATAAAATTCAAATTAAACGGACAATGCCAAAAGAACAAACCTTCCAGGTTCTAATGGCTACACCATCAGGTGTCAATTTACCAATTTTTATTGAATTCCTCAGCTATTTTAAAAGCAGCCATTGTCGATGTCACATTTCTCACAAACAGACAAGATTTCAACTGTGGACGAATATCATGAGAACAAAGAATATGGTCAGTAACTAAAAGTAATTCATAAAAGCGAAAATGGCCTTTGTTTACTATATTCAGATGTTGTATAAGAGAAACTGTAATGGGCGAATGAGCAAAAGTGAACAAATATATTAGGAACTTCGGCTTCCATGGCCTATCACTTATGGGTTAATAATATGCTTTTCTACTTTAGTTTACATAATAAATTATATGGACAAACAAAAATATAACAATTTTTCCTCCCTAATTTAAAGCAAACATATAACATTGGTAGATCAACTTTAATTCGTAAAAATTAGGATAAATTAAAAACTCATTTGTCTCCGATGATGGTTCTGTTCCTGTGACTCTATGCGTATCAGACCCAACTCTAATAAAATTCAAACCAGGTAAAGCAAAAACTTGGTTTTATATGTATATTTCCGAAACACAAACTTCTCAATTATTTACTTAAAACTATCAAATACAGCAAACGAAAATTAAAGAAATCATTTTAGAGCACCTACGGTCCAAATGCCCAAATTGTAAATTTCTTGCACAAAAAATCCAACCTTTGCATGGACCACAAAATAAGCAGACTAAACTCATTCAATTCTTTAGGAAAAATTGGTAAGTAAATAAATATCGTAGGGGGTCTTTTCTATAAACTACCTATGCTTTTATGCTTAGCGTTTTCTGAAGCATAAAGAACTAAATGCCATAAAATAAGAGGCTGTTGCTCTGAACAGAAAGTGATGGTATACAAATTCAAACATCTGCTAAATACAATACATGATTAACACAAAAAAATGATCCCAAAAGGGGTAAAAAAGAAGAAGAAGAAGAACATCGAGGTATGAATAGAGAAACAAAATATTGAAAATAGAAAATAACTTTATCCAAAATACAGAGCTGGAAATCAAATTAAGAGCTACAGCAATGCAAATCGAAAAATCCAAAACCCTTAATCTCAATCTGCTTCATCGATTTTTGGGCAGAAACTACCGAAACCCTAGGCGACGAAGAGATATGAAGAGAAGAGGAAGCAGTATAGGAAGAGACAGTGGCGCTTGAAGGCGAAGTCTTTGGCGAAAAGAAGAGCACGACCGAACAACTGAAGAAAATGGCGTGAAACCCCCTCCCAAAAAATGCCATATATGCATACGAAAACGATGTCGTTTAATATGTTGTGCGGTGAAGACGACGTCGCTTTTAATGACGTCATGATGATCTCAAATGAACAGTAACCCAACTTCCCTGTTTTTATAAATTGGACTAGGTGGACTCGTGCATTGCACGACTTCGGATATTATGTGTGGTGCGATATTGGTCATCAATATAGTAACTCCCATATTACATGGCACTTCACATAAATAGAGATCAAAAGAAATTAAGTTATACATTATATAGTACGAAGCAATGTTTGTCATTAAAATAAAATGAGTAAATGACAATAGAATAGATCAAGTTACACATTTTGATCAGTTACTTTGATTCCTTGTATTTTTAAAAAAGCTATGTATAAATTCAGTATCTTCAAGCAGAAATGGAAGTTCAAAAACCATCTCATACCCATCTCCAGATCAAACTACTATCTGTTACCCTTATGCAAGAATCAATAACTGAAGTTCTGATAGGATCCTGAAAATAAGCACGCGATTTTGAAGACAATGCCTTGTGATATTGACCAACACGTAAAATCTAGGATATGGACGAAATTAATTATCCACTTTAATAAATATAAACTCTTAAAATATATTAAACAATCTCAAAAATCTAAGCCAGCTGTAAAACAACTTCAAACCATATACACCAAATATTATATTTTTAATCTGATTTTTTTGGGACCTTCGCCTTTGATTCTATTCATGGACTTATATGGAAACTCAAATATTATATTTTTAACTCCTTAGTTATCTTAATTGATGTCTTATTAATGAAATCAGATCTTATGTTTCTTAATTAGCACTTACTTATGCTTCATTAGTGGAATTTTTATCCTCTTTCCCTGTTTTTGCTTTCTTAAATCATTTATTTAGATTATTCATCGTCCCAGAGAGTTTTGATTTGAATTCTATTTAATTAAAGCACAATGGCATTAAGGAAACTTCAAAAATTACTAATATTGGCCTAAGCATATTGCTACATTACATTATCAAAAGATCATAATCTCTATGGAATAAGCACAAAACTACTTACTGTTCATCCATCAATCATGTGTTTCTCCTTCACCACTCTTTCCTTCAATGCTGGACTGAAAAAGACTACAAAATATAAGCCACGAGCACGACCCATGGTGTGATCTCTCATGATCGCTGCTTCCACCACTTCTCCATATGCTCCAAAATACTCTTTAAGATGATCCTCATCTATGCCCCCAAAAATCCCACCAATAAATAGCTATCTTTTCTGCATCCAATATTCAATTGCCAAAAAATTCAATAATCTTTCATTAATCAAAAGATCAACACAATAGATACAAAAATCAAATATCCTATCAACAAATGAAATAATTCCTGCCCTGTCCCTATGTCCTCTTGGAAACAAAGTTACATTTCTGGTTGCTACTATTAAACCCCCTAACATGCTTTATTTTTTTGGGGATTCAAATTTCAAAAAAAAAAAATTGGAGCTACACTGTACGATGTGGTTTGGGACACTATGGACTTTTTGCTCACCCTCTATGCCACAAGGAACCTGATAAAAAGGTAAAGAAATAAGTTATAATTTGTGGAACCAGTGCTACACAATAAAGGAATTCAAGGGTTTAGTTTCTATTATTAGAATTAAAAAGTTAAAACTTAGATTGTAGGAAGATTATGTCCCTAACAACATTAAATTCTCCAATCTCATCCCATATTATCTGATAATTTTACAACAAAGCATACATGTATATAATTGCAGCATAATGAAAGCGAGACTAAGATTACCATTGAACCAAGGACATAAAAATTATTTTATAAACGGTGAAATGAACTAAAAAATCAAGGCTACCGTAGAAAACTCATGATCAAAAAAAAAAAAAAAAGTAACAGATATCTACGAGCGTTTTCCATTTGCAAAAACGTAGATTGACCATTAGACCTTTTAAATCTCCTTCACTTGCAAAATGAAGCGATCATATGATTTGCACGTTATGTTAAAATACTTCTCACATCTACATTAGAAAAGCCCATTAACTTCAACTGAACAAATAGTCAGGAAAATATTGATCTCCTGGAGTGCAAATATACCAAGAGTGAACAACTCTTTAAATTTATTTGATCAAATTTTTTATTTTTTTTGGGGTTCATACAAAGGTGTGAGGTTTAATTTAAGTTTTTCCCACTTTTGGAACTCATAAAAAGCTAAATTTAAAACAAAAGCTTGTTCTTGTATGTATATTTGCGAAACAAGAAACTTCTCGATCATTTACTTAAAACCATAAACTACAGCATAGAAAAATAAAAGAAATCATTTTACAGCACCTAGAGTTCAAATGCCCAGATTGTAAACTTCTCACAGAAAATCCAACATACACACCGAAAAATAAGCAGAATATTTCAATTAGTATGGAACACAAAATAAGAGACCAAACTCATTCAATTCTTGAGGAAAGAACTGGTAAACAATTGAAGAAGATTCAAAAAACGATATCAAAACATGGAAGACACTGAGAATGACAATCGAGTTCAAATCAATAACGAAAGTGATGTGGCAATCAATTCTGATTGTTTGATCAATCACGTGGAATCACATATGTTATTTTCTACTTGAATATTAGTTCATGTGTGAGCTCAAACTTAAGGAAGTGTGCTCCTCGTCTGTATGCATGTAGATCGGGTTATAATCAAAATAAGTGTAAATAAAACTCAAGAGTTGATGTCCATAAGTAGCTTCAACCATCTGGTCAATTCTAGGAAGTGGAAATGTTACAACTCGTTTCTAATTTAACAAGTCAAATAATTATTTAGTCAAGTCAACATTTATTTGATCAATTTTGTCCAAGTTGAGCCTAATCTAAATTAGTGTAAATCTTGAGGATCATTTACATTTTATTATAAGTTGGGGAGTTAACTTATTATTATTTATAGTTTTGGATTTATGGGATAAATAAGTGAGGACCAAGTTGCAATTGGGATTATATTTAATTGTCTTGGCTTTTGGACAAACAAAACACAACTCACACACACAAACCAAACCCATTTCCCCCCAACCATTCTGTCCAGCCGTAACCAGAGAAGAAGAAACAAAAAAAAAGGAAGAAAGAAAGGGAAGAAATTGTGGGTCTTTTGCCTAGTTGAGTTCTATTCTTCTAGTTCCCAAGAGGTAAGGAAGAAATTTCTTATTTGAGAATTTATTTAAAATGACGATTTTTGCTTATTGATTAGATATGAAATTTATGATGGGTGAAGTGTTGTTTTTAGTATGTAGAGTTTGCTAATGGAGTTTGGTGATGAAATGATTGGTGAGAAGTCTAGGGTTTGCATAAATAGTGGATTAATTCAAGATTGGAGTATGATTTAGTCTTTGGAGCAATGTTAATTTATTTCATGTTTAAATACTTAGTTTGGTGATGTTTATTTGGAGTGTATATTTCCCATACAATTGAGTTCAAGTTTTAGTCTATTACTAGTTTCTTTGGAAAGGGGTTTTGGTGTTATTGTACATTTATTTGAAGAATTGGTTAATTGAATGATAGATTAACGATAATGAGATTATATTTCACGAAAGAGATGTTGGTTAATTATAATGTTGTAAGTATATGAGATTTGTGAAATGTTATAGGATGTTATTTTAATTGGACATGAACACTATAATTGTGATGAGTTAAGTTAATGCAAACTCTTATCTATATTTCAGGAGGTGATATTGAAATAGGAAAAGCTTACCAGCCGAACTAGCTATAATTTCCAACTCTGTGAGTGGATAACTTTATTTTTTAAAATAAGCACTTGTTTAATTTATCTTAATTCTAAAACATTTATGGAATGTTTATTTATTATAGTGCTTATATTGAATGATATAAATTGCAGAACTTGGTTATTTTTAATAATTCAGTTTACAGTAAGATTTTAAGAATAAAGTGAGGTTTATTATAAGCAATTCTTTTAAAGCTAGAATTAGTTATGTTAAAGAATTTAATTGACATTCTATCAGCATTAGACATTCCATTATATTTAAATTATTTTAAAAACCACCAGAAAGTATCCAAGTGATTTTACCCGCTCTGCACTGATGTGAATTCGTTTCCACGATGTATGACCAGATACAGTGATTTTACCCGCTCTGCACTGATGTGAATTCATTTCCACAGTGTATGAGCAGATATGGTGATTTTACCCGCTCTGCACTGTCGTGAATCTGTTTCCACAGTGTATGACCAGATATGTTATTTTACCCGCTCTGCACTATTGTGAATGCGTTTCCATAGTGTATGACCAGTTTATAGTCTTCGGGTAGCTCTGCGCGCATATGACCAGATTATCAGATCATCAGACTCAGTTTATTAGCTATCAGATTTGAATGACTTTGTCTTGTACATGAGATTACTCTGTACAAGAACGAGACTATTCATTGAGTACATTTTGGTATGATTTTCAGTATTAATTCAGTTTATTTGATTTCAAATAACATAATTCAATTTATCCAGTTTACAGAATGAAAAATTCAGCTTATAGTATGGTGAAATGAAAGTTGTTATGATTTTTATTGATGTCAAATTACTTATTATTCCTTATGCTTAAGTTACATCATTTAGAATCCAGAATGAATGATTTTATGATACTAGTACGTTCAATAATGAAGGTAAATATCAAAATTTAAAATTCTGTCAAGTTATAACCGAGTAAATAAGATTTTCAAGAAATATGTATAAATGAGAAAAGTATACATATTTTCGAACTATCCACTCACTAAGTTTGTAAACTCATATCTTATTACTTTTCTATTTTAGGACACATTGTGTTTTGAGCAGCCTTTTTGGAAGAATCTGCAGTGAAGATATCCAGAGCCACGTGACCTAATAGTTGTATGATTCCATTCGTTTAACAAGTCCTTATTATTCATGAGTCACATGTTGAGTATTTTGTGTATGTATGTTGCATCACATGTGACATTTCATTGTTGATGGGCTTGTCGCCCTTTTGGGGGTGTTTACACATATTCTGGTTATTTTTGTAAATGATACCAAACAAGTCGCTGCATTTTATTTTGTTATGCATATTTTGGAACAAATAGCTTCCAATTGATGTTATATATACAATTTGTTTGGGAGTTTTGTTGGTTTTCAGGTTGGTATAATCAAAATTATAAGGGAAACTCTGTCAATTTTTTTTTTTTTTTTACGATCAAACAGGTCATTTTGCCTTGGTGGTGGATCTGGTGTCCAACTAGCTTCCATCATTGGCACACGTCACGTATCGGGTCCACTAGGACGATTCGGGACGGGTCGTGACAGGAAAGCTATCATTTGGGCAAGCTTTATTAAGATCAGTAAAATTTATGTAAAGTCACCAAGTTCCTTTATTTTTCTTCTAGAGAATTGGATTAACTACCTATCGCGGATAAAAAGACTCAAGTATTAACCCATTACTTAGCAATTTCACCACTTCCCTTGTCAAAGCTTCATATTATCTAGATTCGGGTTCGACGGTTGCCTTTTTGGTTTGATATTTAGGATCATATGGATGCGGTGAAATGCATTTTTTGGATCAATCTCTTCCATGGAGGGGGGAGCTAGCCTAGATATGATCTTGTTTGACCTGAAGACATCCCTATTTTACATCTCTGTGATATAAATTCGTGGAGATCAGCTTTTCAATCTCTCCATTCAGATCTCAGAATTATCAGTGTCATGGCTGGCGGACCGTACTTGTAGTATCTGGCATGATCCAATTCGAAAGATTACTTCCTTGATAGTTTCATCTTAGGGAGAAGATTTTTATCTTTTACGTCCATGAATACATTCTCATTCAAAAGGGTGGAGAACAAGGACGAATTCGATCTTTCGTTTCTTTTTCTCAAAGGAATTCCTTTGAGGCTTCCTTTTGTGCTCATTTTCCTTCAACTCGGATGTCACTCTGTGGTCTTGTGGCCTTTTCAGCCTTGAGGAATAATTTGTTGAAATTTGACTTTGTTGGTATAGGGACTGGAGGTTGATTCAAGGGCAAGGTTGAACTACTTACAGCCTAAGCATCTCTCTGTCTGCCTTGTAACCTACTAGGTACGGATCTATTTCTACTCTTTTCTTTACCGTTCGATTTGGAATTTCTGTCCTAGGTGGTCTGGTAATATTTTTACCAACAAATTTGTTCACCCTCCTTTAACGAGGGTGAACTTACCTTCAAACTTGGCGTTACTTTTTTACGAACCCCTCCCCCCTCTGACACACAAAAAGGCGCCTCCCTCCCAATTTGACCAAATTTAATACCCACTCCTATTCTTATTAACACTACTAAATTCACACTTGTGCATTGTATGGAAGAACAATATGAAATAATTTTGTAAATATCATTAGAAAATAGAAAAAAAAAAAATTGAACACATAATATGCTTTCATTGATGATACAAACTGTCAACGAATGCTCAAAATAGAAATAAATTACAATTCTTATCAATTTTGAAAAACCTCTTTAAATAATACATTGTTTGTACAGTTTGTAATTGCTCACACCCGTATAATACACGAAAGTTGCTATAGACGAAACAAATTTAAACAATTGCTCAAATTTAAATTAAATAATGCAATTTTCCAAATATATGTTGTATAGAATAAATAAAAAATTTCGTCTAAATATTTTTTACTAACGTGTTTATCAATAATAACCCTCAAAATATTTTAATTTATATAAAATAAATTAATTGTAACAAATTAAGCAATATTGACGGTGCACGAAAGTGAAAATCAACCTCAAGATTTGTGGTGCACGAACGTGGAATTCAACAAAAGAGATCCTTCGCATTATTAATAATTTTAATTTTTTAATGTGATGCATTTAATTGAACATAATTAAATGCATATTTAATTATATGTCAATAAAAAAATTATTAATGAAAATATAAATAAAATATATAGTGAGTCTTTTTGTCTATATATATTAATAAAATTAAGAAACAAAGTTTCACCATTTTTTACGGCATATAAATAATTTTTTAATATTTTAATAAAATTGTAAACCGCTGAATTATTTTATCATCTTTACGGGAAACTGAGTCATGAATTAAATATTTTAGAGATTGTACAGTGAAATATCAACTCCATTTCTGAAATTAACGTTCAATAAATGAAAATTTTTTTTTAAAAAAATTTTTTGTACTACAAAATTAGGCTCATACAATACAAGGGCAAAACTCAACTTATTTATTCTTCTTAAGATCAACGCTTTTCTTTTCATATATTGTTCTTCATCATAATCTTCTCAAAAAGATGTGTAGGATAGACTTTTTTGGTATAATTTAATTTTTTAATTATTAATTTCAAGTGTTTTTCTAAAAAAATAATCATTAATTCTAATAAATATTGTTACTTTAATTGATTCTTCTTTCTACATACTGATCTTTATTCATATTGTTATTATTTATTTTAATTTGATTAAAAAAATCAGAACAAAACTTAATCATTTATGACTAAAATGAATTTAGTTAACTAATTATAGATAATATTATAGGACTTAAATGATATAATTTAAAATGAATTAAATATTGAGGAAAAATATAAAATATAAAATAAAAGTTTACCTTTAATTTTTTATATGATTTTACGGATAATATATTTACAATTTTCTCTCACTTGTTAGCTTGCATTAAACTTCTCACTGTGATCTTTAATTGACACCCATATTACATATTTTTTGATTTCAAAATAATACAATAATTATTAAAAGAATAATAATAAAATAGAAAAAACAACATTTTTATGTAATTAATAGCATAACATGGATGCTAATGCAATTAATGACACTTGTAAAATAATAATTGCTAAAATCTTTAATATACTATTTTTTATCAAAAAAAATTCAAATTTAGAAAGTTTTTGTGCGGGAAACCATGTGTGTATTTTGGTAACGGCTATTCTACTTTTATATATAATTATGAATAAGAATATTAAGAATAAGAATTCTACTTTTATATATATATATATATTAAGAATAAAGATTAAGATTAAGATTAAGATAATAAATTTGTATGGATGGTAAATTGTCTCAATTAATAGTTCATAAATTGGTAATTGGCAGTTAACTTTTTTTCCCCAACGAATTTGGAAATAAATTCAAATTTAATTAAAATAATAATGTCAAAGTCCTTGTTATTAAATTCTTAATAATTAATAACAGTAAATGCAATCATTTCAAACTATTTCCTAGGATTAATTAATGCTAATTAATTTCAACACATTCCATTTTTGGTAGGTATAGAAATTATAAACAAATGTTATAAATGCATAAGGTTACTTTTGGAAGGTTTTTAGGAGGGAAAACGAAATTTGACGGCTATTTTGCTTTTATACATAGAAGACTAGTATCACGCCTGTGCGTTTCACCGAAAAACAATATGAAGTTATTTTACTGTAGATATCATTACAAAAAAAAAAAAAAAATTGAATACATAATTTGCTTTGATTAATGATACAGAGTGTCAACGAATGCTCAAAATAGAAATAAATTACAATTCTCGTCAATTTTGAAAAATCTTTTTAAATAATATATTGTTTATACAGTTTGTAATTGCTCACACCCGTGTGATACACGAAAGTTGTTATAGACAAACATATTTAAAAAATTGTTCAAATTTAAATTAAATAATACAAATTTTCAAATATATGTTGTATAGAATATATAAAAAATTTCGTTCAAATATTTTTTACTAACATGAATAGAAATAATAACCTTCAAAATATTACAATTTACATAAAATAAAGTAATTGTAACAAATTAAATATACGGGGTTCTATATATAAATAAATGTAACAAATTAAGCAATATTGATGATGCACGAAAGTAAAAATCAACCTCAAGATTTGTGATGCACGAACATGGAATTCAACTCAAGAGATCATTCGTATGATTAATAATTTTTAATTTTTAAATGTGATGCATTTAATTGAACCTAATTAAATGCATATTTAATTATATGTCAATAAAAAAAATTATTAATGAAAATATAAATAAAATATATATAGTGAGTCTTTTTGTCTATATATGTTAATAAAATTAAGAAGTAAAGTTTCACCATTTTTACGGCATATAATTATTTTTAATATTTTAATAAAATTGTAAACGGTTGAATTGATTTATCTCTTTACGGAAAAAAGGCTATGAATTAAGTTTAATTATATGATAATAAAAAAATTATTAATGAAAATATAAATAAAATATATATAGTGAGTCTTTTTGTCTACATATGTTAATAAAATTAAGAAATAAAGTTTAACCATTTTTTATGGTATATAATTATTTTTTTAATATTTTAATAAAATTGTAAACTGTTGAATTTTTATCTCTTTACGGAAAAAAAGGCCATGAATTAACTGTTTTAGAGATTGTACCGTGAACATATCAACTCCATTTCTGTAATTAATGTTCAATAAATGAAATTTTCTTTTTTTTTTTTAAATTTTGAACAACAAAATTAGGTTCATACAATATATGTGCAAAACTCAACTTACATATTCTCCTTAAGATCGATATTTTTTTTTTCATATATTGTTCTTCATCATATTCTTCCCAAAAAAATGTGTAGGATAGATTTTTTTTGGTATAATCTGATTTTTTTAAGCATTAATTATTAAGTTCAACTGTTTTTTTTTTAAAAAAACAATCATTAATTTTAATAAACATTGTTACAAAAATTGATTATTCTTTCTTCGTACTGATAATTTCTTTATTCATATTGTTACATTATTATTTTAATAAAAATTACTGATCAATCAATCTTTTAATAGAAATTATATGATCTAATCGTTAAAATCTGTAATACATTTTTGGGTAATTAGCGCAAAACGTCCCTACCATTGGGTTCTCTTGTGAAATTCATCCCTACCTTTGATTTCTTGACAATTTTATCTTTACATTTACCTTTTTTAGAAATACACATCCCTACCGTCAAAAAATTCATTAGTTGACCAATAAATCACCCATTTGACCATTTTGATGAAGGCTAAAAGAGTCTTTTAACATTATTTAATTTAAAATCTTATAACATAAAAATAAAATAAAGGTGAGGGTGAGATCGTCGATATTGGAGAGGAATCTACTGTTCATCCTCTTCCCTATGTCTAGACTCAACTGTACTTCAAAGATTCTTCAAAGTTTTGAACCTGAGTTGCTCGATTTTGGATCATTAACGAGGTTAGTTTATTTGCCAAATTTATTAAGCTGCAATTGCTATTGCTCTCAAAGCTTTTTGTAGGGACCAAAAACTTGGATCTCAAATTCATGGAAAGGGATGAAGTGGTGGCACCTGAGAGCGAAGCAAGAATTGGAATGGAAGTTTGATAAATACATATATGCAAATGATTTAGCAGAGTGGTGGGGGTGGTTACAAGGAGGCGCGTAAAACTCGGACATGGTGGAGGAAGATTAAGGTGTGGTTTCCGACGGCGACGACAGAAAACGACCTCGCGATTTAAGCTTGCTTTTGAGCTAAATCACACCGTCATCTTCTACGGGCTGTTGTTTGTAAATTTATTCTAGAGACTAGGACTAAGGAAGAAAGGGGAGGAGATTTTATTTTATTGTTATTTTTTGTTTTTCTGCTATAAAATTTTAAGTTAAATAATGTGAGAAAAAGACTCTTTTGCCCTTCATCAAAATAGTCAATGGATGATTTATTGGTCAATTAACGAATTTTTTAACAGTAGGGACATGTATTTTCAAAAATTGTGAAGGTGGGGATGAAATTGCCAATAAATCAAAGGTATGGATGAATTTCACAAGAGAGTCCAAAGGTAGGGACGTTTTACTCCAATTACCCTATATTTTGTATATTTAAGTTGAAAAATGAGCATAATCAGTAAATAAATAAAATAATTTGAAAATGTTGAATGAATTGAAAAAATATTAAGTTTGTAAAATTAACCCAATTTAATTGGATTTGCCTTAAAAATTCATATAGTTATTACTTATTTTAATTTGACGAGAAAAAATCAGACTAGAAATTAATCATCTATGACTAAAACGATTTTAGCTAACCAATTATAGATAATATTATAGGACTTAAACGATATAATTTAAAATGAATTAGACATTGAGAAAAAATATAAAATATAAAATAAAACTTACTTTAATTTATGATATGATTTTATGGACAATATATTTACAATTTACTCTCACTTGTTAATTTGGATTAAACTTCTCACTGTGATCTTTAGTTTGACACTCATATTACATATTTTTCGATTTCAAAATAATACAATAATTATTAAAAGAATAATAATAAAATAGAAAAATAACATTTTGATATTATTAATAGCATAGTAGGATACTAATGCAATTAATGACACATGTAAAATAATAATTGCTAAAATATTTAATATACTATATTTTAGTAAAAAATTTCCAAATTTAGAAAAAAAAAATTGGCGGGGAACTATGTGTGTATTTTAGGTACCGCTATTCTACTTTTTATATACACTAGTTATCGCATCTGTGCGATGCACGGAAGATATAATTAACAATAATTTATTGAATATAAGTTGTAAAAATACAATTCCTAACATAAATTGTGCATTCATATATAATGAAAAATACCCAAAAAAGTAAAACATAAAATTCTAACTTGCATATTTCTTTTAACAACTAATTGTTCATTCTCTAGTTTTCTTAATCTATTTAGGCGAAATTAGATATGGACATGTGACTTATTTTGTACTTTACATTTTTGATTTGATAACTGAAGTCGAGCTTACAATTATTTGATTTCTTAAAGTTGAAATATTTACAATTTTCAAATCGTAAAATGAAATAAAGATGTCATGAATTGTTTTATCATCTTTACGGGAAAACATGTCATGAATTAAGTATTTTAGATATTGTACCGTGAACATATCAACTCCATTTCTGAAATTAAAGTTCAATAAATGAAATTTTCTTTTTTAAAAAAATATTTGAACTACAAAATTATGCTCATACAATACATGTGCAAAACTCAACTTACATATTCTCCTTAAGATCGACACTTTTCTTTTCATATATTGTTCTTATCATATTCTTCCAGAAAAGAGGTGTAGGATAGACTTTTTTTGGTATAATTTAATTTTTTAAGCATTAATTATTAATTTCAAGCGTTTTTCTAAAAAAAATAAAAATCATTAATTTTAATAAATATTGTTGCATTAATTGATTTTCTTTTTTCATGCTCACAATTTCTTTATTCATATTGTTACTTAATTATTTTAATAAAAATTACTGATCGATCAATTGTTTAATAGAAATTATATGAACTAATTGTTAAAATCTATAATATATTTTTGCATATCTTATTTATTTAAATTTACAATGAAAAATAGAAAAAAGAAACAAAATCAGTAAATAAATAAAAATAATGTGAAAATGATAAATGAATTGAAGAAATCTTAAGTTTGTAAAATTAATCAAACTTAATTGGATTTACCTTTAAAATTCATATAGTTATTATTTATTTTAATTTGATGAGAAAAAACCAAAATAGAAATTAATCATCTATGACTAAAATGAATTTAGTTAACTAATTATAGATAAAATAATATGAGCTTCTGTTTGGTAATTTTTTTTTTTTTTTTTTATATTTTTTTATAAAAACAAGAGTATGATATGTGGTTAAAAAATGTTCGCGGGGTCAAAGGTTTGGCTTGAAAATATTGGCGGATTCACATGAAATCGAAACAACAATTTCGATTCGAGTTGTGGTTTGAAGATTTTTTTTTTTTTTTGTGGGAAACCCTATGTTATTACACAATTGTTTTGAACGTCATCGATTTGCCACAACTTGACGTGAACCAGCTAAATTTTCAAGTCAAACCGAAACAAACTGTTTGAAAACACATTTTCTTGAAAATACACATTTTCAAGCCACTTTTTAATGATACACATTTTTAACCATACATATTTGTAAAAATAATTTTTAACCACATATTTTACCTCGAAAACATCATATTTTTTTTAAAAAAAATCGTCAAACCACAACCTGAATCGAGATCGTTGTTTCGATTTCACGTGAACCCGCCAATATTTTCAAGTCAAACCGAACCAAACCGTTTTAATCACATATTTTACTTCGAAAATATCATATATATTTTTTTAAACAAAAAGAAAATTGTCAACCCACAACCCTTATCAAAATCATTGTTTCGATTTCACGTGAACCCCGCTAGTATTTTCAAGTCAAAACGAACCAAATCGTTTGAACCCGCCAACATTTTTTAACCACATATTTTATCTTGAAAAAAAAAAAACATTACTTTACCAAAGAGAGGCTCATTCTTTAAATTGAACTGAAAATTTGTATATGATAAATATTTATTTTTAAAATAGCAAGAATTAATATATTGATACTATATTCATATTGAAGCTTTCGTTAAATCATATAATATGAAATTAACAAAATTTTTATTTTTAATATCAATTTAAGAAAAATATTTTCAAAAAAAAAAAAAAAAATTAAGAAAAAGGAAAATAAGGAAAATGTATTAATAAGGATAGGGGGCGCCTTTTTGTGTGTTGGGGGGGAGGGTTTGAAAAAAAGCAACGGCAAGTTTAAAGGTAAGTTCACTCTTGTTAAAAGAGGGTGAACAAATTTGTTCTAAGTCTAATGAATACACAGCGCAACGGTGTGCAGGGTTCGAATCCTGAAATATTGAATTTGTGTCTTATCATCAGCGGGAGTTACCCAAACTTTGGGCTTACCATAAAGTCCTCCACATTGGCTCTGGGAGACATAAGTTGCGATTAACCTCATCAACCAATGGTTCAGGACAGGGTCGGTTGGGGCCCTCAAGATGTGGGTTACACATTTTTTAATGAATACACTTTGCTCTGGTAATTCTCTATGGGGGTACAAACCTATAATTACGGGATTGATGTGGCGTGTTCACCTACCGCACTTCAAGTTTTTGCACGAGTATAACTGCAGAGCTAACTACGATTTGAGTGAGTAGGTGAGCGCCTTTATTGAGATTGTACCTTATTTCTATCACCTCATCGACAAACACCTCCAAGGCTATGAGGCACATTCTATTTCTTTGTTGACAATGTTAGCCCAAGAGTAAACTAACCAAGAGGGGGGTGAATTGGTTTATAAAACTTTTTCGATAATAATCTCAAACTTAAAAACCAATGGGTACAAATATGTGCACTTAGTGTTACAAGTAACTAATCTATCAATGTAGTGTGCTATATATGTGTAAACTTAATTGATAAGGCAGGTATAGCACTTAGATATAATGTTGCACAATATAAATTGATAGAATAGAGTAAGTGCAATGTACGTAAGTAAAAGGGATAAGAGAGTGCAAACACGATTTATGGAGGTTCAATCAACAAACGTGATCTATGTCCCCCGTTACCGAGCTCTCCGTCACGAGCAAGGCCAAATCCACTATTTTGGTAACTTACAACAAGGAGTACCAAATCCTTAGGCGACTTACAACAATGAGCGCCTATCCTTTTACAATCGAGTTTTCACACGGCTCTCGAAACCAACAATCGAGTTTTGATAAGGCTCTCGAAAACCAACAATCGAGTTTTGACAAGGCTATCGAAAACCAACAATCGAGTTTTCACAAGGCTCTCGAAACCACAAGATATAATGAATTGAATGTACAATTGAAATAACTCTCTTGACAAATGATATACTCAAATTAAGTACCGAGAGAGTTAGGCTAACACTTCAATAGATAGCAATGAATTAAGCTCGAGTGTTAGAGAAAAACTTTGATGCAAATGATAATGAAAAGTTTGATGCAATCAAACAAAGTTTTTCAAATAATCTCTTGTTAAAAATATTGAATCAAATTACGTACCAAGAGATGCCACACTTGAATAATTAACAATAAGTTAAGCTCAAAGTGTTTAGGCAATGGAACTTTGATGAATCAAATGATGATGAAAAATGTAGTACAAATAATCAAAGTTCCTTAATTGGAATTTCTCTCTTTTAAAAGATTAAAACAAGTTTAGAACAAAGAGAGACTTACACTTCAATTCCAATATAGAGTGAAGATGTTGAAGAAGTTTAAACAATATAAAACCAATAATCTTCACAAAACCTTCTTCCAAAAACTTTGATGAATTTGATAAAACAAGGTTTAGATCAATCAAAGTTTTATAAAAATAAAAGATGAATAAAAACTAAGTAAGAACACTAAATTTTCACAAGAAAGTTTGTATAAAATGTTTTCAAAGTTGTTCAAATTGAATGTGAATGAAATGGCTATTTATAGATCAAAAAATTCAAATTCAGCAACTTTCGGTTGACCAATTCTGGAGTTTCGGTCGACCGAATCATTAATATAGCCGTTACACATTCAACCGTTGAACTTTCGGTTGACCAATTGGTCGACCGAAACTTTCGGTTGACCAAAAGTTCGGTCGACCGAAAGTCAACTGTTGACCGTTGACTTTCGGTTGACTTTTGAAAAATATGAAAATTTTCGATTTTTAGGTTTCTAACTTGTTTTTCAAAGTGGTTTAACATAGTATAATCATGATTTAAGATCAAATAACCTTTGAAAGACAATCTTGACTTATATAAAAATATTTTATGCAAGTGATGAATTTCCAAGTAAGTTTCTTGATGCATAAAAATCATTTTCGAGCTCGTTGAAATTCATCGCTAAAGATTGAGAGTGTTATACCTTTACATAAGTTAAATCAACTTTTGAACTTGAACTCTAATTCTTGATCTTCATATCATGCTTTTCGACTTTGATCTTTGAATTTCTTTTGCGTCTCATATGCTCGATCACATAATTTCGATTTATATCCTTGAGAGACGATTTGAACATGGAGTGTTTTGAATATTTATCATTACATGAAACACTTGAAGCACACATGTTAGCAACACAATAAATTCTTGTTTGTTATGATCAAAACAATAAGGTCAAATTGACCATAGGTCAAGAATTTCCCCCTTTTTGATTATGACAAACAAGATGATTTGTAATGATAATATAAGCAATTGAAGAGCATAGGGAAATAAGAATAATTGATAAGTTCAATTTAAGTATATATTCTCCCTATCTTATACAAACCAATGATGCATAATCTAGCATATAATTTAATCATTTTCATGCATATAGATTATCCAAATTCAAGCTTAAATCAAATCATCACCGTGTTTTCCCCCTTTTGACATAAGCAAAAAGGTGACATCTATCCCTTATTCATGAGCGTAGGTGTGATAAGCATAATAATGGGGCATAAGTAGAATATCTTGATTGTAATCATATTCCCCCTTAGTAACGCATTCCCCCTTAGAAAAGCATTCTTAGCATGAAAAATTACCAAAAATCTCAAAATTCAGTTTCACGTATTCCAGTATAATCTCATATCTCAAATCAAATCTTTCTGTAATAGTAAAAGTTACAGCGCATTTAAATCCTGTTCCCTCTTTTCAATTTTTCTATTCCTTGCTTTCTCGCTGGACTCAACAGCATGTGGATCTACCCAGGTCCTTTATACCTTGATTATTATTATACTGAAAAATATTAGTCCAAAATCCAAGAAAAATATTCGATATCGCAAATGAAATCTTCCTTTAACAGTAAAGTTACAGCGCATGAAATCTTGTTCCCTCTTTTCATTATTCTATTTCATATTATCTTGCAGGAATCAATATCATGAAGAACTACTCAGATCTTTTACACCTTTAAATAGATCGGTTGGGAAGAGGTTAAATCCATCAAAAAATGGATAACATCCTTTTAAGCATTCGCAAGTATTATTCCAATCTTCCAATGAATGATCTGAGAAAAATTTATCGAATGAAGCTCGAAAGATTGAGGTTGCTTATGGCTCAAGGCTTTCCAGAAGACGTGCGCTGGTTGATAGAAGCAAAAGTTCGATTAACTGGTGAGTTACCATTGACATTTCCTAAACACCTGCCTGGTTTGGGTAAAAGCACTTTTGCAAAGAAACGAAGAGCAAAAAGGCTGAATGGTTGCTACAAATGTGCTCATTGGAACTGTAATACTCGTTGCAAATCAGTCGGATATTCATCTAACAATCGAGATGATAAAATTGAGTTCATAAAGGGTGGACTGAGTAGGGAGTGTTTGGATGATATTCGATTAACTCTTGAGACGCACCCAAGTGGATATGTGCAACGGGAATTTCTTTCCTTATATGCTCAATTTAACGAGGATAAAAAGCGATATAGTCTCAAGAATACAATCGCAAAAGATCCGGTTTGCCAGTCTGTTTTGGCAACTCAGCATTTGATATAAGGTAAATCTTTTGATAATTTTTCCTTTCACGAGTTTTGAGAACGGTTTTAAAAAAAATAAATCGCCGAAAGGTGACACCTCGATACGATAAAAAATATTCAAAAGTAGGTTGATTTTGACAAAATTAAATCTTTCCTTTTTCAAAGACGATCGTAAATAGTGTGGTTTTTCGGTTTTTAAATAGCCAGAGGTTTTCATAGTTCATGCATCCCAAAATCACAACTTCTCGTAAGTTTTCCTTTCTTTTCTTTCAAAAATGGAGGGATCAAAACTTAGACAGATCAAAACAATATGTGTATTTTGTGGATCACATGTGGGGAAAGGTTTTGGGTATCTTGAGACAGCAGTGGACCTTGGAAAGAAACTTGGGGAGAAAGGTATCAATCTTGTGTATGGAGGAGGTAGCAGTGGTCTGATGGGCTGTGTTTCCCAATCTGCTCTCACAGAGAAAGTAAGGGTGATTGGTGTTATTCCTGTCCCTTTAGCAGATATAGCAGGCAAAACACGAGGTCATGAAGTACAAACCTTATCTATCCATGAACGCATAACTTGTATGCTATATGGATCTGATGCATTTATAGCCCTGCCCGGAGGTTTTGGCACCTTAGAAGAAATCTTTAATATTACCTCCTGGGCTCAACTAGATCTCCATACTAAGCCTATTGGGCTATTAAATGTTAACCATTTCTTTGATGGTTTGTTAACCTTTCTTGATCATGCAGTGGAACAGGGATTCATCTCTCCATTTTCCAGAAGGATCCTTATTTCTGCTCCAACTATTGATGAACTACTGGATAAGCTGCAGTCATATATCCCAATACAAGATCCAGCAGGTTTAAAGGTAGATTGGTCGCAAGGAAGGGGAGTCAAGTGAAAGTGGAGTCCGGTTAATGTAAATTTGACTTTGTGAATCCTAAAATAGGTGGGGGTAGAGTACGGAGTATACTCACTCTTGAGACACCCCTCTAATTTCCTAGGATGTCCTTAATGTTTAAATCTTGTGTGTGTACTTCAAATGTGGTAGATTACGGAGTATTTTTACTCTCGAAACACACCTCTTTGAAGGTTTGTCTTTGTTTCCTCAAAAGATCAGAGGTGGTAGGATACGGCTACTCCGGAAACACATCTCTCATTTTGAGGACTTTCCATGTTTCTCTCTTTAGCATTTGCGTGTACCATGTATTTCCTTTCAAGTGTGACTCTAGTGTGTACTCTTTAATAAGAAATAATAATATCTATGTTTGACTATGAAGTAATTGTTATCATGAAATGAGTTAAAGGATAATGCATTATGTCGACATATCAAAACAATTTTGGTCAACAATCATATCACTCTCAAAGCCAAAAAATAAGTGATCAAAGAAATGTATTACAAGAGTTTTATGAAGAGAAGAAGATGATTTCAAGTCATTTAGGGATTGTGTATGAAAAATTTGAAAATAAAAGAAAACCCCTTATTTCAGCCACTTTCGGTCGACCGAAAGTATGAACCGGTCGATCGAAACTCTGCAGAGTAAAAATCAGGAAGCTGCAGACACTTTCGGCTGACTAATGGTCGACCGAAAGTCTGGTTTCGGTCGTACAGTTGGTCGACCGAAACATCTTTCGGTTGAGCATTTGTTTGACCGAAAAGACAGTTTCGGTCGTCCGACAAAGGTTCGGTCGATCGAAATCAATAAAAATTGAAATTTTTCATTTGATTTCGATTAAAACATGTAACATACAATTATGCATAAACCACATATTAGCACCATGTTTCATATTCATACTCAACATATTTTGAATGTAAGAAATTTTTATGAAGAGCAAGATGCTTTAATAAAAAATGTTGATTCATAGAAATTTAAATCATTGATAATTTAAAGTCCAAGATGTATCAAAGAAATTTACCTCATCCTCAATAGTCATGAAGCACATGTTGGCCATTTCATCTTGACTATCATCTTCATCTTGCTCATCATCACTTTCATCCCAAGTGGCTTGTAGAGCTTTCTTTTTGAAGAATCTTTTCTTGCTTCGGCACTTGGTACTTTTGTGACCATGTGATGATTTAAGAGCAATTTCGCGCTTGGCCTCTTCTTTTCATTTTCTTGTCCTCTCCTTTGTTTCGGCATTGTTGAGTTCAAAAGTCATCAACGTTCCATAAAGCTCCTCCAATGGATGTGTGTTGACGTCTATCGTGTTTTCGATCAACATCCTCAATGGATTCCAATCTTGGGAGAGAGACCTAAGAATTTTACTCACAAGTTCACCGTTAGAAAATTTATGATCAAAGCCTTTAAGACCATTGACAATGTCGGTAAAGCGAGTAATCATGCAAGTAATGGGCTCATCTTGTTTCATAAAGAAATTTTTAAAATCTTTAAATAAAAGATTTGTCTTAGTTTCTTTCACTTTATTTGTGCCCATGTGTGTGACTTCTAAAGCATGCCAAATATCGTGTGCGGAATCACATGTGCTAATACGATTAAATTCATTAATATCCAAAGCACAATAAAGTATATTTTTGGCCCTAGCATTTAAAGTCAATTTCCTCCTATCATTTTCATCATATTCCTCTCTAGGTTTTAAAATAGTTTGATCCGGTTTTCCATCAACCTTAATGACCATAGTAAGCTCATGAGGACCGGATTCAATGACATCCCAAATATTATAATCAATGGATTGAATAAAAATCATCATTCTAGTTTTCCAATAATTATAATTTGTACCATCAAAGAAAGGAGGACGATTTGTAGAATGCCCCTCAAGATTATGGTTAGCCATTTACTCAAGATTGTAAAATCTTTTAAAAATGAGCACCTAAGCTCTGATACCAATTGTTAGCCCAAGAGTAAACTAACCAAGAGGGGGGTGAATTGGTTTATAAAACTTTTTCGATAATAATCTCAAACTTAAAAACCAATGGGTACGAATATGTGCACTTAGTGTTACAAGTAACTAATCTATCAATGTAGTGTACTATATATGTGTAAACTTAATTGATAAGGCAAGTATAACACTTAGATATAATGTTGCACAATATAAATTGATAGAATAGAGTAAGTGCAATGTACGTAAGTAAAAGGGATAAGAGAGTGCAAACACGATTTATGGAGGTTCAATCAACCAACGTGATCTACGTCCCCCGTTACCGAGCTCTCCGTCACGAGCAAGGCCAAATCCACTATTTTGGTAACTTACAACAAGGAGTACCAAATCCTTAGGCGACTTACAACAAGGAGCGCCTATCCTTTTACAATCGAGTTTTCACACGGCTCTCGAAACCAACAATCGAGTTTTGATAAGGCTCTCTGATAAGTGTGTTTTTACACACTTATTTAGTTCCTAAATTAGCACTTTAATTGACAAATTGAGCAAATATCTACTTATAAATTGTGTTTATCTTGTACAATTAGGTACAAACTCAATTGGAAAGCAAATAGACAAGATTAGAGAGAAATTGAGCTAAAAGATAAGCAAATTTGATGTCCAAGGACCTATCTGAAAGAAATCAAAAGTTTGGGGACTTAATTGCAACATCTCAAAAGTTGAAGGACCAAAAGTGCAATTTTAGCAAGAATAAGACAAGAGAACGTGGCTGGGAATCACATGAGCTGGAAATGATGGGAGAGTGATGGAGAAAAGATGCTGAGAGACAAAGAAGCATGGGCAAGAAAAAGTGCCGTGAGCTGGACAGGAAAGAGGCTGCTATACATATACACACACAACCAGACACAAAGGAGGGGAGGACTGCTGGTGACAGCAGCAGTGGGAGCTAGGTAGACAGAAGGTGAAAACCGGGGGGAGAAGAGCAGGGTGACAGCAGCAGTGGGAGCCAAGTAAAAGAGAAATAGATAGAGGAACCAGGGGTTGGTTGTAGGCTGAGACCGGGTGAAGTTCACTGCTGGTGACAGCAGCAGTGTAAATCCATCTGGACCTGAGTTGCAGCTACTGCCTGTGGAATTTGGTGATTGATTCTGCTGCTTGGTGGACTGCAGAAACGAAGAGAGGCTGCTGGACTTCTAGTTTGCTACTGCTGGTGCCTGTGGAAGAAGTGCTGAAGTGCTGGCTGTTGCAACTGCACAAAAGCCACTGCTGCTGATTCCTGGAAGCTGCTGGACGGTTCAAAGGAAGTAGAGGCTGCTGGTAGTCTGCTGCAACTAGCCTGCTGCTGCTGGTGATCTGCAACTGGAAATTTGCTGCTGCTGCTGCTGCTACTGCTGGCTGCCTGTGACTGCTTTGCTTGCTGAAATTTGCTGGAGGAAGAGCTGGTGCAGGCTGCTACTGCTGGTGGAGGCTGCTGGACAGAAAGGAAGCTGCTGCCTGGACTGCAGTGCTGGACTGCTAGTGCAGTGTGCTGAGGACAGTGCTGAACAAGGAAGAAGGATGCAGAGATGAGCAGGCTGGAATACAACTGAGGCTGATCTTGGTTGCGGCTGGACACAAACTGATGCAAGGCTACAATGCAAACTTGCAATGAATCTGGTTGCGGCTGGACGCAACTCACGCAGCGAGCCAAATTCACAATCTTCAAACTCCGGGTTTCTATTTTTAATGCTTCTTGTTATTTTTATTTTCGAACTCATGTTTAGCTAAATTTTAGTGTTGGGATGATTGATGGAATTTAACCTAGTTTGGATTAATTTTAATATTTGCTATTTGATTAAATGCTTATTTCATGTGTGTTTGTTATTGAGATTATTACATGTGTTTGCTTGATCACCAAATATGTGTTTTGTGAAGTGTATGATAATCGAGAGATATTATGCATTTTAGACCAAATAACAAATGCTCTAGGTTCTTGTTAAGGATAGAGATATACCTTAAACCCTAGATGATCCATTGAGCTATTTTCACAATGAGTTAATGCAATTGATTGAGCCTTAATCGACATAGAGATATAGTAGGTTAGACCAATTGATTAGGGTTGATTTCACTCGAGAGAGGTAATTGGCTAAACTTGGAAAATCGGGTCTAACATTGTAAATGAGTAATTTATTAATTTGCATGTTGAGAAATTAATTAGGCGACGGTTAAATGAAATCATGAATCCCAACCATTTTATCTTTTATTTTCCTTATTTTAATTTAGTTTAACAATCTTTTCTTTAAATTAGAATTTACAAAAATCCAACTTTTAATTGTGTGTTTCTTTTATTGTTAGAATTGAATTAAGTAAAGTATTATAATCTAAAATAAACATTCCTCGTGGGATCGACAACCCGGACTCAAAAAGTCCACTTTATTACTTGTACGCGACCCGTGCGCTTGCGGTACACTATTTTGAGCGAACACTCTCGAAAACCAACAATCGAGTTTTGACAAGGCTCTCGAAAACCAACAATCGAGTTTTCACAAGGCTCTCGAAACCACAAGATATAATGAATTGAATGTACAATTGAAATAACTCTCTTGACAAATGATATACTCAAATTAAGTACCGAGAGAGTTATGCTAACACTTCAATAGATAGCAATGAATTAAGCTCGAGTGTTAGAGAAAAACTTTGATGCAAATGATAATGAAAAGTTTGATGCAATCAAACAAAGTTTTTCAAATAATCTCTTGTTAAAAATATTGAATCAAATTACGTACCAAGAGATGCCACACTTGAATAATTAACAATAAGTTAAGCTCAAAGTGTTTAGGCAATGGAACTTTGATGAATCAAATGATGATGAAAAATGTAGTACAAATAATCAAAGTTCCTTAATTGGAACTTCTCTCTTTTAAAAGATTAAAACAAGTTTAGAACAAAGAGAGACTTACACTTCAATTCCAATATAGTGTGAAGATGTTGAAGAAGTTTAAACAATATAAAACCAAGAATCTTCACAAAACTTTCTTCCAAAAACTTTGATGAATTTGATAAAACAAGGTTTAGATCAATCAAAGTTTTATAAAAATAAAAGATGAATAAAAACTAAGTAAGAACACTAAATTTTCACAAGAAAGTTTGTATAAAATGTTTTCAAAGTTGTTCAAATTGAATGTGAATGAAATGGCTATTTATAGATCAAAAAATTCAAATTCAGCAACTTTCGGTTGACCAATTCTGGAGTTTCGGTCGACCGAATCATTAATATAGCCGTTACACATTCAACCGTTGAACTTTCGGTTGACCAATTGGTCGACCGAAACTTTCGGTTGACCAAAAGTTCGGTCGACCGAAAGTCAACTGTTGACTTTCGGTTGACTTTTGAAAAATATGAAAATTTTCGATTTTTAGGTTTCTAACTTGTTTTTCAAAGTGGTTTAACATAGTATAATCATGATTTAAGATCAAATAACCTTTGAAAGACAATCTTGACTTATATAAAAATATTTTATGCAAGTGATGAATTTCCAAGTAAGTTTCCTGATGCATAAAAATCATTTTCGAGCTCGTTGAAATTCATCGCTAAAGATTGAGAGTGTTATACCTTTACATAGGTTAAATCAACTTTTGAACTTGAACTCTAATTCTTGATCTTCATATCATGCTTTTCGACTTTGATCTTTGAATTTCTTTTGCGTCTCATATGCTCGATCACATAATTTTGATTTATATCCTTGAGAGACGATTTGAACATAGAGTGCTTTGAATATTTATCATTACATGAAACACTTGAAGCACACATGTTAGCAACACAATAAATTCTTGTTTGTTATGATCAAAACAATAAGGTCAAATTGACCATAGATCAACAGACAATTCTTGCTGGGGAATTGGACAACAACATAGAATTGCCAACACAAGTAGCAACGTCAAATAATTCCTCTAAACTTCGTGTGATTAAAATAGGAAATCAACAATTCAAACAAATCAATCTAAACAATTGAATATCGGAATTATAAATATCAAAAGCGATAACACAATAAATTATTTAACGTAGTAAAACCCTCAAATGAGAAAGGAAAATCAACGAGGCAAAAAGATAATTTCACTATTACCAAATAATAGGAATACAATATTTTCCTCCCTAGATTTTTGCTCTAAAACTAGAGGTAACCAATACACACTTTCAAGAATTAATCTTGGCACCTAAAATATACATTATCTAATAAAATAGATGGAACCCCAACAATATCAATAATATGGAGATAATAATGCACCTAAACCATTTTAAGATAAAACTTAGAAAAATCCAATTTTTTTGAAGAAGAACACTTCAATAATCAACATTTCCTTCTCCAAAATAATACTAGAAAATGCACCTTTATTCCTCCATTATTTGATGCGTGTATGTGTGTATTTTTCGATTGAAAAATCAAGAAGAACCACCGTTTTTTCTCCCAGCCGCGATCAATCCTTTATTCCCAGCCTCCGTTGCGTGAATTGTCTCTCAGTACAAAAATGATTCTAGCCTTTTTGCTTTTTAGGTTAGTGGAAAAGTTGTTTATGATTGCACCAAAGTCCTCCACCTTCCAATTCACATTTAAAATGGGTTGGACCAATTTATTATTAATAATGGGTTGGGGCAAAAAACCATTAAGCTCAACAATTCTTTCAAGCAGTCCGCTCTATTGCCCAATGTGGACAATATAACAATTACCCACATCAAATGAAAAACAGTCAAATGTCAAATTTTAATATTAGAGACACTTGACTTTTTTACATTGGAGGTGGACAAAGTATTTTCGTTCTTTCAAGGTGTTGGGAGCTTTTCCCTTGCAGATCTGTCATTTCTCCTATTCAAGGCGATCAATAGGGATCCGACCCCTAGCCACGTTAGAAAGACCTTTGGACTACGAGGTGGTTAGGGTTCGAGTTGGTGTCTTAGACAGTTTGTAACCTGACCTTTCGGTTACATGTAATGTGATGGATGTGAAATCTTTGCAAGGACGACTAAAGTCAAGTCTCCTATTTTTCGCCCATGATAGCATGTGCGAAGCCACGTGGCTATGTCGACTAGGATATGACATGTTGGTGTTAGATAATTAACGTTTATTCCTTTACGAAGGTAGTCAAGAATTCAATATTCTCTGTCTAAAAATTTAAACCTTTTGAGTCACTTGTGCACCCAATACAAATTCGCCGTTTTTTTTAAACTTATTTTCGAAGTGCGTATAATCATATCCTCCTCGTCTTTTTTATGTTGTTAGGGGAGCTTCTATTTTGCATCTCTAGTGTGTTTGTACAATTGCACACGTAACTTGCATGCTGAGA
This sequence comes from Ligustrum vulgare, assembly GCA_963555705.1. NCBI lineage: Eukaryota > Viridiplantae > Streptophyta > Magnoliopsida > Lamiales > Oleaceae > Ligustrum > Ligustrum vulgare. The sequence goes on from OY743184.1 coordinate 27,355,535, forward strand.
ATAGTGGAGACGATATGTTTTCCACATCATAACTTTGAAGATCCAATTAAGATTATTGACAAATTAGATACAAAAAGCGACAAAATATACCATTTCCAGATCAAGGGCAAACATGGATAGAAGCAGCACTTCCACGTATGGTTCACCGATAAAACTCCAAGATCACAAGACACCAAGAACAAACTTGTCAAAGTTGATGAATCAATGATGCACATTAAAAAATAGGGACATTTGCATGGATGACAAGAAAATGCATAATGCCAAAAAAAAAAAAAATGACAACTTTTCAAAATGTGTTAAAAAATGACTAATTTTTCCCATGAAAAGTCCAATATGCCCTCACACCACTACAAGACAAATTTTGAATCATGCAAGTGGGCTCAACATATGATTGATGTGATGTACATCAAGTTTAACAACTACCCAATGGACAAAGAAATTAGCCAATGGATAAAAGATTGAGCAAATTTTATTTTTTTAATTAATTGAAATAAAACGTAAATTTCAATTTGTTTTCTTCCATTTTATTTGAATACTATCTCTTTTGCACCAAAAGAGTTTTCACTCCATCTCCATTAACACTTCAAAGAAGATACAATTTGGAGCTTGAAATTCCATTTTGAAAGGTAAGCATTTTTGTAACATATGAATATGGGCATTAAACATATTGATGTTTTGTTAATGATTCATGATTCCACTTTTTAATATCTTGAGACCCATAGATTTGGATTTGGGTGACACAATAAGTTTCCTCAAAAATTCATAAAGATCTTTCTTTGTTGTGATTTTGTTCATGTGTTTAAGTGTTGTGATAGTTGAGTATTGATGAAAAACATTAATTTTTGTTGAAATTTTACAGCAAGAACCCTAGCTTTTGAGTTTTAGACGCACAGTACAGACCGTCGTTTTTGACGGTTCATCTGTCGAACCCGACAGTTTTTAAATGTCGAAACAGACATTTTAACTATCGGGAATCACAGTTGAAGATCGATAACATGAACAACTGAATGCGAGGCTATCTAATTTAATTTTCAATTTAAATTTGTGAAATGCATCAATTTTTTACGTACATATACTGTTGTTTCAGGAATGAGTGATAATTTGCGATTCATCGTCTCGTATGACGGAGAGTTTGTGAACGTAGATGATGAATGGAAGTGGCGTGAGAACAAGACTACATCTATTGTAGTGCCTAGCGATATCACAGTGGAAAGACTACACTGCATTGATTGATTGACAATGTAGATGTGAAATATTCATTTTGATCAGTGAATGTTGTGAATTATCTTTGCAAAACACTATTGTCAGAATACTACCTAAAGGCAAATTCATTTGAAACTACCATTGTATTGTGTAGTGAACTACAGATTCATACACTACAATCAATGTTGTTAACATCCAGAAAAAATACCAAGAAATTCTATATTTCGCATAGTTAAGCTTTTACTAAGTGCAAAAATTCCAACTGGTACGGTTATCACTTCTCGAAAATAATTTCTCCACAGATGCACATTAACATGCTACATTTAAACATGCTCATCTACAAAACGAACTAGAACGATTCCAATAAAATTTAGTTGAATCAGGAAAATGCACATCGAAAGATGACATTGTTGTAGTCAAAGTTCGAACTAGACTAATTTAAATCATCCTAAACAGCAACTGCTGCATCAATTGGCGATCGTGTGTTGACCGATGGAATTCTTGCCCGAGTCGGCTAAGCGGAATTGCAACTACTGCATCAATTGGGCTGAGAACTACAGCTCAGCAAGTTCTGTCAAATACCCAAAACAAGAATTCTTAAATTCTTATTTCTGGGAACTGTCCAATCTATCAAATACAAGCTTTATGTACTTCAACTGACTCCTCTGTGATATGTGTGCGCAAATTCTGTCTTGCTCTGATAGTAAGAATGAGAAATTTATCTGCATGTTATAAAGAAGGCACATCATGAGGATAATAGTCCACATATCATTTATCCACATGCAAGTAGATGTAAGCCGAAGTTAGTAAACAGAAATGTATATTGAATGAAACAAATAATCTCATCTGTCGAGAATAACAGATGTCATCTGTTGAGAATGATAGATTTTTCTTGACAGATGATTATAAACGTCACAATCTAATTAGAGTCTCTCACATGCACCCAAGTAGATCTCCCAATTGTTTTTTCTAGGGTCATGTGTACTGCAGTAGTCCAAATGCATGTTAGTTTCAAGAAAATTTCAAATGTTAGAGCGATAGCCATTAATTGATCTGAGACTAAGAACTAAAAATAGAGAAAACTACTAGTTCAAATTCTAAATAAGATAATGAGTTTTTCGGGTGAAAACATAAATATTTCCCATGATTTTTGTGCTGTTGAAGAAAAAAAAAAGCATATGTTGAGAATAATAGAAGTATCTATCGAGAACGACAGAATCTCGACAGATGCTTCGGTGCAAGTACATCTACCGTCAACTATCGGGAATCTTCATATGTGGTGAAACGTATAATTTAGAATCCTCTATCTTGATGAATGGAAAGATGAAACTGCTTGATGTAAACCACGTAGCAATTGTAGCTACGCAACCTACAAAATATTGAATCGACCCAAGAACGTTAAAGAACCACGATTAATGGATCCAATTAAAATCAATTGAACCAAGCAACCAATACAATCACAGGGATATATTGACCTCTTGATCACAAACAATATTAATTTTCACCTAAGTTTGAACAAACAAGATTAACTCACAAGTTCGAATCGTATTCAATGAAGAATAGAGTTTGAAAGCAATTTTCCTCACAATAATAATATCAAAATAGTCTAACCTAATAATGAAAATTACATCCCTTTAAATAGGGTCAAATCTGGCTTTAGGAGCCCTAATTCAACTAGGAAAGAAATTGCTCAAATATGGAAAGAAATAAAAATAACAGAAAAATAAGGATTTCAAACGTCTTAATAGTTACGGCCGTGACTACTTCCTTTACGGTCGTAAATGAATTACTGGTTCACACTTACGGCCGTGACACCATGACTTACGACCGTAAGTCCAAAATTCCCAAATCCAATTTTTTGAGCAGTGACTTCATTACGGCCATGACTTCTAGTGTTTACGACTGTAATTCCAATTCCTCGCAATTTCAATTTCGATCTGAGGCCCGATTACGGCCGTGACTTCCCAAGTTTACGGCCGTAACTTTGTTTTCTTGAAATTTCGATTTTTCTTCAGTAAGCTCGTTACGGCCGCGAGTCTCCAAGGCTTGTGTCCGTAAATGTAATAATTCCCCTTCTCCTTCGACGGCTTGAATGAGGTTGATCCACTTGTCGTCTTGGCTAGGTCCCAACATGGAACTTACTTCTTTTGATGACATGAACATTGTTTTGGCCATTGTTTCATGTACTGGCTTGTCCATTGCTTCGTTGGCCCTCTTCATTTGCAATCGAGTCATCTGTCCTCCTTTGATCATCAACGGATCTTTGCGCAGACTTGTACTCGTGGTCTTGATCACATCATTCCCTCCCTCCTCGAAAGGATTCTACCTCGAATCTGTACCTGTATCAAATGGAGATAGATCAGAAACATTAAACGTAGCCGAAACATTATACTCACCGGAATATCTAGTTTATAGGCATTGTTGTTGATCCTTTCAATCACTTAAAATGGACCATCTCCTCGCGGTTGTATCTTTGATTTGCATTGTTCCGGAAACCGCTCCTTCCTCAAATGTACCCAAACCCAATCATCGGGTTCAAAGATGACGTTTTTTCTTCCTTTGTTAGCCTGCGATGCATAATGTTCATTTTTCTTTTCAATTGCCAACCTCACCTTGTCGTGGAGTGATTTAACCATCTCAGCATTTTTCTTTCCATCCAAACTACCGCGTTATTCACAAGTAAAGGAATTAAATTCAATGGTATTATCGGATTAAAACCATAAACAATTTCAAATGGTGAACAAGAAGTAGTAGAATGTATAGCCCTATTATATGCAAATTCAATAAATGATAAACACTCTTCCCAATTTTTCAGATTTTTATTGATTATGGTGCGCAACAATTGAATCATGGTCCTATTTACTATCTCGGTTTGTCCATCGGTCTGTGGGTGACGAGTTGTAGAGAAAAGTAGTTTTTTCCCTAGTTTGTTCTACAAGACTCTCCAAAAATGACTAAGAAACTTAACATCCCTATCTGAGACTATACTTTTAGGAACCCCATGTAAGCGCACAACTCCCCTAAAGAAAATATCAGCTATGTTGGTAGCATCATCAGTTTTGTGGTAAGGTATGAAATGTGCCATTTTACTAAAAAGATCCACTACCGAAAAAATCGAATATCTTCCCTTCTTAGTCCTAGGTAAACCAAAAATAAAATCCATAGAGATATTGACCCAAGGCTCGCTAGGGGCGGGTAAAGGCATATATAATCCATGGGGTTTAATCCTAGACTTTGCCCTCTTGCAAGTAATGCATCTACTAAAAACCCGATCCACATCAACCTTCATCTTAGGTTAATAAAAATGTTCACTTAGGATATCTAAGGTTTTTTTAATCCCAAAATGATCCATTAAACCTCCACTATGGGCCTCCCTCACAAGTAATTCCCTCATTGAACACTTAGGTACACACAACCTATTCTCCCGGAATAAATAATCATCATGCTTAAAGAATCTATCCACAGCCCCCTTACCATATGAATCATAAATACTAGAAAAGTCCGGATCATTAGCATACATGTCCTTAATGTATTAAAACCCAAGTAATTTAGCAGTCAACGAAGTTAAAAGCACATACCTTCGACATAATGCGTCAGCCACCACATTTTCCTTACCTTGTTTGTACCGAATGACGTAGGGAAAAGTTTCAATGAACTCCATCCACCTTGCATGTCTCTTGCTCAGCTTAGCTTGACCCCTCAAATGCTTCAGAGACTCATAATCGGTGTGAATCACGAACTCCAGTGGCCACATGTAGTGTTTCTGTGTCTCCAAAGCTTGCACAAGTGAGTACAACTCTTTGTCATAGGTGGGATAATTAAGGGCATCCCCCTTTAGCTTCTCACTGAAATAGGCTATCGGTCTTTGATCTGTGATGTTGTTGATGGCCCTACAATCAACACACATTCTCCACATCCCGTCTTTCTTTGGAATGACTGCTCCAAGTACAAAATCAATCTGATGTTCAATACCTCGAATGGGTGGTAACCCACTAGGTATGTCCTCCGAAAATACATCATCAAATTCCTGCAATAGAGAAATAGCCAAACTAGGGAGGGATGTGTTAGTTTCATCAAAGGCAAGGAATGATTCCTTGTACAATAAAAGGACCATTGGCTGTTTTTTCACTAAGGCCTTCTTGATTTCACTACCTTTTGCATAGAAACTCACTCTTAATTTTTCTTTTATGGTACTCTTCACTCCCTCTCCTTTTTCTGAGGTATGTAGCCCAACACTCCTTTTTTCTCTCACCTCTCCTTTTTCTGGAGTCGTGGCTCCAACCCTCTTTTCCTCTCCTTTTTCTGAGGTCGTGGCCTCAACTCTCTTTCTCTCAAGTTTCCTCACCCTTTGTTCTTCATCAATTTTCAATTTAACTTGATCTGCATAAACTTGTGATGGTGTCAATGGTGTAAGTGTAATATTTCTCCCATCCTTGGTAAAACTATATCTATTTTTATACCTGTCATGTGTCACCTTCATATAATATTGCCAAGGTCTACCCAACAAAATGTGCCCGGCTTGCATAGGAACCACATCACACATTACTTCATCCATATATCTACCAATCGAAAAATTCACTATCACCCTCCTATTCACCTTAGTTTCACCACTATCATTTAGCCATTGAAGTCTATAAGGTGATGAATGCTTCAACAAGGGTAGTCCTAATTTCTCAATTAGTGTGGTGCTAGCAACATTCGTATAACTACCACCATCAATAATCATACTACATACCTTGTCTTGGACACGACACAGTGTATGAAATATGTTCTCCCTCTGTTGTTCCACGTCATCCACGTTGACTTGAGCACTAAGGGCTCGCCTTGCTACTAATAGCGGTCCATGCTCCCCGGATAACAATTCCTCATTATCACCAGCTTCTTCCAACGCGGGCATGTCCCTGTAATCCTCTTCGTCGCTACCACTTTCCCAAGCTCCTTCCGCTCGCATGGTAATGACCCGCCTATTAGGGCATTGAGACCCCACATGTCCTCTTCCCAAGCATTTGAAGCATTGGATATCTCTACTCCTAGATGATTGAGGTTCCCTTTTGGGTGGGAACTTGTTGACGGACTCCTCCTTTCCCTTTGGTACCTCAATCTTCCCTTTCGAAACAGCCCCGACTCCTTTGTTTTCCCACTTCGGCTTCCAAGATGGATTAGAACCCGAAGTACCCGATTGATACTTGGCTGTCCCTTTTCTTTTCAATTGCTTCTCCACATAGTGTTGCAATTCAACTACATTTGCTATTTCTTTATTCATCCCATTCAAGAAACGGGCCATAGTGGCCTCCTCATCCTCCTCCACATTAGCTCTAAGCATCAACATCTCCATCTCCTTATGATAATCCTCTACACTCTTAGAATCTTGGTATAGACTTTGTAACCTTTGGTGAAGTTCCCTATGATAATGACTAGGTACAAATCTCTTTCTCATGACAGCCTTTAATTCGCCCCACTTACTAATAGGCCTCTCATGATTTCGCCTCCTAGATGTTGCTAATTGATCCCACCAAGTAAGAGCATAGTGAATTCAAGAATCGCAACCTTAACCTTCTTCTCCTCCGAATAGCTGTAGCAATCGAATATCAACTCAATCCTTTTCTCCCACTCTAAGTATGCCTTCGGATCACTCGGTCCTTGAAAGAAGGGATCGTTGTTTTGATGTTATTCATGCCACGATCCGGCCAATCTCCAACAACTTCTCTACCTCGTCGCTCATACCCAATTTCTATATCTATAAGTGTCCCATCATCAAAACCATCAATTTCATCTTCTTCACCCATCTCATCCACGCCCCCTTGTCTCCACACATTGGGTGCTTCCCTAGGCCGCTCTAACCTTTCAAATCTGCTTGTCATTTCTGCCTTCATCTCCCCAAACATCTTCTCGAAACGTTGTGTCATCTCCTCCATCATGTTGATTTGGTCATTGTTTTTTGCTATAGTAGAACTCCCTGACATCCTAAAACTAAGTAATATATGCCTCACGTGTATTTCGCTCGTGTATCACTTAATTTTGGCTTTTACCCTCTATTGATCTCACCTCTCTGACCTTTTTTCCACTCAATGGCTTTCACCCCAATTTCTTTAAAGAACGAATCCAAAATCAAACAAGTTTAAACCCGAATGATTCAAACCGAGTATGAGTGAGAATTTATTAACTTGTTGGAAAACTCGAAGAAGATCTTGAGAGTGTGGAATTTTGACTCTATAAAGGACTTGACACTTTTTAGGGGAAATAAGATTGATTCAAGAAGATAAATCTTGAAATCAAATAACAATTTTATTTTTTTTGGGAATTTCAATGACAAAGACAAAGAAACAAACGATGTTTGATTTGGCTATCAAACGAATGAAATAACAACTCTTGAATTTTTTGTGACACTTTTTGAATTAAAGACTCAAGAACTTGAAGAACACGAAGAACAAGATTAAGAAAACTCAAAAAAACAAAATAAAGATATAACCTTGATTTTTGGAGCTTAAGCTCTGATACCAAATGATGCAAACCACGTAGCAATTGTAGCTACGTAACCCACAAAATATTGAATCGACCCAAAAACGCCAAAGAACCACGAGTTATGGATCCAATTAAAATCAATTGAACCAAGTAACCAATACAATCACATGGATTTATTGACCTCTTGATCATAAACAATATTAATTCTCACCTAAGTTTGAACAAACAAGATTTACTCGCAAGTTCGAATTGTATTCAATGAAGAATAGAGTCTGAAAGCAATGTGCCTCAAATTAATAATATCAAAATATTCTAACCTAGTAATGAAAATTACATCTCTTTAAATAGGGTCAAATCTGGCTTTAGGAGCCCTAATTCAATTAGGAAAGAAATTGCTCAAATATGGAAAGAAATAAAAATAATAGAAAAAAATAAGGATTTCACACGTCTTGATAGTTACGGCCGTGACTACTTCCTTTACAGTTGTAACTGAATTACTGGTTCACACTTACGGCCGTGACACCATGACTTACAGCCGTAAATCCAAAATTCCCAAATCCAGTTTTTTGAGCAGTGACTTCATTACGGCCGTGACTTCCAGCGTTTACGACCGTAATTCCAATTCCTCGCAATTTAAATTTCGATCCGAGGCCCGGTTACGGACGTGACTTCCCAAGTTTACGACCGTAACTTCGTTTTCTTGAAATTCCGATTTTTCTTCAGTAAGCTCGTTACGGCCGTGAGTCTCCAAGGCTTGCGGCCGTAAATGCAATAATTCCCCTTCTCCTTCGACGGCTTGAATGAGGTTGATCCACTCGTCGTCTTGGCTAGGTACCAACATGGAACTTACTTCTTTTGATGACACGAACATTATTTTGGTCATTGTTTTTTGTGCTAGCTTGTCCATTGCTTCGTTGGCCCTCGTCGTTTGTAATCGAGTCATTGGTCCTCCTTTGATAATCAACGGATCTTTGCGCGGGCTTGTACTCGTGGTCTGGATTACATCATTGCTCTATTAGATGCTGACAAGAAACACACCAGGCTCAAATGCACACATATGATCCAGGAAAAAAAAGGATTTTACGAATAATTACGACACAAACAAACCATTAACAAAATTTAAAAGAATAAGAAAACAACATCAATGTCTGCTACTTCACAAAATTGAATGGAAAAAAAAGAAAACTTACTTTAGAAGGTCGGGTGTCACAATTTGTGCCATGTCCATTTGCAGCAGAAAATTCCTAAGATACCCTGCTTTCACATCTATCAACTGCCCCTTTTTCCCTAATTCTGCCACATCATCCTTCAATATTATCTCCATAGAAACAACGACAAAATAAGTAAGCTACAAGTGACAAATCCATGGTAAGAACTCAATGCAACGGAATAAACAGAACCCACTTCATTTATGTCGTAATTTTCGTACCTTAGTTTCTTGTCCTTCTTTTGAGCCACGGCTGTTAAGACTGAGGTTCTATTCGTTAATTTTGTCGGGGTATGAATGTGCTGATTTTTAGATCCTAGCCTTCAAAAACCCCTACACTGTTGTCGGAATGTATGAATGATGGGGAGAGGTTTTTGGGAGTAAGGTTCTTTTTTTTGGAAGAAGAAGAAGAAGATAGAATGAAGTTGGAGGATTCTGAGAATTGCAATACACTCTTTCACACGATTCCCCAAGATAATTTATGATCTATTTTTTTCTACTTCTTTGTACTTTCTTCCAACATATGTCAAATCCATGTAAGTAGGATATATGAGGTATAAATATTTCTGTGAAGGGTAAAAATGTGAAAATTTGTTAAATTTGTCAAAATCATAAAAAAAAATGTCATTTTTGTTGATACAAAGACAAATTTTGTCACCCAATGCAATTTCCTCTAAAAAAAATATTAGAACACTCTTTATATTTAATTATAAATTTGAAGCAAAAAGGAAAAAATAAAAATATTATTCTCAAAATTCAAGGGGTTGGGAATGTCATTGTTATTTACTTACATAGTCCTTATTTGGTGGATATTAAAATTAATTTTTTATCAGATTTCAATAAGGTTCTCTGTTTGATAGCATGTGATTTGTCATGGAAAATCAATTTTCCAACTAAGATTTTCAAATTTAGCTGTTTGATTGCACTTGATTTGGCTGGAAAAATTATTCAGGTTGTAGTCGCACGTGACTTGATTTCCATGGTTTTTTGGAAAAAAAATTGTTTGCCTTCTGTAAAGAAAACATTTTGGTGGAAAATGGTTTTCGTTGCGTTTGATAATTTTTTTATTCTTAATTAATTTTTTTTTTTCAAAAATTAACATTATTATTATCCACTACAATTGTGCGAAAAATAATTTTTTTTTTTGATTAAAATAACTAAATTTTCTTTTATTTGTCATGGAAAATAATGTTAATCAAACAACAAACTTGGAAAATTCTCATTTTTTCACCTAGAAAATTAATTCAATCAAACACTTTCAATTGATATTTTTCATGAAATATTTTCCAAGCTAATCAATTCCCTGAAAATTAATTTTTTCCATCGATTTTTCATCTTTTTCAATCAAACGCAGCCTAAAAATTGATAAAATGTGTGCTTGAAACTAAGGCTAATTCCTCTACTTTTGTTGCAACTATTGTAATTGCTGAATCCGTGACATATATGATTAAAATTAATTATTTACTTTGGTTCTAATTTTTTTTTAAAAATTGATTATAATTTCTATCAAATAGGGAAAATAATCAATCTATGTTCTAAACTAGAGAGAAAGAAAGAAGAAATAAAGAGGCCAAGAACTTATGTATTATTATGAACTAAATCCCTCATGTATATAGAGGGGATAAGGGATACATAATAAGATAATAATACCTAAGATTTTAGGGGTAAAACTGTCATTCACTAATACAATATAATATTTACAATACTCCCCCTTGAATGACATATTACAAAAAATCTGTCTCATTAAAACCTTGTTTGATAAAAATCCAATGGGAAAAAAATATCAAATCAAGGAAAAAAAGTACAGTTATTCTTCGAGTATTAATATGAATGCTGCTTCATTAAAACTTCGCTACAAAAACCCAATGGGACAAAACATTGGCTAAGGAAAAAGAGTACAACTACTCTCTCTAGTGTTGATCACTGTAAATTATCGAGTCGATGTATCCCAATCTTGTGAACTGATTTCTTGAATCTTGAATGTAGATGTTGGCTGTGCTTTAGTGGATAAATCAGCTACATTGTCACTTGAGTGAATTTGTTGAAAACTCTAGAGTATTTTGATGCTACCTCGTTCAAACTTTGTCAGAATAATCCAGTGGAACAAAACCTGAACGAAGGAAAAAGAGTACAGCTACTCTCCCTGATCAATCTGTATTGAATCATCCATATCTTGATCTCTTCAGGAGTCTCGTATAGGATAGTATATCAATAGACATTGATAATAGCTACCTCATTAAAAACCTTATCATGAAAACCTCGTGGGACAAAACCTCAGCTAAGGAAAAAAGAGTGTAACGCATATTAACTCTCCCTCATGGGAACATTACAGTTATTTGGATATTGCATATAATTATTTCAACTGTTAATCAGTGCAATATCGAATATGTTCAACAAGCATATATAAATAGCACATATGTCATATTATTTATTTTTCGAATATAAATTCAATTATTCATTTGAACTATAAATATTTCCAATCATTTGAACATGGTGCATCGAGCCATGTTCTATAATCAATATTATCAAAGCATTTAATGCAGTTCCAAATTTGGAAGTGACTTATTCACTTCAATTAACAATGAACTTATTCACTTTAGGTGAATAATTAACCGTGAATTTATATCTTGAAAATCAACTGCCTGAATTTTCAAATATAATTTTATGTGACAATCACATTTCATTACAAAGTGATTTAGGTGAATAATTAACCGTGAATTTGTATCTTGAAAATCAACTGCCTGAATTTTCAAATATAATTTTATGTGACAATCACATTTCATTACAAAGTGATTTTATTCAATGCATATTAAATATTCAGATCACAAAGTATCAGTATATTTTGATCAAACAAGTTTCTTAAAAACTTGAACTATATATTTCAGATATATTTAATCTTTCAAGGATTATACTGTATGCTTTAGGCATCGTATATATTTCACATTGCAATTTTCAAATTGCTACCACCAAATTTAAGTCGTGAAACTTTAGATATGTAACGATTCCTATATTTCAAATAGATTTTTTCTAATCATTTCACCGCAATCCCAAAGTATTGAGGTATTGATTACCCTTTTTAATCTCACTCATTGGTATTTCAAAGAATACTCCCAACGTACCGAGTTGATAATCATACATTTTGATATCACTCATTGATACATCAAAGAGTGCAAACTAGTAATCAGAGTAAATCATTTTTTATTATATACATTTCTAATAATCATATATTTATCGACACTTATTATACATTTTCAGGAAAATAAAATATTGTATCTGTGCCAGATCTTTGAAACATTCGTTGCACAACAAGTTGTGTATTATGACTGTACCTATAGGTATTTTACTAGCTTTACACTTTTAAGTGTTAGGACTTCAGGTCCTAAAACTTCAGGTTTTGTAATAAGTTTAATTTTACCTGAATGCATACTTTTGCCAACTATTTTTTATGTCGATTTTCTTCGACATATTTTCTTTTATTATCCTCACTATCATTCATATTATGATGCTGCTAGCTTTGCAATTTTCTTTTGCATAAATGCTTTATAAAGTGTGTCGATACAATTATCATCTCAATTTGATTTCTTTCCCCACAAGACATAACTATTGAGATCTCACTTTTTCAATATTTCAAGTACTTGAACCTCTTCTGGAGATTTACAATTAATTATGTCAATAAATACTCTCTCACAAGTATATGCCTTCTCAATAAGATCATTATAATCATTTGCTCTATTTTTATTTATTTGGGGATCTTTATACGAATCAAATATCGCTACGCTTCAGGCGTGTCACACATCAATATAAGATAGAGCATCTGTAACTAGTACGTGAGATTTTATTAATCACTTATGCATCTTGTAATTATGTTATCTTTTGAAGTTTTCATTCTTATTTTCAACCGAACTTCTGGTTCGTATTATCAATCGCTAGGATATAGATAACATAATATGATACATTTGTTTGATTTTAAGCTACTAATCTTCCCCTAATGTTGAGAAAATTGTCTAATCAAATTGACAATCATTTTTTTGACGTTGTAAAACATCACACATTTGAGATATATGTTCAAACAACGCATTTTTCTCAACATTCTTTATTTTCCATATCAGTGCATTGTGGTGGTTCAATTGCACTATTAAAAAATTATATCGGAAAATTAGACTCTAACCATAAGCCAATTATAACAGGGAGAATTATGATGTTGGCATGATGCGTAGTAGAATTCCATAAACAAAAAGGGAAGTATTTTATTCTCAATTAAATTAATTGGAGGTGTTTAACAAGCAAAAATGTTAAAGTATTTATCGATATCCCAACTAATACTTACTAAAATGTTGAGATTCATGTCCACTAGCATTATCAAAACAAATTCTAGATTATATAATCTGAAAATTTTGCTCATAATTTAAAATTTGAGCAATAATTTCGCAAACTTCAGGCTGCGAACACCTAGAGATGGCAAACGGGCTGAGCCGCTATCCGGCTCGTTGGCTCGGCTCGTCAAATCACGAGCCACGAGTTGCTCGACTTGTCCAACTCACGAGCTCGAACACAAGCCAAACAAGCAAATCCAAAAACAAGCCAAAAACGGCTCAGCTCATTTTTCATGAACGGCTCGTGAAACACTAGCCACGAGCCGAGCCCATGGGCTCTTGTTTTTTTGAAATAAAATGTCAATTTTAATGAAGAAAAATGAAAAAAAAAATTATGTACGAGCCGCAAGCTCAAGGGCCAAGCCGAGCTTGACCCATTGAGTGACGAGCTGAGCCGAGCCGAGACTCGAGTCGTCTAATACGAGCCACAAGCTCGGCTCGTTGCTAAGACGAGCCAGCAGCGAGCTTAAAGGGCTGAGCCGGCTCGGCTCATTGCCATCACTACGAACACTATGCAATCATCTAGTATATATATCAAATCTATTAGATATAAATAATATTTAGATAATCAACGTGAAGGATGATGGTGGCCCATTTATCACCCTAATTATTTTCAGAAATATAGGGAATTTAATCCTCATTTTAGCTAATGACAGTCAATAAATTTCATGAAAGAGAACAAACATCATATATGATTGGATTGAAGAATCTTCTGATTCTTCATTAAGTATCCATTTTAATTTCGCATCATTATTGATCCAGTGATGGTCCAATCGGTCATACCAAATAATAAAATCAAATTGAACTTCTGATTCAATATAAGATATAATTCAATGATTAAACATTATATAATAATATATTGTTCAAGTAGTCAAACTAATCAATGTCCTTATGACATTAGTTATATGTTTTCCTTCAGGGATAAACATGAACTCAAATAAGATATTCTTCGAAACATATGCTACTTCGAAAAGCACGTTTTTATTACTCATTTAAAATCAACATGTCAATATTCTTCCAGAATATTGTAATATCATACTCTTTCAAGAGCAGTTAATATCATTTTATAATTGTTATGCTTCTTCAAGAGTAAGAATATATAAACATATTAGACTTGAATATGTAGTTTGAAATAAGGTTTTGCTTCTTCAAGAGCAAAATCGAAATATTCTTCTAGAATATTTTTTAAAATAACTCAAATGAGATATTCCTAATGTGCAATATTCTGCTGGAATATCGATTTAGATCTATATTCTTCTGGAACATTGATTTAGATTGTTTCCTTTTCTAGAATAGTGATACAATATTCTTCTGGGATATTGTACTATAATATTGAATGTAAAACATACATTAAAATAAATGTTTATTGTAAGTTGGTATAATCAAAACGATATGATAAGATCGAATAATTATACCAGTTCTATGAAAATTCAAAATTAATAGAATACAAACCTTTACTTTAAGCAAAAAAAGAAACTATGTTATTCGTGAACAAGTAAAATAATAATTTGAATATTTATCATAAAATAAATTTGTTACTCTTTAGGAGTAACAACAAAATACTTTTTCAGAATATCAAATTAATAACATATCTCATAATATTGGGTTCTTCGAGAGCAAATTATATTCCATTATTATATTTCATATGAGATAAAATTATGATTCTTCAGGAATCATCACAACAATATATTATTTTACATCATAATAATCTTCTAGATTATTAATAAATTCGAATTTCTTTGAGAAAAAGATTGCACTATTTATCACGTGAGCAATAAAATAATATTCTTCTAGAATATTGAAACGTATCAATAACGCAATATTCTTCTGGAATATTGATTCAAAGCTCATTTAATTATAACATTAATTAATATCTATTGTACTATTTAGGGGGAAAATAACGAATTATTCTTCTGGAATAATTATATTTCTAAAATTGCAATTTTTCAAGAATAATAAATCAATATTCTTCAAGAATATTGACAAATTATGCTTTCCATGAGCAAATAATATTCTTCAGGAATATTGATATTAATGATTCATTCTACCTAGGGGTGGGCAAAAACGACCCAACCCGCCGAACCCGATCGGTTTGGGTTGGTTTTTCATGAAAATTGGGTTGGGTTCGAATTTTTTTTTTTAATTTTTTTTTCGGGTTGCGGGTTGGGTGAATAACCCGACCCAACCCAACCAAAAAAAAAAGGACGTTCTTTTTTTTTTTTTTTTTTTTAAAGTAAAGAAACTTGACTTATTTAAATATTAATTGAATATAATTTTATTTTATTAGCAAGTGTTCAATTTATTGTATTTTTGGTTATTGTAGTGTACATAATTGATTTGAATTAAAGATAGATTTATGAGTTTTTTTTTTTTTCAAAATTTTTACTAATTGGGCCAAAGCCCAACCCGACCCAACCCGACCGAAATTTGGTGGGTTTGGTTGGGTTGAGTTTGAATTCTAATTGGGTTGTGTTGATTTTTTATCAACCCGACCATAGTGGGTTGGGTTCGAGTTGGGCAAAAAACCGACCCAACCCAACCCTAGTTCTACCTTTCGAAATTACAATATTTTGCTCTACACAAATGATGATAAAATATATTCTGGAATATTTATCTAACATGGGTTGTGTTTTTTTTTTTTTTCGAGAACACCAACTCCATATTCGTTTAAAATATAACTTATGCTTCTTCAGGAGTATTAAGTCAATATTCTTCTGAAATATTGAAATTGTGATATACTGCTCTTCACGAATAAGTAATATTATATACACGGGATATTACTTGGATTACAAGACAAAGATAAAATCTAAAGATTACAAGAATATTGGATTAACATAAACCAAGAGATATACTACAAATAAATCGTGAGCATAGTTATCCAATTTTTGCTGATTTTGATTTCAAGATTTTAGGCTGGTCTTATGCGCCAAAAATGGTACAAACAAACATAATTGATATATGCAAAAGGAGATAAAGAAAATGTCCAGTACCTTTTAGAATGAAAATAATGTGCCGAAACAATATATGTCTTCTTCCGCTAACGAACTTATTTCAATTCTTCAAAAATAATAAATCAATATTCTCTAGAATATTGAAAATTATAATTCATGCTCTTCAGGAGCAAATAACATCCTCTAGGATATTAATTATAATGTTGTACTACTTCAGAAGTAACAACAAATTATTTATAATAGACAAATTTATGATTAATATTCTTCTGGGATATTGAAACGCAATAATAACACAATATTCTTCTGAGAATTTGATTTGAAATTCATTCAATTATCAATATTCTTCTGGAATATTGATACGAAGTAATAAATTATATTAAACTAGATATATGTCTATTATCAACCAATATAGTTAAAACGATATTACAAATCGCATAACCAGCTTATATTTATTTATAATAGACAGTTCTACAAATATTAATTATTTATTGTGCTACTTCAAGAGCAATTCGGGAGCAAATAATATTCTTCTGAAATATTAATTAAAATGTTGTGCTACTTCAGGAGCAACAACGAATAATAATCAATTCTATGATTAATATTCTTCTGGAATATTAATGTATTGTTGGGCTACTTCGAGAGCAACAACATAATGAATTATCAACTTAAAAAAATTCAACAACAAAATAATATATACATAAACACACATAAAAAAGTTAATGTATGGAGTATGGAGTCAAACTTGACTTGCGTCCAAGTCACAATTGTTACACGAGCACAAATTATTGGTTGGAGTATGGAGACGGATGGAATTGGAACAATTATTGGAATTGAAGCAACATCCTGGAATTGGAACAATTCAACCACTATCGGAACAAAAAAATTCATATGCTGTCAAATTAATTTTGACGCACATGATTTTACCTTCTAACTAATATTTTGGTATATGAGATTTTGAAAAAGAAAACTCTAACTCAATTTAGTAGAGACTCATGCTGATAACGTGTTATAAACTAGAGAGAAAGAAAGAAGAAATAAAGAGGCCAAGAAACTTGTATATTATTATGAATCAAAGCCCCCATATATATAGGGGGAATAAGAGATACATAAGGTAATAATACCTAGGGTTTTAGGAGTACAACTGTCATTCACTAATACAATATAATATTTACAACAATCTATACTATCTATACTATATATATTATAATGAAAAAGTCTTGCTCCACAAGCTCCCACCTTTTACTATTCATTTTAGATTATTTTTTTTAAAAAAAAATCGGTCAAATGGTGGTTGACGGCCACTGATACGCTCCGCAAGTATACGGGTCGCGCAAGTAATAAAGTAGATTTTAAGTCCGAGTATCGATCCCACAGAGATTGTATTAAATTGTATTTTAGACTACTACCTTAACCGGAACAAGAAACTTATTTGAGTCTGAGAATTTAGATTTTGAAAATTAAAATAAAGATTAAACTAAAAAATTGACAAATTTGATTTTAAACGAATGAAAATAAATGCGTTAGAATTGTGAATCTATTTTGACTCTATCATCCATATCTTCACCAAATTATTTAATTACAATTCACGGGTTTTGAAAATCCATATTCCTAATATTGTTAAAACTCCCTTTCGGACAAGCAATAACGTCCATTCCTACACACGACCCAACTATATTTCTATGTTGAATACGAATGTGCAAGAAAGCATTAAAAGAATTATGAATATTATAGCAGATAATACAAAGCATAAGGGTATATTTCTATCATCTATCAGACTTTGTAGCAATCGAAATAAGTCTAATGAAATCCTAATCTTTCGAACTTAAGAAATCACAACCTAAAATCATACAACTAGTGATCAAGTAATTGCATGATAGAAAAAGCATAATTCAATTGCTCAAAACCATGAATTGCATAAATTAAATAATAGATTAAAATATGGAGTCAAGAAATCAGAACTTCATCACAATTCCAACACAATTAACCTAGCCTAAAAACATAATAGAAAATAAATAACAAAAGTTATGAAAATATGTAACCCAATTCATCTCCTTTCAATTGTATCTTCAATCTTGATCTTGGCGTGGTTTGGATCACTCGGCACTTTGACAGCGTTTGGCATGAATTATGAAGATTGGGAACCCTTAATTTTGTAACTCAAGTCATGTATTTATAGATATAGTCGAAGTATAGGTTACTTGGAAGAAAATAATGCTGAAAATCTCGTCCAAATTGGCTTCCAAAAGAGTTCCAACCGAACAAGGGAAGTTACCTTCACGGGAGAACTTTTTGTCACTATACAGCGTTCAGTAATTTGATCATATCTTTCTATTCCCATATCCTATTGAGGTGATTTAAATTTTTTTAGAAAGATAACTTCAAGAGCTACAATTCATCCTGAAATAGGATTTTCCAAATTCGAATTTTTACTTCCCCAAAATTATCTTTTAAAGTCCGATTAAAAATCTGCCACAAATCTTGTTTGATTAGAATGGATTTATGGTAATATTCTTACCATATTTCATTCCTTCTTGACTCCTAATTGCATCCAATTAACTCCTAAAAGTCCTCAAGTATCTGATCTTGATCCGAATCAATTATTGAATATTTGCAATTTGGTCCTTGAACTTCTGAAATCTTCCAAATTTGATTTCTTCTTCCAATTGGCCATTTGATTGACTGCATCAATTCTTAATTTGCATACTTTGGTTCTTTTATCATCCAATTTGCTTGTTTTTGCTCCAATTCCATTATTTTTTCGACTTTGGGATTATTTCTGAAATATAAACAAATAATACAAAATAAATAGCAAATATTCTAAAACAAACATATAAAATCATACTTTTAGGATAGAAATAAGTGTATAAAATACACTTATCAGCCACCATTTGATTGAAATGGTGTCAGGGCCGGCTGACCAGTTTTTCATTTTTTTTTTTCCGATATTTTTTCTTTCCTGTTTAACAAACATGTTTAAAAACAAGATTTTTAAATCATAATTTCTCAAATCACTTTTTAATCACATATATTTTTTCTTTCCACTTTTCAACCACATATTATATCAAGAAAACTTTAAAAAAAAAAAAAAAAAAAAAAAAATTTGAGCACAAAACTTTTAATAAACAAAGCTAACTTTTTTTATCTTGCTGTGCATATTTTTGTAATTTAGTCTTTGTGATGTGCCATATTTATTTTTTATTTTGTCATAATAATTTTTAATACACGTACAATTATTAAATTTCAATCACACATTTTTAAAAAAATTTACAAATCACATTATTTGAAATTGTAATTTTTCAGAATCTATAATCTTATCTTATTATCTTATTATAATATTATAAAGAAGGATAGTTTTCATATTTTTCCCGCCTGGCAACTCCCGCTCAATTCACCAAAAGAATTAAAAAAAAAAAGGAAAACAGTTTACAAATCTTACTGATAAGATACGCCTATGAAAACGTGCATCCAGAGAAGCCTTTCACTCCACTTTTTCTCTTTCAAATTTCCCAAACGCAGTATCCTGGCAATAACTATTCTCCCTCAATAAGAAGAAGGATCGATCAGACTGTGGAAGGAAACCCTTCTGGCCGAAAGTTGATTTTATTTTTTCGGTTGGATTGAGAGATGAGAGCGAAGCCTTGACCGTTGGGAAGTCCCTGTTTCCGGCGGTGGCTGTCGACCTTTTTCCATCGGGACGAAGTTTGACCAGAACTTCGACATTCGATCTAGGCCAAACGGTGATTTCGATAAAAAATATAACGCCGGATTTCGGTTCGGAACGCCAATGAGCACCTTCGACTTTTTCCTTTGATTTTCCAGCAGTAACTCCGGCGGATTTTGGGTGTCAGTTCGGTGGGCTGTTTTGGACAGTAAGTTCTACAGCTGATGATTTTGGACATTTATTGTGTATTTTGTTCTATTTTATTTTTGTTTTTGTCCTCTCTTAACTTCTATTGATAATATCAGATTCACATTGGTTGAAAATTGGATTTCAGTAGCTTTTATTATTTAGTTGGTTTACATTTTCTGCGGTTGTCATATTAACTCATGACCATCTTATCTTATATTGGCTATATGATTTATAGGGTTTCTATTATGATGCATTCTATGGAGATCTGTGATTGAATGAATACTTGGTTTGTTTGTGATTAATATACTCTTGCCGCAAGTGTATGTCCAGTATACTTGTGTTGCTGCTTTAGCTATGAATATGTGGAAGGAATGTTTGATTACTGAAATTTATATGTATGATAACGTGATATCATAGATTCTTATATTTATGTGAGGAAGGAACAATAGCATTATAGTTGGATATGCGAAAAGTAGCCATAAAATTGATGATGTTGTTACTCTTTGTGCAACAATTTTACTTGAATAGTTTTGTGGTTAGTGCATTTATTATTCAAGCAGTTTGAATTCATTTTCTGGCACTGGATATATCTTGCATTCTTAATGATCATACAACTATAAAACATGTACTCTAAATTTCGCAAAAATGACATTTAGTGTTTTAGAAGAAATGGGTATCTACGCTACACAGTTTTTTGATCAGTGTATTTGTTATTCAAGCTCTTTGAATGCCTTTTGTGGCAGACTGGCTATGGATTAGTATTGTTACACATCAACATGGGGAAGAAGACACTTCTTTGGGACCAAGATTCCCACCATCAGATTCAGGTGCATTTCTTGATATCCCTGTAAATGTTAAAATTTTAGATGAATTACTTGCTGTGTTTCTCTACCATGTAGGCTGTACTGGACCTTCCGAGAAAGACTGTAAGGATCTTGGAGGAGGATGAATCATTTATACAGGGAAGAATGGATATGGTTGATTATTTGGGCTTATTTCCAATTTTTCTTCTTTGCTTTACAAATTTTCTCTCCGTTGATTGTGCTGTAGTTTTTTTTAGATCTTCAACGAATATTGTGTTGCTGTGTCATTGTTCTGAAGAAGAAATACTCAAACTTTATAACGTTTACAGGATCCTACATCAAAGTTTTTTTTTTAATTAACACAAGCACCTTTAACATTTATTATATCAGATTTACTTCCATTTGTTCATTTGGTTTTATACAAATTAGGTGATTGTCTAGCATCTCTGGACTAAAACCTGTCACCGCCTCACCATGGTCTCCCTGGAATGGATAAGCAAGAGCATGTTGCACTATTGATAATTGTGCGTGCAACAGGTTAAATCTTTTAGTTTATTCTTCTCAATGCCGATCCTGCTTGGATTATTTTTTTTATTTTTCTCTATGGTATGATATATACATGGTTTGGAGGTTATCGTTTCATAAATTTTTTGTCATAATCTAGAGGGTTTTTAGAAGATAACAGATTTGTACACTAGGAAACCATTATATATATATATATATATATATATATATATATTATAGAATTGATGATCTTCATGCATGTTCCTATAATTTACGTTTTAATTGCTATACGGAAGACAGAAGTGAAAGATTCAAAATCACCAATTTTTTCCCCTTCTCTTTCTAATAATATAATGTAAATAATATTGATATCAACTTGTGTTCTACACTTTCCTGTCATATACCTTTTATTTTTCCATTTCTATGTGCGTGTATCATATTATCTCTCTCTCAATTTTTTTTTCCAACTTTACAGCTTTCGCAATATCATCTCTCTTTCCATTCCTTTATTTCATGGTAAGTACTTAAATGTTTTGGATTCACCTTTTTGCATCTGTATGATGAGGTTTCTGGAATTTTTTTTTCTGAAGACACAATCTAAAAATTCACCAAGAAATAGTAGAGATTATGCTTCTATAGGAAGAGAAGGAGGGTCCTTGGGATTTTTGGGATTTGATTTAGCTTCATGTTTGGATATAGGGGTAGGGCATCCCGTGCCGAGGCCTGTTAAGTCATCAACTGATCATGTTTACATACTAAACATACATGGAGTTGGGTTAGGATCTGGGTCGGGTTCAATTTCGATCAAGTTTCTTTCAGGTTGGTTAGATTTCAATTAAGACTTGGCAACATTTTTTTTCCTTTATCAATTAAGTTCTGGTTTTTTTGGCATTTACTGCTGCAAGTTTATTTTATTTTCATTTGAACATCTTGCAAGCATATTTATGGTGTCTTGGCATGGGTTTTGATGAGCTAAAAGTTACTATTGACCTATTTGGATAATTTTTTGATTGGTGAAGCCCTGTTATGCTCTTTGGTAATGGATTGAAGAAATTGCTTGGAGTGGAGAAGAAGATAACAAGTCAAAAGAACATATTAAGAGATATGGCACTCGAATTGGCGATTGCTGCCCCAATATGCTGGTAAGAAATGCTATCTTCATGGTTTCATTCATAAAGAAGCTGTTAAATTGCAAATTGAATAAACAACATTTTCATCATGAAATTATTTTGCTATTTACAATTTTGAAATTTTTTTGCAGTAGGGAACTGTTAGTTAACTTACTGGACACCAAAAGGAAGAGGAATTTGGAGGTATTATTTTATGTATATTCAGTTTTCTTTTTGAAACGGAGACATTTGAATATGATTATTTTTGTGTGGCTATTTTCAAACTATTTTCACTTCGATTTGAACAACTTCGTCTTGATTTTCAAGAATCTGATGCGAAAAAGTCCAGAATAAGAAAGGGAAAAAAGAGTGAGGTTGTAATAAATGCCAACAGTGCATGCTCTTTGATTTTAATCTCATCATTTTTTAGGAAGGCTTGGATTAAAGTAACAATTGCAATTAGTTTACACTTTTGTTGGGAGTTAAAGGGTTCGTAAATGCTTGGAATTTGCTTCAGATTTGTAGAAAACTGGTGAGTTTATATGGTTTTTTATGGAATGTGAAACTTGAATTAATTTGATTTGCTTTCTACTGATAATTTTTAATTTGAAATAAGCCCAAATAATCAAAGAGATGAATGCACATAAAATATATAATATCTTTAAAGAAATGATTGAGCACATGTAGAAACCATATCGAAGTCCCATCTAGATGACCTGTTGATGGTTTGATAAAGTTTTCTGGCTCTCTGCTGTATATGTATATATCAATTATTTCATTTCATTAGTTCTTGCTCTTACAAGTTCAAAGTGATATAGAATGTTAATTTTGAAATGGGGTTCCTAAACTGAATGTTGTGTCAATGTTTATTAACTCAGAATCTGATTAGTGGATGTGTAAAATTTGGAGTTTATTAAAAGATTTGATTTTTATGGTGTTTCTGAATATGGTTGTGATGAATTTTGTTGTTTGAGAAGTCATTTTGACCAATTTAGTTTGAGAATTTTATTGGAATGCAGTTCTTTTATTTAATTCTTTTTTTCTATCTAAATCATCTTTTAAATTCATACACTTTAGTAGTCTACGTATATTTGTTGATTCTAACTCAATTTTATTCATGGAACTGAATCATCATGTCCACTCATCAATCATTTTGATTGGATTTGATTGATAAAAATTGTAGAAGATGATAGCATCACTGGTCTCGACTCCAGCAGTGATTGGGAATGTTGCTTCAATCAGTGTCCAGTCAAGTTCCATGAATCTTTGGTCATGTAAGTTATTTTGTATTTTAATTATTTTCTCTGTTTTTATTTTGTATTTTAATTTGTCGAGCCCTTCAAGTTCCATGAATCTTTGGTCCATTAAATGTTTATTCTGTTATTGCAGTGAAGTAAAAGGAAGTTCTGCATACAGTTGACAATGATGAGACCATAGCATGATTGAAGGTGCAGCCTTTTAGCATGTTGACGCTCTCTTTTGTGTGCATTTTGATTCCTCTCAACAGCATAGCAGGTCATGCACCTATTTTTGGCTCACGGTTTTTTGATTCATCATTGCAGGCCTGAACTTCTACTTTAATCAATATTATAAAAGCAATTCTCTAATTTCTAAAGACTTCATCTCCAGCCTCAATCTTTTCCATCATAGTTTGATCTCCTGTCACTGAATTCTCCTCCATAAAAATGCAAATTTTAATTCAATAGATAAGATCAATTTCCCTCTAGATTCTTTCATTTTTATTAAGTAATGCTACTGCACATGTTAACTCAAAAGAAGTTCATTGGTAGGTTTATTTACTCAATAGATAAGATCAATTGCCCTCTAAATTTTTATGCTCGTTGGTTATGAAATTGAAATCCCCATGTGTCATTTTCTTTAATTTTTTAACTTTAGACCCATCACTATTTTTCTTATATATGAACTTTCATTTTAATAGTATTGTATAATTGTGCATATGTATATTGTAGCTGTCTGTGTGGATTGTTATTTATTTTTCCTGTTTTTAATGTTTATTAGATATAAGATGTTTATATGTTGTCTTTGGGGTTTATTTGACATAAAGGTATTGAAAAGGTATTCTTTTTGAAGGTTTGGTGTTAAGAGTTCTGGACAATTATGGCAATATTTCTGGACAATTAACTGTACTCACAATTCAGAGGAAGGCATTGCTACCTTTAGTTGGATGTAATTATTGTTTTGTCTTGTCATATTATAGTATTATTTTCCTCAATCAAATTCAGAAAAACTAACTACACCTATTGATTTTGTGACTTAGCAGGCGTGGACATATGTTTGATTACACACGTAGCGATAATATATGAAATGTGCGTCCAAGAATCCATTGCAAGAGTGAGTCTCAATGAAGACTAGCCAATTTCAGAAAATCAAGCTTTAATCATCTGCAGAATTTATATTTTATTTCCTCCAGGTAATGAGCATTAGACAATAGGAGAAGCTAAAATATCATCCTCATCCTTCGAGTACAATTGAGCTTGGGAAATGTGCATAACGCTACTTTCGTATGATGATATGGGTTGAGCAATTTATGTCAATTTCAATTTTCCTTTAGGTCGTCACTTACTGATTGAAGATATATTAGTCTTTCATACAATCTCTTTTTGTGTGGATAAATACTATAACTCTGTACATGCCTTAAATGGGGATAGATACAAATTTCTAACATATAAATAGCAAACAAAACATAATAATGATATCATTCGATGAAGCTCTTTTGGCTATTTTTCGTCGAAGACGAGGAGATCGGGGATGAATTGAGAGATATTCTTTCTTTTGACCCAACGAAGAAAAAGAAGAAATTGGTTAGTACCGATCCTCTAAATAATAGTATAGTCGAGGATTTCGAAAAGGACGAAGCAAGAGATAAAGTTCCTATTGACATAATAAAGAAAAAGAAGAAAAGGGTTCATACTGATCTTTTAAACACAAAAGAAGAGAATAAGCTATATTATTTTTCCAAAATTTGAATTAGCTATATTATTTTTAAAAGTTTTATAAAGAAACTCCAATGGATTTTTATATATTTTTGTTGATTGTGTAACATGTATCATGTTTGTATACTTACTATGCATTTGCATTTAATTTAGAATAAAATTTGAATTAGTCAACAATGTAATATTATCATGTTTTTATACTTATTATGCATTTGCATTTAATTTAGAACAAAAAAAATTACTTATACGTGTTCATTATTCAAATTTTTTTGTGATATAAAATTAAACCGTGCATCGCACGGGTGGATGAACTAGTATATTTAAAAACCAAAAAGTCTTGCCTAGCAAGTTAGCGCCTAATGTTGTTCATTTTTTTGCCATTTTTTTTCCTTCAAATTATTATACGGTTGACACCATTCCAATCAATTGAAAGTCAGCCACCATTTCATTGAAATTTAAAGATTTTTTCTTTTCTTTTTTTTTTTTACTTCATTTTTTTTCTTTCCTCTGTTTGGCAAACATGTTTAAGAAAAGAGTTTTAGACCACAATTTCTCGAGTTACTTTTTAATCGCACACATTTTTTCTTTCCACTTTTCAGCCTCACATTTTACCAATAAAATATAAAAAAAAAAGTTTTTAAGTACAAAACTTTTACCAAATAAAGCTAGCTTTTTTTTCTTGCTATGTATATTTTTGTAATTTGGTCTTTTGTGATGTGTCATTCTTATCTTTTATTTTATCATAATAATTTTTAATACACGTACAATTATTAAATTTCGATCACACATTTTACAAAAATTTTACAAATCACCTTATTTGAAATAGTAACTTTTTCAGAATGTAAGATTAAAAGTAGAGAAATTTTTTAGTTTGTGTGTAAATTATTTTATTTGTAAAATGTGATAGAAAACGAGTTTTGAAAAAAATAATGTTTTGAATAAGTATAGAGAAAATGTGTGATTAAGAAGTGGAGAGAATTAAAAATGTGTTTGATTAAAAATTAATTTGAGAAATTATGTTGTTTATAAATTGATTTATAAATTGTAATGATTGTATTAAAAAAAAAGAATATTATATTTATCTAATTTATGCAGTGTCTCTTTTATCTTGATACTCATTGTTCAAAATATTATTTACCGCAATTCTATAAAAAATTTAGAAACCACATTATTTGAAATTACGAATATTAAACATGAGGCTAATAATAACGCGACACATTATTTCAAATAATGAGGTTTGAAATAATAAATTTTTTCAGAATGTAAGGTTAAAAAGTGAATAATTGTTTGGTTAAACTTTCTATATAAATTTATGGGTAATTGGCGCAAAACGTCCCTACCTTTGAACTCTCTTGTTAAATTCATCTCTACCTTTAATTTTTTTGGCAATTTCATCCACATCTTCACACTTTCTTGCTGAATTGGTCTCTGCCTTCCAAAAATCTGTTAGTTGACTGTTAAATCATCTATTAACCATTTTTTATGAAATGCAAAAAAGTCTTTATATATTCTTTAATTGGGTAATTGACGCAATTTGTCCCTACCTTTCATACTTCTTGTGGAATTCGTCCCAACATTTTTTTTGGGCAAATTCACCCTTAACTTCACATTTTCTTGCTAAAAACGTCTTTATCGTCTAATTTCATCCAAAAATTCGTTAGTTAACCCAAAAATCACCTATTGACTATTTTTTTTTATAATCTTATCGACTATTTTAATGAAGGGAAAACAAGTCATTTCCTATTATTTAATTTAAAATGATGTAAAAGAAATGATAAAAAAAATAAAAATAAAAATTATTATTGTTCATCTTCTTCCCAACCCCATTCCCACTCATTTAGTTCAATTACTCTCTTTATTTTTTTTCAATGGATGTAACTGCGCTCGAGGCATCTGGATGTAGATCGTAGATGGAACCCTAACCATCACCCTCGAGCCTGTCATTTTTTTTTCGTCAATTTCAGACCTAAACATGTGAAACTCTAAATTTTCACCATCTCCACCAATAAATTAAATGCATAAAAATGGTTGTTTTCTACCATATCAATCTAAATCCTTTCCTGCCTAACACCAAAAAGATGCCTCGAGGCCAATTACAGCAATTGGAAAAAAAATGAAAAGGAATTAATTGAACTGAACGAGTGGGAATTGGTTTGGGAAGAAGATGAACAGTAACAAATATTTTTTTGTTTGTTTTTATTTTATTCTTTCTTTTACATCATTTTAAATTAAATAATAGGAAATGACTTGTTTGTCTTCCATTAAAATAGTCAATAAGATTATTAAAAAAAAATAGTCAATAGGTGATTTTTGGGTCAACTAACGGATTTTTGGATGAAATTAGACGGTAATGACGTTTTTAGCAAGAAAATGTGAAGGTAAGAGTGAATTTGCCACACACAAAAAAAAAAAAAACGTTGGAACGAATTCCATAAGAAGTGTGAAAGGTAGGGACAAATTGCTCCAATTACCCAATTAAAGAATATAAAAAGACTTTTTTGCCTTTCATAAAAAATTGTCAATAAATGATTTAAAAGTCAACTAACAGATTTCTGGATGACAGAGACCAATTCAGCAAGAAAGTGTGAAGATAAGGATGAAATTGTCAAAAAATCAAATGTATTGATGAATTTAGCAAGGGAGTTCAAAGGTATGGACGTTTTGCGCCAATTACCCTAAATTTATTATTTTTATATTTGTAAATAATTGTCCTCTTAAAATTTATAATTTTCTATTATGTTATCAATATTTTCTTAATACAATTATTATTCCGATTTTAAGTGTATTATTTAGATTTACGTATAAAAACATATAATTAAACACATGTTTATAATTATTGTGATTGATGTTTTTGAAAGAAACTTGGAGAAATGATAAATACGATAGGTAAATGCAAAAAAAAAAAAAAAATGTGAATACTATGGTTAATAATGAATCATATTTTTTCAATCATTCTTAGCTTTAATAGTTACGTAGATGTTATATGGTATACGATTTTCAGTATAATTTTTTTTATATCATGATAATTGCTAGATTTACGTAATTATTATTTTTGACTATTTGATTTTATATAAGTAAAAAAATATAATTTTATTGGTTAAATACAAACATTCATGAGTTTAAGTTAAGCACATATTTATAATTATTATGATTGATATTTTTGACTGAAAATTGGAAAAACTTAAATACGAGAGGAGAATCTAGAATCGTGAAAAACATATTGACGTCTTCCACAAAATTAATATTGTACCATAATATTACATCAAACATGATATACCATTAAATAAACTACTGAATTTGTATTTTTTTCATCAAACATGATATACCATTAAATAAACTATTGTATTTCTTTGAAACTAATAATAGCTCATAAAAATTATTGAATTAATATTCATGTATTACTTAAATATATAAATTGACTTACTATTTAAAGAAGAAATTATAATTTGAATGAGTTATATTATTTATTAAAATATAATAGTTATTGTGATATAATATTATTTTCATGCATTTTAAATTTATATTAATTATGTATAAACATTAGAATTTTATAAATATTTATCGAAATTATTTTTATTTTTGTTTTGGATTAGCCAACTACTACTTGAATGTTGTTTCCCACGTGCATTTCATTTGTATTATCGTAATTAGGATTATCGTGGGATTCATAAAATAATAACTTTGGGCAGTGAAAATTATTTATTTTGAGGCCCTTTTTCCGACCTACCATGATGGACACAGTTATTCTGCCCATGCACAGGGGTGGGACCCACCACGTTTTGCCTATGACGGCACTGTAACTATGCCCATCACGGGCGGGAGAAATGTATTTTTTTTAACTTTCTCTTCGGATCTATTCCATTTGCACTTTCCGAAAAGTTTTGAGATTATTGGGCACTTTTTCTTATTCCCCTTTCAGATATATAAAAATATAAAAATTAAAAAATTTCTTATTGTTGTAAAATATCTTGATTGTGAGTGATCATTATTTTCTTGTAAAATTTATATTATTACAATGTACCATTATCTATTCCTATAAATAGGATACTACAATTCTTCATTGAACACATAATTAGAATACAAAGAATTCTCTCTATCTCTATATTCTCTCTAATATTTTGGTAATCTTGTTCTCTCTAATATTTTGGTAGTTTTACAACACGTTATCAGCACGAAATTCTAGCCAACTGAGTTAACAAATGTTCAATCTATATAAATAACGTAATAATTTTAAATATCTTTTATATATTATGCTACCACCTATATGGTTGGTTTTACCAGTTTTAATTATATCATGCTACCGCTTACATGGTTAGTTTTACCAATTTTAATTATATCATGCTACCCTACATGGTTGGTTTTACCAGTATTAATTATATCATACTACCACCTACATGGTTGGTTTTACCATTTTTAAGTATATCATATTATCATCTATATGGTTGGTTTTACCAGTTTTATTATGGTTGGTTCTACTGAGTTTTAAAATATTTCTGCTCTTATTATACGTTCATATTAGGATGTTTTAAATTATACTGACACCTACACAGTTTCGACTTTATATACAGAAGTTAATCCTAAATTTTGTTGATACATGTATAGCCGATCTTTCAATTATATGTATTATTAATTATGTTGATGTTTACTACGTTGATCTATCAAATATATTGTTTAAATGAAATCACATTTTATGTATTTTCTAAAAAGATAAATTTATAATCTAATCAATTCATCATTCCAATAAAATGCACCTACAAAAACAAAAGTTATTTTTCTTTTTGAAAACTAAAATCATAATTTCAAAAAATGTAATGATTAAACATCTCTTTATGATACATGGTTACATACATACAACATAATTCTTGAAATGCAATTTTTGAAGAATCTTTTGCCACTCTCATTATACGTATTAATCATTTGTTAATTTATTCTTAATAATTGTTATCTTGATTAATTGATACCACAACTTAGATTTGCACATAGCAATTTCAAAATTTTATTTTATTGCTACAACAACTTATAATTAATATTCCAGAAGAATAAAAACTCGATATAAAAATCATGTCATTAATTCTTTACTGAGACTTTTTAAGGAATTAATTATGCCTTCTGTTTGATTGAATAGTTATCCTAATGGCAAATATCACAAAACTCGAGTTCATTGCACTAGATTTATCCGGGAAAAATTATCTATCATGGATCCTAGATGCCGAGATCCATCTTATTTCAAAAGGTCTTGAAGAAACAATCAAAGAAGGAAACAATGAATCCCTGTAGGATCGTGCAAAAGCACTTATTTTCCTTCGTCACCATCTTCATGACGGATTGAAAATAGAATATCTCACTGTGAAAGATCCACAAGAACTCTGGAAAAACTTCAAAGACAGATTTGACCATCAGAGGACTGTAGTCCTCCCAAAAGCCCGTTATGAATGGATGCACCTTCGTTTGCAAGATTTTAAAACTGTGAGTGAATACAATTCTGAACTATTCAAAATATGTTCAAAATTGAATTTATGTGAAGAAAAGATCACTGAAGCAAATATGCTAGAAAAAAAACATTCTCCACCTTTCATGCCTCAAATGTACTCCTGCAGCAGCAATATCGTGAGCGTGATTTTAAAAGGTACTCAGAACTTATATCTTTCCTTTTAGTAGCAGAATAAAATAATGAGTTATTGATGAAAAATCACGGATTACGTCCAACCAGTTCTGTACCATTTCCTGAAGCAAGTGGTACTGCATTTCCAGAAGCAAATGCTATATCAAGAAATAAACACGGCAACAGAAGTGGTCGTGGGCACAAACGTAGACGTGGACACGAATATGAACAGGGACGTGGACGTGGAAGGAATTTTGGACAAAATCATCAACAACATGGCCACATAATTAAAAGACACAAGGAAAATGAGAATAATATAATCAAACGGCAACAGAAAAAAAAAGTTACTTCCGATGTGGCATGAAAGGGCATTGGTCACGTACCTGTTGTACGGAAAAACACATTTTGAACCTTTACCAATAGTCGATTAAAGGAAAAGAAAAATTAGAGACAAATATTACTGATTGTCCAGTTAATATGACACACTTAGATGTCTCTAATTTTTATACTAACGCGCTGAAAAATATAGATTAGTTTGCTTTATCAAAAAGTCACGATGTTGTTGTTGTTTTGAAATCTTAATATGTATTGTCCATTTGATGTTAAATTATGTCACTTTTCTAAAATATCTATTTGATTATATTTCAGATGAATTGACAAGATACATGTCTTATTATAGTGCAACAACACATACTATTCTCCAGAAGAAAAAGTATTTTTTGAACTTAACATTAGCGGAAAATAATGTTAATACAATATCCGGTACATCGAAGATCGTTGAAGGCTTCTGTAAAGTCTGTATTATTTTATCAAATAATACACAGTTATGTATTAACGATGCACTCTACTCTAGCAAATCCAGAAGAAATTTGTTCAGTTTTAAGGATATCTGCTGCAATGGATATCACATTGAAACGATGCAAGAAAACAACATTGAATATCTTTGCATTACTTCTTTTGTATCTGGCCAGAAGCAGATAAAAGAAAAACTCTCGGCACTTCCTTCTGGAATGTATTATTATTATACATCCATAAAAGAAGTCGAATCAAACAACATCACGAACCCGAAGTTCGTGGACTTAAAAGGTTTTATACTTTGGCATGATCGACTTGGACATCTAGGAGCGATAATGATGCATTGAATAATTAGCAACTCACATGGACATCCTTTAAAGAACCAGAAGATTATTTCACCTAATGATTATTCATGTGTTACTTGCTCGCAAGGGAAATTGGTCATTAGACCTTCCACTACAAAGGTCAATGTTGAATCTCCAACTTTCTTAGAAAGGAATCATGGAGATATATGTGGGCCGATACACACACCATGTGGACTGTTTCGTTGTTTTATGGTACTAGTTGATTCTTCTACTAGATGGTCGCATGTCTGTTTACTGTCCAGAAGAAATGTAGCATTTGCTAGGCTACTTGCTTAAATAATAAAATTACGAGTTCAATTTCCCAATTACTCCATCAAGACAATTCGTCTTGATAATGCTGGTGAGTTTAGATCACAGAGATTCAATGAGTAATGCATGTCCATTGGGATTACCATTGAACATTCAGTTGCTCATGTTCATACACAAAATGGGTTAGGGGAGTCATTTATTAAACGTCTACAATTAATGGCTAGACCACTACTCATGAAAACAAAGCTCCCAGCTTCTGTTTGGGGTCATGCCATATTACATGCTGCATCTTTGATTCGTATAAGACAAACTGCTTATTATCAATACCCACCTCTACAACTTGCATCTGGTCATGAACCTAATATTTCTCACCTAAGGGTTTTTGGTTGTGCTGTCCAAGTACCAATCATTCCCCCCCCCCAAATGTACCAAAATGGGTCCCCAACGTAATCTTGGGATTTATTTTGGTTTTGATTCACCTTCCATCATTAGGTACATTGAACCCTTAACGGGTGATTTGTTTACTGCACGTTTTGCAGATTGTCATTTTGATGAAATGAACTTCCCAACTTTAGGAGTAAAGTTGCATCCTGAAAATCAAGATAAAATTTCTTGGAATGAAACAACTCTATCTCACTTTGATCCCCGAAGTAATCAATGTGAGCAAGAGGTTGAGAAAATTATTCATTTGCAAAGAATTGCAAATCAATTACTTGATAAATTTGTTGACACAAGAAAAGTGATAAAGTCATATATACCAGCAGAAAACACTCCGGCAAAGATTGATGTCCCTGTAGGACAAACTGCTATAGCAAGTGAACCTCAAAAACGCCAGAAGCGTGGTCGACCAGTTGGTTCAAAAGACATCGTACCTCGTGAGAGGAAATTAAACCAACCAAAGACTCTTGAACGAGTAATAATAGAAAAGATTGATCAATCTAATAGTGGTGACATGGTTCCCGTAGAATCACAGATTTCAATGAAACAATCTAATAGTGATAAAGTGATTCCTGCAGAATCACAGATGTCCGAAAATAATGAGATTTCAATAAATTATCTGTTATCTCATAAATTATGGGAAATGGAGAATGTTGTTATAGATGATATTTTTGCCTTCCAAATGGATCTTGAAATATTTCAGAATAATGACCATAAGACACTGTCTGTTAAAGAATGCCAACAGAGAGAGAATTGGCCAAAATGGAAGGAAGTTATGCAAACGGAATTGAATTCCTTAGAAAAACGAAAGGTGTTCGGACTAGTAGTTCGAACACCTGAAAATGTAATTCCTGTAGGATACAAATGGGTCTTTGTAAGGAAAAGAAATGAAAATAATGAAGTTACAAGGTACAAAGCCCGGCTTGTAGCTCAAGGTTTCTCACAAAGACCAGGAATTGATTATGAGGAAACATATTCTCCCGTCATGGACGCCATCACATTTAGATTTTTAATTAATTTGGCTGTGTCAGAAAGGCTCGATATGCGCCTTATGAATGTAGTAACAGTCTATCTATATGGCTCACTTGATAGTGACATATAATGAAAATCCCTGAAGGACTTAAAGTGCCAGAAATAAATGATACATACCCGAAAAGTATGTTTTCAATCAAATTGCAAAAATCATTATATGGATTGAAACAATCTGGACGTATGTGGTATAATCCCCTCAGCGAATACTTGCTGAATGAGGGGTTACAAAAATGATGATATATGCCCATGTGTTTTCATAAAGAAAACAAATATTAGATTTGCAATAGTGGCAATTTATGTTGATGATTTAAATCTTGTTGGAACTCCAGAAGAGCTCAACAAAGCTGTTGATTACTTGAAAAATGAATTTGAGATGAAAGATTTGGGAAAAACCAAATTTTGCCTTGGGTTGCAAATTGAACATTTTTCAAAAGGACTATTTGTTCATCAATCTTCATATACAGAAAAGGTTTTGAAGCGATTTTATATGGATACAGCACATCCATTAACATCACCAATGGTCGTTCGATCACTAGATCCAAAAAATGATCCTTTTCGTCCACCTGAAGATGGAGAAAATGTTCTTGGTCCAGAAGTACCATATCTAAGTGGAATTGGAGTATTATCATATCTTGCAAATTGCACCAGACCTGATATAGCTTTTTCTGTAAATCTACTCGCAAGATATAGTTCTGCACCAACTCAAAGGCATTGGAATGGTGTTAAACACATTCTTCGTTACCTAAAATGTACTGCTGATATGAGATTATTTTATTCTCACAATTTAGGATCTTCTTTAGTAGGATATGCAGATGCTGGTTATCTCTCTGATCCATATCAAGCAAAATCGCAAACAGGATATGTGTTTACACGTGGTGGGACAGCTATATCATGGAGATCTGTGAAGCAAACTTTGACAGCAACATCTTCAAATCATTCAAAAATTATTGCAATCCATGAGACAAGTAGAGAATGTATATGGTTGAGAAACATGACTCGTCATATCCAATCATTATGTGGATTAGCTTCGACAAAAGATAGTCCAATAATATTGTATGAAGATAGTGCAGCTTGTATTGCACAACTTAAAGGAGGCTATATCAAAGGAGATAGAATAAATCACATTTCTCCAAAATTCTTCTATACACATGAGCTTCAAAAAACAGGTGATATCGTTGTTCAACAAATTCGATCAAGTGATAATGTAACAGACTTATTCACTAAAGCATTACCGACATCTACACTCAAGAAATTGATACATGAGATATGAATGCATCGGCTCAGCGATTTACGATGACTAATATCAAGGGGAGTAGCTGTACTATTTTTCCTTCGTCTGGGTTTTATCCCACTGAGTTTTCCTAGTAAGGTTTTAATGAGACAACATTTATTTTTATACTCCACAATGACTGTATTCTTTTCCTTAGCTTAAGTTTAATCTCACTGAATTTTCTTAGCAAGGTTTTTAACGAGGGAGACATTGAGTATTAGGTCATTCAAGGGGAGTGTTGTAAAATATCTTGGTTGTGAATGACCATTATACCCTTGTAAAGTTTATATTATTATAATTGTACCATTATCTATCCCTATAAATAGGATACTACACTTCTTCATTGAACACACAATTGGAATACAAAGAATTCTCTCTATCTCTATATTCTCTCTAATATTTTGTAGTCTTGTTCTCTCTAATATTTTGCTAGTTTTACAACACTTATGATGTAAAAGAATGAATTCTATAAATTTTCTAAAGGTTGGGATGGTAATTTTGCACTTTAAAAGTTAAAGAATAAATATATTGATATCACACTTTTTTGTTAATTATACCACATTTTAACTGTAATGGAGATTCCTAATTTTTCCTTATTTTTACATTTATTCCGTCAAGTTTTTTTATAATTTTTTTTATCATCAATTCCTTATTAATTTTCACATCTTATTTTAAAAGATGATTTTCGTTTAAAATATGAACCACAGGATTGGTCGCAATATGGATATGGATTTGGCCACTTTGGCTCGTGTAAGTATTATTGAAGATTTTTTTTGTTAAAATGGCGAAATCAAACTTATCAACAGTCGATCCCAGAAGCGGCTACTGCCCAGAAACCAAAACATTTCACAGCCTCCACCCTTCGCTCCCTCTTCCGCAGGAAACTGTCCCTCTCACTGTAGCTTCATACGCTCTTTCTCTCCAATCCGCTTCACCATGCCGCGACGACATCGCAGCACTTATCGACGTCGCTACCGGACACTGTATTTCCTATTCTGAGTTTCGCCTTCTCACAACAAACCTAGCTTCGTCTCTACGTACAAATACCGGCCTCAGCAAAAACGATGTAGCCTTTGTCCTCTCGCCGAATTCAATCTGGATTCCGGTACTCAATTTCGCCCTCCACTCTCTGGGAGTTATCATTTGTCCCGCCAACACACTCAGCACTTCGGAAGAAATCTCCCGCCTGATCAGTATCTCCAGACCGGTCATCGCCTTTGCCACATCAGCAACCGCCGGAAAACTCCCAAAGCTCCAGTACCCAACAATTCTCATCGATTCTCCTGAATTCCAGTCTGCGATGTATATGAAGAGTTTGGATTTTGAGTTCAATAAGAGGGACATTGAGGTCAGCCAAAACGAAGTTGCTGCAATACTGTATTCGTC
Source organism: Ligustrum vulgare (assembly GCA_963555705.1). Classification (NCBI taxonomy): domain Eukaryota; kingdom Viridiplantae; phylum Streptophyta; class Magnoliopsida; order Lamiales; family Oleaceae; genus Ligustrum; species Ligustrum vulgare. The sequence continues at coordinate 27,392,088 of OY743184.1, forward strand.
TGGGACGACAGGGAAAGTGAAAGGCGTGCAGTTGACTCATAGGAACTTGATCGCTGTCATCGCGAATTATCATCACTGGCGGCAGCAGCAGCAGGGGAGGATGTTCCCCCCGGTGATGCTGTACACCATACCATATTTTCATGTATTCGGGTTTTTCTACAGCTTTAAGTCCGTGGCACATAGCGAGACTGCAGTTGTTTTGGGGAGGTTCGAGTTGGGGAAGATGTTAAGGGCTGTGCAGGAATATAAAGTGACTCACGTGGTATTGGCGCCGCCGATTGTGGTGGCGATGTTGAAGGCTACTGAATCGGAGGAGTATGATTTGAGATCCTTGGAGTGGGTTGGAAGTGGCGGAGCCCCACTTGGGAAAGATTCCATCCAATCTTTCACCAAGAAATTTCCTACAGTGATTCTCTCTCAGGTTTTTTTTTTTTTTTTTTTAAATCTCTTAGAATTGCTTCTTTCTTCACTCGTTTAATAGCTAAATGGTTACTGGGTTTGGATGCCAAAATTTATAAATGAAGAACTAACTAAACTAAATTGCCAAGGGTTATGGATTGACTGAAACAAGTGGTGTGGCATCTCGAGCGATGAGTCCTGAAGAAAGTGAACGTTGTTGGGGTTCTGTGGGGAGGCTCGTTGGAAGTTGTGAAGCAAAAATTGTTGATCCAGAAACTGGCATTGCTCTGCCTCCTGGCGAGCAAGGGGAGCTTTGGATTAGAGGACCAACAATAATGAAAGGTACTAATAAATGGTATGAATTGAAAATCAGGGGAATGTTAATTTTGCGTTCATTTAGCTTAGAGTCAGTTTGGTGTAGCAGTTTTTGGATGAATTTTGAGTATTTGGGAGAATATGCGGTTGAAAAGTGATTATATAGTATTGGGTCTCATAGAAATGTGTAGTTAAAAATGAATTTGTAGAAAATTTTGAAAATTTTTACTTTACCAAACGGGCTCTTAGTATAACCGAAGTTACATATTTGACAAAAGGGATTTCTAGTCATGTGTGCACCCTCTCGAACAGCTTGAGCTTTTATAAGTTGGTTTGATTCCAAGTCCTATAGCAGTCCATTTATGATGAAAAAATAAATAAAATGTGCACCCTCTCGAACAGCTTGAGCTTTTATAAGTTGGTTTGATTCCAAGTCCTATAGCTGTCCATTTATGATGACAAAATAAATAAAATTTGAGTCTGGCTAGATAAATTTAAATAGAAAATTGTCTCCTTTCTAGTGCCTTAGTGATTCAACCATTTGTCATGGAGCAAGTTTCTAGTTTCTGGTAATTCAATGTGCTTTGTGATGTTTTTTGTAGGTTATCTGGGCGACTCCAAGGCAACTAGTGAAACCTTGGTTTCCGATGGGTGGCTGAGGACTGGTGATATTTGTTATATGAACGATGAAGGTTTCCTTTTTGTAGTAGATAGGATGAAGGAATTAATCAAATACAAAGGATACCAGGTTAGCATCATCAGACATGTTTGAGGTTGCTTAAAGTTACTTTTGTTTGATAGAATCTAATAACTATTTTATCTGTTTAGGTTGCCCCTGCTGAGCTAGAACAGCTGCTTCTGTCACACCCAGATATTGTAGATGCTGCTGTAATACCGTAAGCTTCATTTCATAAAAATTTAACTGCGTAACGGGACACATGAACAAGATTTTAACTGGTTTTTCTTCTTTAATGCAGTCAAGCACTATTTAGAGCCTGTTTGGTTTAGAGCAAAATATTCAACATTTCAGTCAGATTCATTTTCAATCACACACTTTTATGAACCTACAACTTTTCACATTTTCAATCACACATTCTACCAAAAATAAAAAATTTCTCAAAACTTTCAAAAGAGAACCTACACCAAACAGGCTATTAATCAGTGTACAATATTCTTGAATAAGATTATGCTTCATTGATAATTGTTTTTGTCATTACTCCTAGAATTCGTTTTCCGGCAGAATTATCCTTTACAGCTTCTTATAGCATATGTTTGGCATGTTTATAAACACTCAAGTCACTTTTCATCCTCACATTTTGAATTTGAGGGGCCGGCAAATAGTATTCACTATTCATTTTATCTCTTTATAATTTAAACCGTTTATAAACACTTTCTTGACATGGTATAATTTCATTGTTAATTTCTGTTTTTCCAGCAAGGGATTGAGAAACAATTAGTCCACATCTGCAAAATTGCAGAATTAGATGGTTGGGATTGAGAAACAAGTTTTTTTGAAAGAAATGAATAGTAATTTTTAGGGGGAATAGATGGTTGAGATTTGGTTGAAAAGACAAATATTGTGGATTTGACTTTTAATGATTGATTGAGATTGAATATTTTAGAAAAAAAAATGAAAAATTTAAAAAAATTCAAACAAAGGTACAGTAATGTACTAATGTTATTTATCCAAACTGGGGATGATCCCAAGTGATGTGACATGCGATGAGACATTAATTAAATTATAAGGTCAATAAAGTGTGTATTATGCCTGCGTTTGGATCTTTCCACTTTTTTGATTTATAAACCAAATTTTAAACTACACAATTCCCCAAATCAATCTCTAATCATACACATTTTCTCTCTCACTACACATCTACCTCGAAAAAAGCAAAAAAACTGGTTTAAAAACCAGATTCAGCCTCTGAACCATACATTATCATTTCACGCCTCATCATCTGCCGCATCACTTGGATCGTTCATTATTATTTATTTATTGTTCTTATCAATTCATGCCTTATCACTTGCCACGTCGCGTAAGATCATCTCCAGTAGGAATAAATAGCATTATTCTTTATTATAATCTCGATCAACATTCCTATGTTCTACATCTGTATTTCACACAGCTACCCGGACAAAGAAGCTGGTGAAGTACCGTTGGCTTGTGTCGTGCGACGTCCCCAGAGCACTCTTGACGAAGCACAAGTTTTTGATTTTATCTCAAAGCAGGTATGTTTTTTAAAAAAATATTGAGCAATTTGATAGTTAGATTTGTCTGGAAGCTTTTTGTTTCCATACAAAAACCGATCATTTTATTCATTCACATTAAAACTGAATCGGCTTTTAGGTTGCTCAATACAAAAAAGTACGACGTGTCGTATTTATTAGCTCGATACCAAAGAGCCCAGCTGGGAAGATATTGAGAAAGGAATTAAGAAAGATTTTGCTGCCAGACTCTAAGCTGTGATAGGAACGTGGTGTTTCCAAAGGAGCAACGAGGTACAGAACATAATTCTTCTGATCTAAATGCAAAAGTGGTCATTGGAGATTGCAGAACCGCAGACACTGAGGATTCAGCGTTACAATTCCACTTGTATACTGTGAAAGGAACTTCCTTACGTGAAAAAATAAATCAAAAGTATTATGTGAAATTGACAGAAAATCAAGCTTGGAAGGAAGGAAACAAACATTTATGATTTATTAATAAAAAATTCACTTATCCTTTGCAATTTTCCAAGTTTTATATTCATCAAAATAGTGAATCAATATATGGAAGAGTTATTTTAAGGAGATATTTTTAAATGACATTGTGATATGATGCACATACAATAGGAGGCTAACTCCCATTTTCTACTGTCATCTGTCTACAAGAAAGGAATTAACAAGAACTTGGTCAAGAGTCTAGACGACTCAAAACAAATGAACAAACATCTTGCTCCCCTTTTACTAAACCACCCATGCGAAAAAATATGATGAGCTTTGGGAGATATCGATGATCTAGACAGTAGGTAGAAAATTCCTGAATCACGCATTTTTCTCGTACGATTCTGAGGGAAAAAAATTTAAATCATACCATGTTCAGAATTTGTCTTAATTATTCGTAATAAGATATTGGCTACAAAATTTGTTCTTTTCCGATTCGTTTTTGCTTTACGGTTAGATGAATTTCAAGAAGTTGAGGATCAAGATACAACTCTCCAAAAACTTGAGGATAGAAGTGAACCAAACAAAAGAAAAGATAGAAAACGCAACAAAGAGAAGTGCGACTTATTTGATTCAGCAACTATTTCTATTTCTTCCTCTGCATTTGAGCTGGAATACAACGGCTAAGTGGGAAGAATTAATCTGTTAGGGTTTCCTGATTTTTAGGGATAGATTCTCTTGTCTAGATTCAGCATATATGCATGTTTGATATTTTTCCATGTGTGGTATCCATTTCATGTAAATAGACTGAGCTGTATAAAGGACTAAGGTAGCTTATTTGCTGTGCTAGTGAAAATCGAAAACATTCAGACTATATTCTTCTCCTTCCTTACATTTTTTAATTTGGTATCGGAGCGGATAACAATGGCCTCTTCTGAACAAAACAGCTCTGCTACTGTAGGTCAAAATCATACCATATCTTCTTCTTCCTCCACTACACTAAATCTCACCCAAACTCTCTCAATCAAACTGGATCGTGATAATTTTCTTCTATGGAAGAACATGGTTATCCCTGTTGTGAAAGGGCATAACCTTCTTGATCATCTCCTTGGCACAAAAGAATGCCCTCTGAATACATCACTGTTGAAAGTATTACAGAGACGGGAACTGTAGTTAGCAAACAAGCAAATCCGGATTACATCAAATGGGTGTCGCAAGATTCTCTTCTCATGGGATGGTTGTATGCCTCAATGACACCGGATATTGCCATTCGAGTGATGGGCAGCACCATTGTTGCTCAAATGTGGTCCTCTATCCAACAAAGCTTTGGAATATTAAACAAAGCAAGACTCACCTTTCTGTCTGGTGAGCTGCAGAGACTAAGGAAAGGCTACATGTCAATGGACCAATACTTGACAGCAGTTAAGAAACTAGCTGATAACTTGGAAGTGGCAGGAAAGCTGATAAAAGAGGAAGACCTGATAAATCATGTACTCACTGGACTTGATGAAGAGTACACAGCAATAGTAGTCCAGCTGAATGGAAGAGATAATCTAAGCTGGCATGAAATGACTTCAGTCCTGCTTACATTTGAAAGCAGGCTGGAATACCTGAATGAAGTAAGAATAGGTATGGGATCAATAAATCTCAGCCAAAGAAACAACAGAGGAGGCACTCATGGAGGGAGATCCAGAAACAACATAAGAGGAAATGGAAATAGGGGGAGATTCAGAGGAAGAGGAAGGAGTACCAGATCACAAATGGAGTTCAAAAATCCGTGTCAAATTTGTGGGTTGCTGAACCACCAAGCTGGATGGTGTTTCAAGAGGTTCAATGAAAACTTTGGAGGAGTGAAACCTGCAGAAATGAATAGAGGAAATCAGAATAACAATTTTACTCCTAGTCAATCAGCATTCTATGCTTCACCAAGAATCATTGAGGACCCAACTTGGTATGCAAATTCAGGGGCAACCAGTCATGTTACAAATGACATCAGGAACTTAACAGAGGTGAAGGAATACATTGGTAAGGAGACTGTCAAAGTAGGAAATGGTAACTCCCTAACTATCTCTCATGTAGGATCTAAGTTTTTTGAATTAAAAGAAAAGGGAAGTTTACTCTTAAACAATGTATTGCATGTACCAAGGATTAAAAAAAATCTACTTAGTGTTTCCCAGTTTACTTTTGATAATGGTGATTATATTGAATTATATCCTACTTTTGCATTGTCAAGGACCTTCTAACGGGGAAGTAAGTGGCTCGAGGTAAACTTAAAGATGGACTCTATCAGTTGAACCTACCAGATTCACAATCCAAGGATCTTGCAGTAACTACTTCTAAATACCCAGTCTCTGTCCTATCGTCTAGCTATAATAAACTACAAAAATGTAAACTGGAAGTGGAGGTATGTCATAGGAGACTTGGCCATCCTTCATTCCAAGTATTGAGTCATGTGTTCAGGTCTTGTAACAAGTCTTTACCTATTAATGAAATTTCCCTCTTCTGTGATTCCTGCCAAATGGGAAAAATTCATAAGTTGCTTCTTAAATCTTCTCTGTCTCATGCTAGAAAACCACTGGATTTGATTCACACAGACCTGTAGGGTCCTTCACTGGTTAAGTCCACTGTGGGATTTAAGTATTATATCATTTTTGTGGATGACTTTAGTAGGTACATGTGGACATTTCCTCTGAAACACAAATTTGAAAGTCTAAAAACATTCATCCAATTCAAAAATATGGTAGAAAAACAACTTGAGAGAAAAATCAAAATGATACAGAGTGATTATGGTGGAGAGTTTTGAGCATTTGAAACCTTTGCAAAAGAAAATGGGATTGCAATGAGGTTTTCTTGCCCTTACACCTCACCTCAAAATGGTAGAGCCGAACGCAAACATAGACACCTATCTGAAACCGCACTCACACTTCTTTCACAAGCACACTTACCCCTCCATTATTGGCGGGAAGCTTTTTCTACTGCTACATTTTTAATTAACAGACTTCCAACACCAGTTCTACATCACAACTCACCATATAAAACTTTATTCAACAAAGAAGTCAAGTATGATTTACTCAGGGTATTTGGTTGCACCTGTTTCCTTTACCTACGACCATACAATAAGCATAAATTCTCCTTTTACTCCATGAAATGTGTAAATCTTGGATTTAGTGAGTCACACAAAGGGTATAAATGCTTAAGTCTCATAGGTAGGATATTTGTCTCAAGACATGTAGTTTTTAATGAAAGTTAATTCCCTTTCAAAAATGGCTTTCTTAACAACCATTCAGCAGTTCCTCAACTACTGTCATAACTTACCCATTACCCCTAAATCTCAGTCCAGAAACTTCAACAATGCATAACACTCCTCAAGTCATCACATCTCCTACATCTGGTTCACAACAAGTCTCTAATAGTGAACATCTTTCAGACTTTCCTTCACCACTTGCTCTCAACAGAGGTACTGATAATGCTGAAGATATGGAGGAACAACCAGATCAAGATTCTGATGATCAGATTGGAGAAACAGGGGATAGTCCTGCTAAAAAGAGTAATGATGTTCCTGTCCTAGTTGAGCATCCAATGATCACAAGGGGAAAGGCTGGAATCTTTAAACCAAAGGTATATAATGCATATTTTTCAGAACCTACATCAGTTGAAGAGGCACTGAAAAACAAGCATTGGAAGTTGGCAATGAAAAAGGAGTTTGATGCTCTGCAAAAGAATAATACCTGGAAACTTGTCTCACCAGAAAATGCTTCTAAGGTCATTGGATGCAAATGGATATTCAAGATTAAATATGATCTTGATGGAAAGATAGAGAGGTATAAAGCTAGATTAGTAGCTCAAGGGTTTCTACAAACCTATGATTTTTATTTATAAAGAAACTTTCAGTCCGGTTGTTAAGGCTTCCACCATTAAAATAATCTTGACGCTGGCAGTAATAAAGAACTGGGATGTGAGACAGATTGATGTAGATAATGCCTTTCTCAATGGAAGGTTGAATGAGGATGTATTTATGACACATCCAGAAGGATTTCGAGATCAGAAGCATCCAAACTTTGTGTGTAAACTAGAGAAGGCGCGTTATAGATTGAAGCAAGCACCTAGAACTTGGAACAGTGAGCTAAAAGGAACACTGATGAATTGGGGATTAAGGAAATCAAGAGCTGAAAACTCTTTGTTCTATCAATTGGAAGAAGGTAACACATTGATCATTCTCATATATGTAGATGACATCCTTTTGACTGGAAGCAACAAAGATCAGCTACAAAGATTTATAGCCAAACCGAATGAGAAGCTCTCACTGAAGGACATGGGAAGCATCAAAAAATATCTTGGAATGGAAGTTCAAAGAGATGAATTGGAGGTGAGGATCACACAACACAAATATGCCAAGGATATACTAAAGAGGTTTGGATTCAGAAACTTAAATTCAGTAACATCTCCAATGGTTTCAGGGAAGTTGATATCAAAGGAAAGTGGACATCTGCTGGAAAATCCTACTATGTTCAGAAGTGTTGTGGGTGCTTTGCAGTTCTTAGTGCATGCCAAACCAGATTTGAACTTTGCAGTAAATAGACTTAGCCAGTTTCTTCAGAGACCAACTGATGTTCACTGGAATTTGGTAAAAAGGGTGTTCAGGTACCTTAAGGACACGACAGATTATGGAATTAGGATTGAAAGAAGCAATCATCTGGACATAACAACTTTTTGTGATGCGGATTGGGCTTCCTGTCCGGATGATAGACGTTCCATTGCAGGGTATTGTGTCTATTTAGGAGGTAACATTGTGTCTTGGAGTGCAAAGAAATAAAGTACGGTAGCACGCTCAATTACAGAAGCAGAGTACAGGGCATTAGCTCATGCAACTGCAGAAATCTGTTGGATTCAAGCTCTGCTAAAGGAACTGAAGAATCAGCTACAAAATGTTCCTGTCATTTGGTGTGACAACCTGGGAGCTAGGAGTGGGCATTTAGACCTGGTAAACCGAGTAACCCGCCCGAACCGCAGCTAACCAAACCGAAGTACTCGGTTTCGTTGGTTTTCGGTTCGGTTTCTGTTTACTGTTTAGCTATAACCGATATCATCGGTTCGGTGGCTGGTTTACATAAACTGAACCGAAAAAACCAAACCGACCGCGTAAAGAGAAATAAATCCTAAATTACACCCTAATTTCATTTCATTTCACATTTCATTTTCAATTCATTTGCTTTCTGAAGTCTGAACCGGAGTTGCGACTCACTCAACCCCATCCGTCGTCGGCGTCGCTACTTCTCTGCCTCTGGTTTCCCCATTTATTCCGTTCATCTTTCGATTTTGGTGCCTATTTTGTCGACCACCAGTCCACGCGACGCGAGCAGGACAGCCAATATTGCCTGTGTCGACCACGAACGAGTAGGCAGCAGTGCACTGTGACAAAGGCCATAGCCTATTCTCTACTTCCTTGTTATAAATGGATACCCCCGACCTTGGAGAAGGTAAAATCTACATGTCTCTGACTCTCTTATTATTCCAATTTCGATTTCCATTTCATTTGTAAACCCTAAATGTAGCACTTCTGGTTATTGGTTAATGTTATAAAGATATATAATCACTCAGTAGATACTATCATACTATGCTCTCATTAGTCATTGCTCTATAATATCTGCTTTGTTGTATACTTGTATAGTTGTATTACATTATTGTTTTCAGAGAACCCCAATTCAGTTTCCTCTTTGAAGACATCATTTTTTTCGGTCAAAGGTTAATACTAATGTTTGATTAATTTGTTTGTAGAAGAACATGTGATTGATCATAGTGAAGGGGGTGCAGAAGTCAATGCAAACTCTGCACCGCCACCAAATGAAAATGAAGCGTCGTCTCCCCCCTTGCCAGGGAGCCGTCGAAAGAGAAAGACCAGAGTGTCTTCGGAGGTATGGAATCATTTCACAAAGATAGAGTCTAAGTCTAATGATGATGGTCCTAGATGCGCATGCAATTATTGTGGAGCTGATTATGCTTGTGATAGTAGAAAATGTGGAACTAGTACTTTGTGGGGGCACTTGAACAACCAATGTAGGAAGTATCCGGGTGGGTTGCACTTTCCTGACAAAAAACAAAAAAAACTATCTTTTGAAAGTGAAATAGATGGAGGTGGGGTGTAATCTTGTAGCTAGAGGATGCACTAAGACTGAATGTAGGGCTGCATGTGCTAAGATGGTGATTTTGGATGAACTTCCTTTCAAATTTGTTGAAGGTGTGGGGTTTAGAAACTTTTGTAGTGTTTTGAATCCTCATTTTCCCCTCCTTCTCGTAGAACACTTGTGAGAGACATTCATCAATTGTATTTAGATGAGCGGAAAGTATTGAAAAACTACTTTTCTCATCACCATCAAAGAGTCTCTCTCACAACTGATACATGGACTTCAATTCAAAACATAAATTACATGTCTCTCACAGCACACTACATTGATTCCGATTGGAATCTTCAAAAGAGAATTTTGAACTTTTGTGTCATTGCAAATCATAAAGGAGAGACCATTGGAAAACTCATTGGAGCATGTTTGCATGATTGGGGGATTGACAAAGTTTTTACAATAATTGTTGACAATGCATCTTCTAATGATACAACTATTAGTTATTTAAAGAAACAGATGAATGGTTGGGAGGATAAGAGGGATGCATGTGTATTGAATGGGAATTTTTTGAATATGAGATGTTGTGCGCATATTGTAAATTTGATTGTCTGTGAAGGACTGAAAGAGGCTCATGACTCTATTGTTTGCATTTGAAATGCTGTGAAGTTTGTTAAGTCTTTCTCCGCTAGGTTTGAGAAATTGAAAGAGTGTGCAGCCTTAGAAAAGATTGAAAGCAAATCCCTGGTATTTTTGGATGTTCCAACAAGGTGGAATTCCACTTATCTCATGTTAGAAGCAGCAATTAAGTTTCAAAAGGATTTTGACAAATTACTTGAAGAGGATATCCATTATGTGACCTACTTTCAAGATGATGAGGGGGGTAGAAGGAGGAGTGGTCCTCCCATTGATACTGATTGGGAGAATGCTACAGTTTTTGTGAAATTTTTGAAATTTTTTTACAACGTCACATTGAATTTTAGTGCCTCATTGCATGTTACTTCTTGTTCTTATTTGGATCAAGTTTGTACACTTGTTACTGAAATAGATGAATGGGCTAATACTCATGATTTGCTTTTGTGTGGAATGGAAAGAATATGAAGAAAAAGTTGGACAAGTATTGGGGAAGAATGGATGAAGTGAATCAAGTTTTGCTTGTTGCTTGTGTGCTAGATCCTAGATACAAGTTAGATTATGTTGAATATTGTTTTGGTGATATTTATAAGAATGAACAACTTGCTAGTGACATAAGCAAGAAAGTTAAAGCCACATTGGTATCTCTTTATGAATGGTATATGGGTGTTGAAGGGGGGTTGAGGTCGACGGAGGGTTCATTGGAGACTGTCAATTTATCTGCTGTAGCAGTAGGTTCTTCTACTTTGTCTTCTACTCGTCATTCCAGGTTTCGGGAAAAAAAGGCTGCTAAAGATTCCCTTGAGATTAAAAATGACGTGGAGAGGTATTTGTTGGATGCGTGTGAAGACATAGACAACAAGGAGTTTGATGTTCTGAGTTGGTGGAAAGTGAACGGTAATAAATACGGTATCTTGTCCAAATTAGCTAGAGATGTGTTGGATGTTCAAGTGTCAACCGTGGCCTCTGAGAGTGCCTTTAGTACAGGTGGAAGAATTCTTGACCCATTCCGTAGTTCGTTGACCCCTAAAACGGTGGAGGTTCTAGTGTGCACACAAAATTGGCTCAAAGCTTCTCCAAACTTGGAAGGATTTAGCATGGAAGATTTGGAGCATTACAATAAATTGGAACAAGGTAAATTTGATACTTTTTAGTTTGTTATTGCGTACTAGTACAGTAGTACTATTTAATTGAAATGCTAATTTCATTTGCTGCCTAATATAGAACTTGGATCATTGGATGTTAGATGAAGGTGAAATCAACTGAAGGGAATTTGAAGCCTATTTGTATTTGGTGGTAAGTTGGTATGATCTTCATTTTATAAACTATATTAATTTTTTATTTTTACATTTTGGCAAAATTTTTACAGGTGGCAGTTGGAAATTGAACTTGAAAGTTGAAATTGAAGGAAGTTGAAACATGAAACAAAGAACTTCGTATTTTGAGTTTTTGATTACCGTTCATGTAAACATAATTATGTGATTTTGGATTATTGTAACTTTAAATACTTTATGTTTCTGAAATTTTTTTATGTTGTCAATGTATGTAGCAGGTTTTAACATTAATTCTTGTGAAAGCAGTAGTGTTTTACAAGTTTTGGACTACAGATTTATTTATTTTTAAAAAAAATGTGTGACCCGTAAACCGAACCGACCAGACTGATCTATGTCGGGTCGGTCGGTCGGTTTCGGGTTTTGGACAAAAATCTGGGTGGGTGCGGAATTTTTTTTGAGGGCACTGCTGAAGTCGGTTCGGTATCGATTTGGGTCGAAAACCGACCCAAACCGCCCGACGCCCAGTCCTACTGGGAGCTAAAGCATTAGCTCTTAATCAGATATTCCATGCAAGAACAAATCATGTGGAACTTGATGTGCACTTTATAAGAGATAAGATAGAAAATCAAGAGCTTCAAATTCTTTACATTCCTTCATCAGAGCAGTTAGCTGATTTGTTTACTGAGCCTCTACCAACTTCCAGATTTATGTACTTGAGAGATAAGGTAGGAGTGAGTCAACCAACTCCACCTTGAAGGGGGGAGATGAATTTCAAGAAGTTGAGGATCAAGATACAACTCTCCAAAAACTTGAGGATAGAAGTGAACCAAACAAAAGAAAAGATAGAAAACGCAACAAAGAGAAGTGCGACTTATTTGATTCAGCAACTATTCCTATTTCTTCCTCTGCATCTGAGTTGGAATAGAACGGCTAAGTGTGAAGAATTAATTTGTTAGGGTTTCCTAATTTTTAGGGATAAATTCTCTTATATAGATTCAGCATATATGCATGGGGTAAACAGCGCAAATGGTCCCCAACCTTTAGGTGTCTTGCGAAAATGGTCTTCAACGTTTGAATTTTTGCATTTATATCCTCAGAATCACCAAACGTTGCGAAAATGGTCCCTACCGTTAGATTCTGTTAGTATTAACCGTTAAAAACGTGTAAATAGCATAAATGGTCCAACCTTTGAATTTCTTGCGAAAATAGTCCATAACATATTAAGGTCATGTTTGACATATTTAGTTTGTAACCTCCAAACGTTTGATGTATTTAGTTCCTAACATATTAATATCCTATACTTTTGCGTATTTAATTCATAACATATTAAGCCCCTATTTGAGACCAATTATTTCAAATAATGTGACTTTTAATTGTAATTTTTTGAAGAATTTGTGATTAAGAAAAATGAATTTATTTGTAGATTATTTTATTGATAGATTGTATGGTTGAAAACGCGTTTTAAAAAAAATAAAGTTTATTCCGGATTTTTAAAGTGTACAATAAAATATTTAACAAAAATTCACTGCACTAACAGTTCAATCTATTGGTTAAAAAAAATATCATGGAATATAAACAAACAAATACATTGGACATCATTTTAGGAATTGAATAACAAATATGTTTTTATCAGTTATATTTTTTATTCTCGATTTTGAGAACCAATCAAAATTGATTTTCAAATTACATTTTTTTTTAAAACTCGTTTTCTTTCACACATTCTATATATATATATATATATATATATATATATATATATATATATATATATATATATATATATATATATATATTAATTTATTCATAATTTTTTTTTAAAAAAAAATCTTACTTTTTAACCCAAATTCTCCAAACTTACTTTTCAAATCGATCGATTTTCAAAATCGAAAATCGAAATCGAAATCGAAAGTAGAACTGATAAAAATATATTTGTTATTGAATTCCTAAAATGATGTGCAATATATTTGTTTGTTTATACTCCATGATTTTTTTATTTTTTATTTACCAGTAAGTTGAAATGTTAATGCAGTAAATTTTTGTTAAATATTTTATCACGCACTTTAAAAATCCAGAATAAAATTATTTTTTTAAAACACGTTTTCAACTACACATTCAACCAATAAAATAATCTACAAATAAATTCAATTTTTTTAATCACAAATTTTTCAAAAAATTACAATTACGAACCACATTATTTGATATAATTGATCTCAAATAGGAGATTAATATGTTAGGGACTAAATATGCCAAACGTTTAAAGATTTAATATGTTAGAGACTAAATACGCCAAACATTTGGAGGTTACAAACTAAATATGCCAAACATGACCTTAATATGTTAGGGACTATTATCACAAGAAACCTAAAGATTAGGGACCACTTGTGCAATTTGCACGTTTTTAACGGTGGAAACTAAAGGAATTTAACGATAGAGACCATTTTCGCAACGTTCGGTGATTTTGAGGGTATAAATGTCAAAATCTAAACATTGGTGATCATTTTCGCAAGAAAACCAAGGGTTGAGGACCATTTATGCTGTTTACCCTATATGCATGTTTGATATTTTCCCATGTGTGATATCCATTTCATGTAAATAGACTGAGCTGTATAAAGGACTGTGGTAGCTTATTTGCTGTGCTAGTGAAAACCGAAAACATTGAGACTATATTCTTCTCCTTTTTTAATTGCAGATAATAAAATTTGGATTCCTAAATTTGTTAAACAAGACAACAATATGCACATTTAAGTTCTGATTGAAACTCTAATTCAAGCGATCAAAAAACAAGCCTATTTATTTATTATTCTAAGATCAGTAGTTCTAATGGTTAACTCAGCCCTTTCAAACTGTCTCATTTCTAATTACATTGGTGCTCAGCAATCTAGTTATAGCCAAGTAGACCGTCATGTTAACTCTATTAGTCAAACTAATAACATAAACGGGATTATCATATCCAAATTGTGAAAAAAATTAAAATTTAGTAATTTTACTGAAGACCAAATTTATATGAATTACGATATTCAGTAAGAACCAACTGGGAATGCTACTAGACATTCTTTGCATATTCGTCATGTTCAACAGTATTTAAAAAAAAAAAAAACACTTGCTTCGGCCTAGGATGGCAATGGGCCGAGCCCTTTGACCAGTTTACTCGGCTCATTCCTCAGGGGCCAAGCCAAGCTCGAGCCTGCCTTTTTCCATTTTTTTTTAATTATATGATAAACAACAAAATGTTGTAAAACTATCAAAATCTAACAAGAAATAGAGAGAGAGAGATGGAGAGTTTGAAGAGAAACTCTTCTCATTCATAGGTATAAATTCTTATGAAAATGGATCTTATTTATAGGAGTGAATAATTGCACAATCGTAATATGTAAATTTTACAGGGACATAAGAGTAATTTTCATTCAAACCTAACTTTTACCTAATACCTAATTTTTAATATATTTTATAACACTCCCCCTTGAATGACATATTACTCGCTTGCTCAATTGTCTGCCTCGTTAAAACCTTGCTAAGAAAACCCGATGGGATAAAACTTGAGCAAAGGAAAAAGAGTATGGCTGCTCCCCTGATATTGGCCATCATTAATCATTGAGTCTAATATCCAAAATGACATCAATGATAAATAGTACAAATCATGTACTGAAATTTGAATTTCTGAAGTGCTTCAGTGCTTTAGTGCTGTCTCGTTAAAACCTTGTCAGTAAAACCCAATGGGATAAAATTTGAACGAAGGAAAAAGAGTACAGCCGCTGCCTCATTAAAACCTTGTCAGGAAAACCTAGTAGAACAAAACCTGAACGAAGGAAAAATAGTATAACATGATTCTCCCCCTGAAGTGTGCAATCAAGTATCCATGAACCTTTTGAATAATGATATCATCTTTCGTCTGGAATATGTATATATGAAAATCTTCTTGTGTGTAGCCGATATCATAACATTCTTCATAAGATGTGTATGATTTTCTTCATTTGTTGATACCATTCCATATGTCTATGATTTTCTTCATTTGTTGATATCATTCCAGCACAATTTAAAGAGAGAGCTTGTTGTTGAATTATTACTTGCAGATAGCTGTGACAATGTCTCAAAAACCTTGCTAGGAAAATCTTGTGGGAAAAAACCTTAGCGAAGGGAAAAAGAGTACATTATTCTCATTGATACGCCATAATTGCTGTCTCATTAAAAACCTTGCTAGGAAAATCCTGTGGGACAAAACCTCAGCTAAGGGAAAAAGAGTGCAGCGCTTATTTGTTCCCTTCATAGGAATATCACAAGTATATTAATGCAATCTCAAATCATTTCATCAAACATATAGTTTGTGATGAGTTTTTATAAATATTTTATAACTCATTTATAATGTCATAGCTCATTTATGATGTACTGAACATGCTATACTAAGCAATGTTTAGTTAGTTGACTGATTGCATTACTCAAATCTAGAATTGATTCACTTCTATCAAAATCTAGAATTCACTTCTGATGAATAATTAAATATTAATTTTCAAATTCACTTCTGGTGAATATTCATTTTCGGTGGATAATATAATTTTGCATATTGAAAATCAATTGCATGCCCAAATATTCAAATATAATAATAGAACACTTCAATTTCATTTTCAACATATTATATTATGGGGCCATATGTATCATTCTTCATGTGATTTTATTTAAGAATCACATTTCATTCTATAATGATACTATTTTGGGCAAATTAAATCTTTCAATGATTTATACATGTATGTTCTTACACTTTATAAACTGCAATTTCTAATTTGCAGGATTATAATCAATCATTGAAATAGATATCAATTTCGACATATAATCTATAATCATTTCGCTTGAAACCTCAACGTACAGCGATCAACTGGTATATCAAAGAAAACTCCCAAAGTACCGAGATGAGAATCACACTTTTTGATCTCACTCATTGGTATATCAAAAAGCTCAAACTAGTGATTTAGACTATAGTCTATCCACCATATTTCATGCCAGTTCCATGAAAAAATTTGCGCGCAACGAGTCGCTTTTTACGACTGTGTAATATTTTTCATTTGTACAAATAACTACTGGCATTACACATTTAAGTGTTGTGGACTTCAGGTCCTATAACAATAATCCCTACAATGGAATTTTATACTTGGCCAAAGTATTATAATTTCATCAACCTCATTTTCATAAGAGGGTTGTGTGTATGCAGTCGACTTATTTATCGATTCCATTTCATCTCAATATAACATAGAGAGATCTCTGTATATGTTCTATCATCATGCCTGAATCTCTTATCATTTAACTATATCCCTTTTACTCACTATGAGTATTTAGCCTCAAAGGGATCATCTCAATTATTCAAGAGATATTTGTTTTTGGAACTGATTGTCATTATGCTTCAGGCATAATTACGCTTTAAGTTTGATCACGCTTCATGCGTGTTATTGTTTAATTTCCCCATAATATTTAAGAAACTTGTATTATATCAGTCGGCTAACAATGCCGCAACACATGTCATTCATAATTATGGATATAATCACAATATTATATCTAAGTGCGTTTTGTTGGAGTGTACATAGATATCGCACTTTTTAGAAATCATAAAGCTTTGCAAGCTAATCTTTATTTCATCTTATTGACATGTTTGTATATAAAATATTGCTGCATAAGAAATATTTATATTTAAATTGTTCTCATAGCAAATAACTTGAGGCTTTTAATCTGCTAAACCATTAGCAATATAATATTCTATTAACTCAACTAATTCGTAAATCATTAATGACTTTAAGATATATTCATGCTAGCATTTATCACTTTGCTCGTAATATCATTACTTGAACAAATAATCAGTCATTCATTTTCTTAGTGAGATAATTAATTTGCTTTTGAGAACAAGCAGCAATAATAACTTGTTAACCTGGACAATCTTCTGGTTCTTTAATGAATGTCATTTTGCATTCTCAATAAATCTCATTATTGAATTGGAATCTAATCAATCATTATAGAACTTCTGGTTCAGCAAGATATTTCACTTGTACATATGTATGAACTTCTGGTTCAATATATTATTCATTTCATCAGTACGTATTTCTGTATAGTTCAAATCAGTATACCTTTATTACTTTTAGTATACCGGAAAAATCAGGTACAATATCCAAGAAAATATCTCAATCTTGTCGCCAAATCTTCCCTTATATCGAAAAAGGTAATGACGCATTATCTCATTGTTCCCACCTTTTCAATAATTTAATCAATTATTTCTTGATGGAATCAATATCACTGACACGCGGAGCCACCGCTCTTTTACGCGTTAAATAATGCATTTAAATAGATCATTTGGGAAGAAGGGTAGATCCATCAAAAATGGATATCATACTTTCAAATATTCGCAAATATTATTCCAATCTTCCAGTAAATGATTTGAGAAAAAATTATCGAATTAGGCTCGAAAGATTGAGGTTGCTGATGGATCATAACATCCCAGAAGATGTTCGCTGGTTGATCGAAGCAAAAGTTCGATTAGCTGGTGAATTACCAGATTCATTTTCTAAGCACAAGCCTGGCTTAGGTAAAAGTACTTTTGAAATGAAGCAAAGAGCAAAAAGATTAAATAGTTGCTACAAATGTGCTCGATGGACATGTGATACCCGTTGTAAGTCAGTAGGATATTCATCCATAAATTGAGATGATAAGATAGACTTCATTAAGGGTGGACTGAGTAAGGAGTCTTTGGATGATATTCGATTGACTCTTGAGACGCACCCTAGTGGATATGTGCAGCGTGAACTTCTATCTTTATGGGCTAAATACATCAGCGATAAAGAGCGTTATAGTCTCAAAAATATAGTAGCAAAAGATCATGTTTGCCAAACTGTTATAAACAATGATGTTTTGGCTATTCAGCATTGATACAAGGTAAATCATTTGATATATATATGCACATATAAAATATTTTTCTGTTTCCTTTCACGAATTTTGATAAAGGCTGGTTAAAAATATTAAATCACCGAAAGGTGAGTAGGGTGATTTTGTCAAAAGTAAGTCTTCACTTTTTCAAAAGACGAGCAGTAAATAGTGAAGTTTTTCAAGTTTAAAAAGCCAATGATTTTCACAGTTTCATGCATCTCAAAATATCATTTTCTCATAAGTTTTTCCTTCCTTATACTCTCAAAGATGGAAGGACCAAAACTTCGACAGATCAAAACTATCTGTGTATTTTGTGGATCAAAAGTAGGGAAAAGTTTTGGGTATCTAGAAGCAGCAGTGGATTTAGGAAAGAAGTTGGGAGAGAAAGGTATCAATCTAGTATATGGAGGGGCAGCAGTGGATTGATGGGTTGTATTTCACAATCCGCTCAAGCAGAAAAAGCAAGAGTGATAGGTGTTATACCCGTTCTTTTAGTTGATATCGCAGGCAAAATACGAGGGCATGAAGTACAGACGTTATCTATCCATGAACGCATAACTTGCATGTTATATGGTTCTGATGCCTTCATAGCCCTGCCTGGATGTTTTGGTACTTTAGAAGAAATCTTTAATATTACATCATGGGCTCATTTAGATCTCCATACCAAGCCTATTGGGCTTTTAAATGTTAACAATTTCTTTGATGGTTTGTTAAAATTTCTTGATTATGCTGTGGAATAAGGATTCATCTCTTCATTTTCTAGGAGAATCCTTATTTCTGCTCCTACTATCGAGGAATTGCTGGATAAGTTGCAATCATATATACCAATACAAGATCCAGCATGATTTAAGATAGATTGGTCGCAAGGAAGGGGAATCAAGCGAAAATGGAGTCCGGTTAATGTAAATTTATCCTTGTGAATCCTAGAATAGGTGGTGGTAGAGTACGGAGTATTCTCACTCTTGAGACACACCTTAAATTTCTAGGATTTTATCAATGTTTAATCTTGTGTACCTCAAAGATTTAAGGTGGTAGAGTACGGAGTATTCTTACTCTTGAAACACACCTCTTTGAATGTTTTTTATTTCCTCAAAAGATTAGAGGTGGTAGGATACGGCTACTCCGGAAACACATCTCTAATTTTGAGGATCATAAATGTTTCCCCCTTTTGTATTTTGCATGTATGACTCGTTTATACTTCTTCAGGAGCAATAATAATAATATCATTTCAGTATGTTTAGATGATAATTTTTACTTCTTCTGGAGTAAATATGTACTTCTTCTGGAATACATAAGTGCTCGTGCAAGAACTTTTACAGATATTTATCATCTAATATTTATCTCATAATACTGATGAGATTATTTTCACATTAGCTATGTCCGTGCTATCATGTGATATTATCTTATCATACATCAACATTCTCTTGTTGAATAATTTTCATCCACCCATTCAAATACAGATATTTGTAACTTCTGGTACCATTGGATAAGATATTTTTATCAACATTTACCAACTTTTTGGTAATGATAACTTCTGGTATCATTTGATAAAATATTTTCTAACTTTAGTATTGATAACTTCTGGTATCATTTAATGAAGTATCAAATAACAATAATATTGTATATATATTAACAATAATAATACTGGGGTTATACCACCACGTATATATGTTGACAACATCCTCTAATATGTTAGAATTAACCAACAACTGAGGTGTTTTTGAAATAATATAAAATATGAATATATGTAAAGTATTCCATATATTCAATTGATAAACCGACCATATAGGCGGTGTCAACATAATGAAATAATTACCTTTCGTGAGTGAGCGAGTCATATCTTCCAGTCAAGGTATTCATAATAGTGAGCGAGTCATATCTTCAAATCCAGTCAAGGTATTCATAATAGTCCAATCCATAATAACTCAATCCATCACGGTATAACAATGACTATATTACTTATACCTTGTTTAAAAATTTTATCTTGTTGATCACATATTAATTGTTAATTTACGATTAATATACTTTTATTTATTACCAAGGGCAAAATGGTCCATATTTTAATATATTGCTCATATGGATAAATCGAAACCGTCAATAGGTTTGAAATTTAATTTAGAACAAACTTACTTTTGGTCCGAAGTTCAAAATATCATCGGAAGTGCTTCAAAAATAGTTTTTAAGAAAATCGTCACGTTCGACCGCGCTGAAATTTTCAAAACTGCACAAAACAGAAAAATAAGATCATCAAGACGAACAAACTTCATGTTGACGTCATCGCCGGATTCTTCCTCACGCTCCGTCACGCGCCGCGCCGGTGACTCTGCCGTCAACACGCGCCGGTGCCAGAGGATCGTCCCGTCGCCTTCGTCATGGATATGGTCTCCGATCATCGTTTGGATATACGGTTTAGCGTGAATTTGCTTTGAAAGTTTCGAGTTATACAATTTCTCCAATTTTTCTATATATTTGGAATTGATTTTCTAATCTATGATGTATAAATGATTTTCTAACACCAAAAACTCTAGATTTGGAAAACGAGATGTTGATTAATAATAATCTGGTTTCTGATACAGATGTTCATCATTTAGATGCAACTGTAGAGCATACTCCCGTCATATTATTCAATTGGCTAGAGACTCGTGCTGATAACGTATTGTAAAACTATCAAAATCTAACAAGAAATAGAGAGAAAGAGATGGAGAGTTTGAAGAGAAACTCTTCTCATTCATAGGTATAAATTCTTATGAAAATGGCTCCTATTTATAGGAGTGAATAATGACACAATCGTAATATGTAAATTTTAAAGGGGCATAAGAGTAATTTTCATTCAAACCTAACTTTTACCTAATACCTAATTTTTAATATATTTTATAACACAAAAGGTGTAATTGACAAGATCTCCTCCTTTTTGGGCTTGAAATTGGCTACTTATTTGAATTTTCTAGTAGCGGAGTCAAAACTTTACACGAACAATTTGTTACATGTACAATTTTTATTTTTAAATATAAACAGTATTGAGGGAAAAAAAAATATTATATAATGAGATTAAAACTAAAGATCATTTACCTGACTACTTGAAATTTCGACATAATTATTTTGTATACGAAAATGAGCGTCCTGCAATCTTTGACGCACATTAACACTTTCAACATATCTTATTTGAGTTGACTCCTTACTTCGGGCAAAGTTCATTTACCTTCACTAAAAGCAAAATCCGAATCTACCATGCTAACTGGAGGTGTTAATAGAACTTTTGCTGTTGTGAAAATAATTGGATATCTTCGTTCGTTCATTCGCCAAAATTCAAGTAAATCAAAATGTAATGTGTCAGCAGGTTCCACGTTCTTGAGTACCTCTTGTTCAACATAATTTTTTAACTCTCCTGATATTGTCAATAGAACTGATGGTTCTGAATGTTTGATGGAAACAAGGGAACATATTGTAAGAAGTGCATTGTGTATCCCTAATTTTTTCCAATAGATCTACTATTTTTTACCCCATTCCAACGAGAGCTTATTCCTCATAATACATCCATTTGCTTATTGTAGATATAGAATCAGTACTAGATGTACAAAAGTGCAATTGGATTTGGTTTGATTTCCTTCAACATGATCATGTTTAGTCACACATTTGCCGATTTGCGTTAGTGACGATTGATGTGTGTAGTAGTTATACCCTTTTGCCATGAGAAATGTTGTGAACAAAATTTGTACACTACTTTATACTCTTAATTTCCGTCAGTTGTACGACCCATTGAAACTAATTTAAAATGATCACAACATTTTGTAGTTTTTTTATTCTTTCACTTCCCTATTGTATCGAGAATATTAAATACATCTTTGAGGACTTCAATTCAACATCTTCTTCAATGCCATCCAAATCAATTGGATGATCGTAATCTTACATTGTCGATATCTTCTGGAATGAGAACTTCATTGAGACCAACAAATTCATTGAGAAAGTGAAATTGTGGTGTTTTTGAAGATTGCCTGTCGTACAAATTATTGACAAATTGATGAGCATCCATTTATTTATATGTTGAAACTTGATATTAAAAAAAAAAAAAAAAGTATCATTGTAGTATAACATAATAAAAAATTAAATATGTCATTGTAATATATATAAAGATGAAATGTGTTTTGATTTGTGTAGTAAGTTAGAATTGAATTGAAATATATAAATTGAGAATTGTATATTATAATAGAAGACAATAGATTGTTGTAAAAATTTGTATGAAATTGAAATAAAAAAAAAAAAAAAATGTTATATTTATAAATGAAAATTGAAAATGAAAATGAAAAAATAAAAGAGACATTTGCGACCATTTAGAACCCCCAACGGTCACAACACTGGTCACATTTTCAAGCCGGTCGGAGCAATGAGCCACGCGTAAAATAATGAGCTGAACTAAAGCTCGACTCGTTCTTTTCGTACTTTTTCGTACTGCGATTGGCTTGAGCTCGAGCTCATCTCTCGTGGGCCTAACTTTGCCGAGCCGAGCATTCAGTCCATTTGTAAGCAAAGCCAGATATGCTAGTGACACTCAAAAAGCTCACATTTCATTTGGCTGCTCTCGAGTTGGTTTTACATGCAAAAGCACATATTAGACAATATTAACAAATAAATTTAAGCTGAAATCAATTTTACTGGACACCATAAATTCTACCCACCCGTCTGGTTGGAGCCCCACTACCAACCAACCAATAGGGGAAGGAGGTGGGGACGATAAGGTGCTCATTTTTTATCAATGGTCATTTTTTGTCATGTCGATCACTAACATACCCTTAAAGCTTTATAAACTCTGACCATTTATCTGGGATTTGATAATTCTTCATGATTGAACCCCAAACAAAGAAAGAAAAAATAGTTCATTCTAGCCGAAATTCATAGAATGTGTCTGCCATAATGTATTTCATATGGTAAATTTGGAAGAAGGAACCGTGTCGAAATCATCGAAGTCAAATCTCTGTCTCTCTTTTCCAGCCTGGACATATAGACCAAAAAAGAATTTAGTTAACAATACAAATTGAAAACCAACTAGCTAGGGCGGAGAAGCGTTTAGAGTACCTTTGCTAAGTACAAAGGGTCACATGAAAGTTGTTCATCCATATCTGTGAGCTTTCTAGACAGCATCATTATCCTGAAACAAAATTCAAGAGTAACATCAGTATTGTCTACTTAAATAACTTCATCTTCCAAATATGCTTAAACGCGTTATTTCTCTCCATTACTTTTTAAGTAAAAAAATTACTTATTTTAAAAGAAAATCTTACTCTCAAAATAACTAACTTATTCCAATTTTAATCAATATAAAGACTTTTAAAATTTGCTAAGTTTACTAATAAGTAAATTATTTAAGCTTAGTCAAACATGCTCAATTGTATTCAATGATGTCTACAAGTCAAGCACTTCAAACTATTAATCCATGGAAAAAACAGAAGAACGAAAATAGGTAATTAGGATGCTTCCCAAGAAAATAAGTTTTAAGAATATTACTCCCAAAATCCAGAAGTTACACAAGGGATCACAAGATCATAAAAAAAAAAACATAGCCAGTGTGAAAGAGAATGTGCAGAGTCTCCTCAAAACATAGCCAAAACAAATATTACTTGCAAGTTTTTCATGTAATCCTTCAAATTTTACAACTTTGTCTTGAAATTATCTACAGGGTTTTCACAGTAATAATCTTCCAAAAGCCAGCCTCCCAGTTGTCAAAAGTTTTCATTGAAATTTTTTACCTCTGGATTGATGAGTCAATTCTTTCAATCATCTCACATGTTTTATATTGTTCAGGATCCTCCAGGAATCTAACCATTCCATCCTTCTGGTTGATTGTTGCATATATTTCACCATCTTGGATCTGTAATAAGATAGACACATTTATGTCACAGACAACCAGTCAATTCATTTTTCCACGATAAGCATTGAACACTGCATCTACCATTTGAAGTACATGCATCTCAGCTTCCTTTGCGCTATTTAGTTGGACGGTATTGGCTATATCTTGAAGGGAGAGAGTTAGGTAAGTCTGAGTCAACCTCTGAATATTGCGCTTATACATTGACGATACTACTTGCTTCACCAATCCAAGATTCTTGTCCTGAAACAGGGGATAGTATTTAGCCCTTTCAGATGGCAAAATATTTGTCATGGAACTTGGTGGAAGTTCAAGTGAAAATAAAAAACTTCATTGCAGCGCTCCTATATCTATTGACTTAAATTACATGAGGATATTACAAGTGATGGAAAAAAAAATGACTTACAAATTCAAATTTCTCATTGTTAGCCTGCACACACGTCTCAAGTTCTGATATTTTTCCAGTAACATAACTATTCACCAATTCAATATAGGGCTGCTCAAGAGACAAGAAATAAATTTATCAATAACTCAAAAGCAGGTGAGGGAAAATGCATATATTGCAGACTCAATGAACTCCAGGCCCACAAAAAAAAAAAAAAACTCATATTTATGGACAGTAGTTTGAGAAAGCTTTGAATCTATAATGTTCCTGATGTTATCTGTTCATTGATAATTACTCCCTAAAAAATCGTGTATATGGGCTTTGAGCCACTCCAGTTGCTAACGTCTTCTTTGCAACCTGGCCTCTATGCCTAAGTTGTTAACTTACTTATCTCCAATTGATACCAGAATTCAGCTTAAATCCTTGTAAGACAAAGGCCTTGGGGTTCGAATCTTGGGAGCGCGATAGAATTCCGTGAGTTAAACGGCTTTGACACCAAGGCCGGATCATTACAGAAAATGCAATTTAAGCCTCTAATAAGTATTAGACAGGTGTCTTAGATTAGAATCCTAGGGACCCAATAGATACCTGTGAGTTTAAAGAATTGGCAACAGATGTTGAGTAACGATCCAAACCTCCTGCCCTATCACTCTTTTTATGTATTATCCGCTTTGGGAGAGCCTGAGCTGATCTTACATCTCACTAATTTCTATTTTATCTCTAGAATTCGAACACATGACCACTCTATTAGGAGACTAAAGTTGAATTTTGTTACCAAATTGAACAACTTGCTCAATTAGTACTAGGATTTAACTTAATCTCTCATAAGCCAAAAGTCTTATGTTTGAATCCTGAGAACGCGATAGAAAGCTATATGTTGGGGGGGGGGGGGGGTGTAAGAGCATAAATGCCTTTACAGAGTAGACAATATGTAAGTTAATCACTTGGGCACGAAGGCCATATCGTTAGTTTAAAAAAGCGAAAACGTGTACCGAGGCATTTTTCCTTCGTGAGACAAGACGTAAGTCTCGAGGCGCTTTAAGGTGTAAGTCTCATCGTGAACCAAAAAAATTAGTAAAAATATATAAAAATAAACATTCAATAACATAAACAAAATGTAAAAATAGGCCTGGGCATTTTAACCGGAACCAAACCTCCCGAACCGAAACCGGAGGTTCTAGTGTGGTTCCAAAAAAAGAATTATATATATATATATTTGGAACTAGAACCAAAAATCAAAAATCAACTGGGTTCGAGTAAGTTCTTGGTTCTTGAAACAAAACCATGGGTACTCGATTGAAATCGATTTTTATATATATAGTTTTTTATTTTTTACAATTTATACATTGAATTAAAAAATGCATAAATGGCCAAAATTCCCAGGTTTCCATAGAAGTCGTTAGCTTTCCAGCTCCAATGGTACAACTTAAAAATCTAATTTAGGTAGTAATTTTTCTAAAACTTTAGATTAGAATACTAAAAAATAAAACTTTCTCCTACTCTTTTACCTCTCGTCTCATATTAGATTGTTGCTTTCATGGGATAGTTTAATAATCTTTGCAATTTGAGCTTTCTATGAATCAAAAGTTCAAGATTCAGTTGTAATTTAGGTTGATGAATTAAAGTTTTCATTTTTTACAATTCAGACTTTGATGCCCTTTCTCTTTGCTGTTTTGAGGTCATTTTCTGTTTTTTTTTATTTTTTTAACACTAAAAACGCGTTATCTTTACCATTTTCGAAAACGTATTTTAGAAAAAAAATTATACACAAAACACGAGTTTTGGGCGTTTTAAGTGTGTTTCAACAAAAAAAGTTTTAAAACGCGAAAAAAGTGTTTTTTATAGGAGAATTTTCCTAGCTTGGAACTAAGCCTAGAATAAAGTTTTATTGAATTCAATATCAACATTACAAAAAACATTCAGTGAGAATTCTTAATGTTATTATGTTAGTTTTTTTTTTTTTTTTTTTTTTTTGCAAAAAAATTTTGTTGGAAAAAACAATACAAAAAACATAGAATCCCAAACATTATAAACATGAGTCATTTTGCTTTTATGTATGAGGTTGGATCGGTAACTCTACATTTAGGCTAATAATTCAAAAAATGTCTTGAGCCTGACTTTCTGTGTGATTATTTTGGCTTAGGACCACTTGCAACCATTTTGTTGAGTCAAACTGTTTATGTGATTATTTTGTTTACATGGGCTCATGTTTAATTGTGACTTGAACATGAATGTGACGACAATAATAGATAAACTAATTTCTTATAATATTTTTAGGACTTGATCACTAATGACTTTATCTATTTTTATAATATTTTATAGTCATTATTAAATCAGTATAATAAAAATTAGATAAGCTAATTTCTTATAATAGAAAGTAAATCTTCAAAAGACAAATTTTTTATAATTTAACCGCAAGCAAATTAATTACAAATAGTCAATGTAGCATTGTACAAAATTTCAAACAGAACATGTTTTTCACTTTTTCATTTTTAGAAATAATTTTCAGAAATAGCAAACAGAATGAGTTTCCAGCATATTTAAAAACGAAAACTAAAATAGAGAACGTTTTAAAAAATAAAAACAAAAAATGAAATACAAATAGAACGTCACCTTATTTTCTTGCATTGTTTCAAAACTCAAGTGTTTTTTTAATTTTTTATATAATGCGTTACAATTAAATTTGATATGTTCATAGCTTGGACTGTATTGTACATATTTTGTTATCTCGAGTTCTTTGTTCTCTATTCAAAATATAATTAATTTTCACTATTGAGTCACGTAATTGAGATTCTCAGCTGAATTTTCTCCCTTACACAAATATTGTCTAGTAGTAACGTGTGTTATATGCGTATCGAAAGGACTTATATGAAAATATTTATTTAATGTGTATTTAAACTATAAAGAAAATATTATGGGTAGAATCGAACTCGAGTCGGAACCAAAGGTTTCAGGTTTGGATTTGGTTTCAATAATTACAAAGAACCAAATGGTTCCAGTTTTGAGATACCCTTAGTATAATGGGTGGTTTCAAGTATTGAAATACCTGAACCAACCAACCCGATGCCCAGGTCTATGTAAAAGTCTTCAAAACAACTCAATGTTTTCAGAATCGGACCGATCATCAACTTGGCCGAGAGATTGGGTCAAGGGTTAGAGGTCAACCCGGAG
Organism: Ligustrum vulgare; assembly: GCA_963555705.1. Taxonomy (NCBI): domain Eukaryota; kingdom Viridiplantae; phylum Streptophyta; class Magnoliopsida; order Lamiales; family Oleaceae; genus Ligustrum; species Ligustrum vulgare. The sequence continues at coordinate 27,419,775 of OY743184.1, forward strand.
TCGACTAGGGGTCGACCTTGGCATTAAATAATATTAAAAAATAAAAAACCCGGGTTAAACCCGAGTCCGCGTCGACCAGGTTAGCCGGGTTTGACTCGATTGGGTTTAAAAGCAGTCGACTTTCAGAACTGGATTGTGACTAAAATTGCTATTCTGCTTTTTTCCTTCCTCTAATTGTTATCTAAAGCAAAACACTTAATGTTACTTCTTTATATCCCAGAGATCTAACTCGCAATTATATCAATGGATCGATTCCTCCGAGCTTTGGTCGGCTTCGTCTTACTATTTTGTAAGTTCTTGATAATGGGACCTTCAAACCCCTGTTCCAACCTACCTATATAGGGTAGTTGATTATATTAAACTATTCTGTTCATTACAGGTCACTTCTTGGAAACCGTATTAGCGGTAGGATTCCGGATGAAATTGGTGACATCACCACTTTGGAAGAGCTGTGAGTAATAAATAGTGTGTATTATAGTACATCATATCTGTGGAAGCAATAGTACTGAGTTATGTTTATGATTCGAACTTTATTGTTAGGATTTTGGATGATAATCTGCTCGGAGGAAATATTCCCCCAAGCATGGGACGTTTGAGCAATTTGAGAAGACTGTAAGACCACTTGACATTATCTCAATTCCAGTACAAGAAAGCAATAGTACAAAGATGTGTTTGTTACTTCCACATAGAAATCTGAGCTGTTTTCTAGTTATTGTACCACTGTTTTCTAACTTGTAATGTTACATCTCTTAATTCCAGTACAAGAAAGCTCGTAAATGCTTTTTGATTGTTAGAAACTTTGTGCATTTACGACGGTTAGAGGCACATCTGCTCATGATTGTGTAACGTTGAGGCTAAGGTTACCATTGTCGTTGCCAAGATATTCAGGTTGCTAATATTGGACATTTTCTTGCAGCCTTCTATCAGCAAATAATTTCACGGGGACAATACCGGAGGAATTCGGCAATCTAAAGAACTTGACAGATTTGTAAGTCATACACAATAGGGAAAACAACAAATTATTCATTGCCCATTTGGTGTATAGGATATTTTGGAGGAAACTTAGCCCCTGTTCTCTTTGCTGTTTTGAGGTCGTTTTCTGTTTTTATTTTCGAAAACACTAAAAACGCGTTCTCTTTACCATTTTCGAAAACGCATTTTGGAAAACAAAAAAAAAATTTGTACACAAAACGGAAAACGCCCGAAACATCGTTTTGGGCGTTTTGTGTGTATTTCGACAAAAAATATCCAAAACGCGGGAAAACGCGTTTTGGGAATTTTTTTTTTAAGAAGTATCTTAACTTAGAACTAAGCTTAATATAAAGTTTTTATTTTTTTATTATTTTTTTTAGAATTATCCTAGCTTGGAACTAAGCCTAAATAATTTTTTTTTTTTTTTTTTTTGAGAATTATCCTAACTTGGAACTTAGTTTAAATAAAGTTTTATTCAATTCAATATCAACATTACAAAAAAAAAAAAAATTAAATGAGAATTCTTATTGTTATATTTCAAAAAATGTAATGATAAATGGACTCTGGTGGTTTTGAAAGAACTTGCATTTTCTGGATTTTAATAGAAGTAGAGCTTTCTCAAGTCCCGAACCTGACCAAGCTGTGTTAATATAGACTCTTAATGCTCACATTAGTGTGTTGCATGTAACCATATTTTTAGTGTATTGTGAAAGAAAATTTGAGTTGAAGTTAGTAGTATTCTGCAAGCAAATTAATTAAAAATAGTTTAAATAGTGTTCTGCAAAATTTCAAACAGAACGTGTTTTCCAGCTTTTCATTTTCAAAAACAGTTTTCAAAAATGACAAACCAAACGCGTTTTCAGCAAATTTGAAAACAAAAATGAAAACACAAAACACAAAACATTTTCGAAAATGAAAATACAAAATAAAATACAAACAGAACGCCACCTTAGATTTTTGAAGAATGTGTAGTTAAAAAGAGGTTAAAAAATGTTGAAGTGGTGGGTCCTATGTGGTTAAAAATGAGTTTCGAAAGGAAATTGTAAAAAAAAAAAAAAAAAAAAAAAAAAATTCATGGCCCAACAAGGCTAAGCATCAATAAAAAGTAGCAACTCAAATCAAATAAAGTATCCATAAAATTTTCTTTTTCCCTTTTTTATGATTAGTTTAAATTGTTTAATTTTATTTATAGCAAATAAATAACAAAATTTAGGTTTTAATGTAAAAATCTGATTGAATTAGATATGCATATTATGTGAATATTTGGTCTTAAAAAGCGGAAGACCAAGCATTTGTGAGACCCATGCCTCTTAATTAATGAGGTGTATGCCTCGAGGCATAAACCTCAATCAGCCAAGGCATAAGCCTCACTCAACCCCTAAGAAATGTGGTTACTGAAGCATTTTTCCGGTGCCTCGGCCTGAGGCGGGCCTCAAAACGCTGAGGCGTAACTTTTTTTAAAACCTAAAAGTCTTATGTTTGAATCCTGAGAACACGATAAAAAGCTATTTGGGGGGGGGGGAAGAGCATAAATGCCTTTAAAGAGCAGACGGTATTGTAAGTTAATCACTTGGACATGGAAGGCCATATCGTTACTAAAATGCATGTTTTTTGTAAAGACCCGACCTCTAAACTAAGCCATTAACTTACGTATTGTCCAATATGGAAGAGTATGCTCTTTTACCCTATGTTGCTCGGACTCGAGTGTGGGTATCAGGTACGAATCCAAGCGTCGGATACTTTTTCCAAAATCTAAAATATGGGGGGGGGTAAGAGCATAAATGCCTTTAAAGAGCAGACGGTATTGTAAGTTAATCACTTGGACATGGAAGGCCATATCGTTACTAAAATGCATGTTTTTTGTAAAGACCCGACCTCTATACTAAGCCATTAACTTACGTATTGTCCAATATGGAAGAGTATGCTCTTTTACCCTATGTTGCTCGGACTCGGGTGTGGGTATCAGGTACGAATCCAAGCGTCGGATACTTTTTCCAAAATCTAAAATATGAGGATACAGCTAAAAATAGTTCAAATTTTGGACACGAGTACGTTGATACGACTTTCAAACTTCAATTATTTGTATCAATTAGAAAATTATAGCTTGTTTATGTGCAATTCTATGTGTAGTTATTTATTTATTTATTTAATTAAGCCAACGAATTTATATTTAATTGACTTGTATGTGGCCAAAATCGCATTTAATTGAAATTATGGATGATTTTTCTTAACATTTGAAAGTTTTGACCTCAATTATATAGTAATATATAGTTGAGGGACTAAAATTATAATTTTACAAAAGTTAAACCCAACCTTAAATATCATTTCACACATCAAACCTCCCTCGCTCAAACTCAAACCTGTTGTTGTCTCTCCTCTCTACATCTCGGTTTCTCCTCCCCGGCCAACTACCACCAACTCGCCGGCCGCCGCCACCCCGGTAAGTCCTCCCGCTCCCCTTCTTCCTCCCAAACACACTCTAATCTACAACCCCCACACACCACACACACAAACACACACCCAACACTCTTTATCCATTTCTTTCTTGGAGCCACCACAGGTGTCGTGTCGTCTTGAAAAGTGAAGAACCCTCCCTATATTCCATACTCGTGTCGCGTCGTGTCGACACGGGTATGTCGGCCAGAATCTCCCACGAATTTCTATCGTGTCCCCTGGTTCAAATCCAAGATATCTGTCTTACGAGATACTTAGTTCCTGTTTTGTGTAGGAGAAATTGGAATTTTTTTTATATGTAGTTGAAAAGTGTGTAAAGTAGTAAGTTTCATGGAAATGTGATTGAAAATGAATTTGAGAAAAAAGCTTTTGAATTTATCCTGGACCAAACAGGGCCTTGAGTTGAATCCCAATATTAATTAGTAAACGAACAATAAATTAATTATTCTTCAATCAGGTCACCTTGTCGGAGCCCTTCACGCAGGCACAATGTTCTAAAAATCATGAAGTCTGAGAGTCAAGTTTTACAAGCTTAAGCGGGAGTATACGTTAAAAAGTGTTTTGCAATTAATAATTAAATGGAAAGAAGTCTTTTATTTTTTTATTTTTGTCTAAATGTTGCAATTACTTTCTATGTTGAAAAAATAAGTAAATCAACTAAACATTATTTGTCATTTGTTTTACTGCATTTTTTTTTTTTTGGGTCTAAAAGGGATTTTGCAATTGCATTCTATGGAAAGACTTCTAAAAAATAAGAAGTCTTAACTTCAGTAAAGTCACTTCTGTATAAAAAGAAAAGGGGTAAAAAAAAATGGCAACCCAAGTGTATCCCACATCGGATATAAAAGGAGGAATGAAAGACTTAAAAGCTTATATATAGGCATGGTAGGATACCTAAGGCTGTGAGGCTGGGGTTGCACATTTGTGGTCCCCCACCTCTTTAGTTTAAAATTTTTTGGAAATAAAAAATTATTAAAAAATTGGTTGGGGCAGTACGTTTGCGTTGTAGCCCTGATAGTCAAAGTTTAAAATAAACTATTCCTAATCACGCCTATGCGCGTATAAACGCGTTTGTGCGCCCGTGCAATCACGTGAGGTTCGCGTTTTGGTCAAATCATCGTTTTGACTGCGTTTTTTACGCGTTTTGGTCTAATAATGCGTGATAGTACCGCTTCACGCTCTAGGCACACGTAAGCGACGCATAAATGTGCGTTTTAGAACATTGCGTAGGCAAGCTCAACAAAGAATCAAGATAGCAGTCAGCCCTTCCCTCGAGAAAAGATGGAAAAGGAAGACGTGTTTCCATATTTATTTATTTTTTTTTTTAATTTTTATGAGAAACTGCACTTTTTATTAAATGTAACAAAAGTTTACAAACAAGAGTGGACAAGACATCCATCGAAAAAATAGCCAAAAAACTGAAGCTCCAAATCTAGGAATAAAAATTATAGGCTGCTCGAGACTATGGTACATAATGAATTATTAGGGTCTAATTGAAACAAGAAATTTTCTAAATCATTATAAGTTCCAGCTGCTCTAGCCCATAGGCCCATGAAAAAAATTATATTATTCCAAATGTCATCCAAAGACCTCTCTAAATTTTCAAAAATCATTCGATTTCTTTCTGTCCAAAGTGTCCAAGCTATTGCCATTAGAATCAGCTTCCATAGTTGGTTTTTTTTTTTTTTTTGCTTCCAATTTCCCCCAAATGACCATTTGACAAGTATCACTTCAGCCCATCATCTCGGTAAAAATTCATATGACGGTAAGAGGACATATGCCCTCCTAGAGTGGACAGTACATAAGCTAACGACTTGAACACATCGGTCCAGTTGTTACATTTTTAGTTCTCATCAATATTATTCTGAGATTAGATAAGTGTTTAACTTTTGGTCTTCGAATCGCTTGGAATGCATCAGAAATTCAAATAGGGCTCAACCCTTTAAATAACAATACATAAGTTAATGACACACGAAATAGCCCCTGAGCCTCAACTTAAGTCTCTTAAATGAGAGGTCTTGAGTTCAAATCGTTAGGAACGAGTCAGAAATCCCCTGAGCCATAGATTAAGAGTGCAAGATGGGAAATAATCTGTGGTCATTCAAGTTCATAATTAGTATCATTATATTGATGTTCTTTGCCTTGTCCACTGTTCGTGGTATTCGATTACTCAAAGATGATATTCTCTTCAGTTAAACTAGACAATGCACTATAGTCTATAATAATCTAGAAGAAAAAGATTTCATGCATCTATGTGTGCCCAAGTTTTTAATATGTACTCTCCCATCCCGAGAAGATAGACTTGTATTCCTTATTTGTTTGTCCCAAATTATAGGTCAATAAGGATGAAAGTCAACATATTTTTATGTTTTCTAATACGCCCTTATTTAATATCCATTTTTATCAACAAATATAAAACAATCATATTTATTACGTTATTTAATATAGAGATATATTAGTACAATGCAAGAGAAATTTATATTTCTAATTACATTAATTGACATTTTCTTAATCTATGTGAAAATAGGAGCAAGCCTATCTTCATGGGAATGAAGATACGGAGGGAATAACTCAATAAGACATGTCAATGTGTCCCAAGTGTACTCACCTCAATCACATTTCAATTTAAAATAAAGTTTTACGTTCTAAAATAATTCTATATCTTCTGCATCCAGCATCATCTACACCCATTAAAAAATAATAATAGGTTCCAGGCTCCAAATGTAACACGGTAAAACATGTCCACGTCTCCCAAGTCTACCCACCTTTATCAAATTTCAATTTAAAACAGAGTTCTAAGTTCTTAAATATTTGTTCTATGCTTCTGCACCCAGCATCATCTACAGCCATTTAAAAAATATAATTGTTTCCAGGCTCCAGCTTTCTTCCTTATCCAAAATTTAGATTTCATGTTTCCCATCAAGAGGAGCCATAATATTGTGTTTAATAGAGGCTAATACAAATAAAAGTAGAAATCGAGGTATGTTCTAGCTTTAAAACAACGGATCCATAATTTATTTCACTTATCTTACTAACCTTGAAAGAAATTAATTCACCAGTTCACAACCATATAGTCTTGTAATTTAAAGAATGTGATAACAGGTGTCTCCCAACCATTAGTTATCTTGATTAATAATAAGCGAGTATCTTACAGTATAAATGTCACAGGAAATTCTGCAAAAGGCAGATTTACTAAACACCAAGTTTTGGTATCTTGATTAATCACAAGCAAGTGAATATCTCGCAGCATAAAAGTTTTTGGGCAATTAACTGATGCTGTTGTCTGATCATAGTTTCTAATGAAAAATATATATTAATTTGTGTAGCACAGATAAGCATCAAAATGAATTTCTTCACAAGTAAAAGCTAATTCAAAGCTGTGGGCAGTTACCACACATTACCTGAGAGAAGTTTTTCAGATTTCTTTGAGCCACAGAAGAAGTGTACTTCGGGAAACTGATAGAGAACTGCCAAGAAGTAAACAGGTTCTCGTTATTTTTATTAAATAGCTAGGACAGGAATAAACATGTTAAGTTTGTCGATTAAGGTAATAAGCTAAAACTCAAAACTAAAAGTTCGTGAAACAGTTAAAGGAGGACTATTACGAAAAACCAATAGTCTTGCACCAGTGAACATCTAGTAGATTATAGATATATCCTTCAGGCCATATAAGATCCTAACTTTAGTCATGTAACTTACTAATACAGCACAACAACAACAACAACAACAACAAAAAATAAAATGCCTCCTCAAAGACATTAAAATATCAAAACCGGCAATTCAAATTAATTGGTCCAGTTTCTGGGAAATGCTCATTCCATCAAGCATGCATTTAAACCAGTATTTGGTTAAAGAGAGCAAAAGAGCAACCTGTCCAAGATGAATGAGTGAAACCAGTATGTATTTTTTGTATGCTTCAACGGCTATAGCATTCAAAATGGACATAGGCGCAGTTACAACCTGAAAGTATTAGCAATGAGATAGATCAAATGATTTAAAACTATTTAGTAAGAACACATCCACCAGTAGTAAGATAGGTAAATCAACAGAGTTATTAGTTGATAGAAGTTGAGTTATTTAGCATTAGTAACCAGGAAAAAAATAATAATAATACACACATTGTGCAGGAACTCCAGTGCTTTGCTGAACTTCTTTTGTCCTATGCAAATCATGCCCCTAGATGATGCCAAACATTAAAATGAGTCAGTAAGTTGCATTATTATTCCGGACAGCAAGCTCAAGGCAGGATGTCATACTTTCCAGGTCTCTATAATCAACATACGCTTGTGTTACTCAAGACGGAAAAAGTAAATAAGCATTATGCTATTTCAAATCCAGGAGATTTTAATGGATAAGCTTAACATGCAAAAGCTTTTTGTAACATTTTTGTTGGATTTAAACACAAAATATTAGGTAATGCATAGACTGCATAGCATGCAGCTAATCTAGTCATTATTAATTGAAGTTCAGAGACATGAAAGATACTTAATATGATATAAACGGAAATGCCCAGTTCCATTCTTCAAAAAGCTAGTCTAATTGCCTATTGCAGCAAGATATGCCAATACCCGAATAACACTTTGGGCCAGCACTTGTCGGCATACAGTTCGAGACATTGGAATTAAAAAGTAACAATTTTGACCCCATATCTACAATTGCAATAACTGGTCAAACATATACTCAATTTTGTTAAACTCATTTTTTTACCGTACTCAATTTTAACAACACATTTTAACAATAAATTATTCTACACATAAACCCAAAACTTTTCTCTCGTTTACAACCACACAATATCCCATCAATCACTATTCAAAACTCTTTTTTTTTTTTTTTTTTCAATGGCAATCAAACAGAGGCTAAATCTGATAAGAAACTACATGAAGTGAAAAATAAAATAATTTAACAAGGAAGTATTTTATTTTGAATTGGACAAGGAAGTATTTGAAGGGTCTTGAAAACTAGTAAATACTCGACCAAGCTGAAAAAACTTACCCATAGTAACAGTAGAGAAAAAAATCCCGAGGTTGATCAACCTCAAATATGTCATCCTCCAAAATAGAAAGACCAGTTTTATAGCACTTTGCCAACAAACAAAGAAGAAGAAAATCTGGGTGCAAAGTTGTTAGCTGTTCAGAGGACAACTGCAGCTTCCGAAGAGCTGTCAGCATTGGAGCCACACCGCGCATAGGATCTTCAAGCAGCATAACTTGGTCCTTAAACTTTTTACAAACAGATGTAACTGCAAATCAATCACCATCAAAATTGTGAAAGCGGTAAGATAAGAGCCATATAAATCAAATACAGCATTTTACAGTGAATGTTATTACATTTATCAGGTGCCAGACGTATTTGCTCAGCAGCACACAAATTGATAAACCTGGCTATAGAAAGAACTAGCTCATTAGCTTGCTCTTTTGAAACTGGAGCAGATGTGCATACCTCCCTGTTAAAGACATATGGGTGAGTGCCAGATCATTCCAAGTGTAACAAAATAACAGAATTCCCAACTACAGAAAATTTCAAGTCATGCACAGATAAGTGGTTCAACCTGACCCCACCCTATTCCTCTCAAACTAAACATTAAAAAGGAAAATACAAGCCAAAGGAATATAGCTTCACATCAAATCATTCAATTAGTACAAAACGCAAATATCGTAGAGTTTGCGTAGAAAATTATCGAAAATGCCCAAAACTGCAAAATTGCATGCTGTACAAGTCTGTCATTTAAGGGGTCAGTCTCTGCCGTACTAGAGTTCTAGATTTTCTTCCAACAGCAAGATTGGTGGTGACGGAAGAGACAAACTGGAATAAGTTTCTGTAATTGTCAACACTTAATTATCATTTGCCTTCAATTGATAAAATTTTCTATTCGACTGTTAATATAGATGTACTAGTATTATATTGCAGAAAAATCAAGATAAGTGAATAGTCAGTTAACCAGGACGATCACTCTCCCCATTCAAAGTTTTTTCCTTAGCCTTGTTGACTATGACAAGAGTTGTGAATATAAAGAGCTCGTGAGTATGGTGGCATGCTCTTCTGCAACCCATACTCTAATCCAAATAAAAAAGGCCTGTACCAAGAGAAGGTTGCCAAACTGCAACAAGAGCTTCGCGTGTTTGGATAAAAATTCTTTCCAGCATCATCCCAGTCTGAAGACTCACAAAAACACCCGGATGGTGCCACAATCAGTCCGACATACAACAATGTATTGAGCTACTTCAACAAGCATGCGTGCGAGATCCAACCTCAGATGTTCGCAGCAGTATCCACCACCCCTTTATAGGCTCCATAGCAAGAAATGATGTACTCTGTTAAACAGAATACTTTGCTTAAATTGCTTTTAATGGAAAACCAATCATTTGTGGGGCAATCTCCCTACTCCCAACCGGATGTAGAAATTCTTGCTGACATTCTTGCCAGAGGAGTAGTGGACAAGTTTACATTTAATCCTTTCCGAAGTTTCGATGGAAAGATTCCTCTAATAATGTAGTCCACTCCATTTGTTAAAACAACTTCCATTGAGTCTCAGCACCTATACATTGTTTTCTTCTGAACTTTAGTGTTTGGGGGTTTCTCTAAATTTAAAAGCTACCACTTACTAGGTTTCCACACCAAGGCTCAATCCAACCAAATAAAAAAAGTTACACCATGACAAAATTTGACAACATAAATCTCAGGCATGGACACACAGTGCCTGTTAAAACATCATCAGAATACAAATGAACATACTCCATTCACAGTCATTTGTACAAAAACCATAGCACTCCATTGAGAAGTTGAATCATCCCCATAAGAACAGTACAGTGTGCTTCAACATAAATTAGTTCAAATAAACTACCGACAGCGAATAACAAGAATTTTCCATAGCAAACAAATCCCTAAATTGTAAATATAAAACATTATTGACATCAGGAAAATAATGCGACGGACTAGAATAGGAATATACAGAATGTAAAGGTAACCGAGGGAGTGTATCGTTGGGTCGAGCTCAGTGAGTAGAGGAGCGAGGCGGGTCGACTCGGACTGTAACAAATCATCGGCCTGTTTCAAGAGGCTGTGGAGTTGATTAACATCCGATATACTGCCCGATAACCCTTGGATTTGAGCAACCAGCGTTTCCACTGAGTTCATGTTCAGATTCATCTAGAAGATTTTTACCTTTTTGTTGATTATTTGTGGGGAGGGGGTTGTGGAGTTTGCTTATTATGTTCGATTTCTAATGGAACGGAGAGAGGACAGAAGACAAGGAAATTATATATATTGTAAAACAAATAGTGTTATAAAATGCGTAATGCGTTGCGATGCATCGAGGTCGAGAACCAAGAATCACAAGTTTAAGTCTGTCAATGCGAAGAATAAGCGTCATAATGCGTTTTGTATTTTTAATATTATTTTAATTATTTTAAGACATTAAATATATTTTTATTAGGCGACGTCTAGGCGAGATTAGGCGCACCTAGGCGGTCAAAAAAAAAAAAACTGTTGACCGTATTTTTACGCGCATACAACTTATTTGACGCGTTTTGATACGCATCGCGCCTAGGCGGCGCATTTTCGCGCATTTTAGAACACTAAAAAAAAATGAAAATATATTGAACTTTTATTCATGCTAGTAATAAACAAAGTTTTTTTAGTACAAGTATTGTTTTTTAAATGTAGTTGACATAATTAATATTGATAAACAACGTTTTTTTTAAGTACAAATATTTGTTGTTCTTAATATTATAAATTCTATGTGTAGTCATCAATATAAAAATTATGTTTTAATAAAGGTCAAATCATTTGTTATTTTTAATATTGAAAATCATATTTTCTAAAAGATATATGAGTTTAAAAAAACGTGCTGCTTATAAATAATTATAATATAGAAAAAGTTATTGAACGAAAATTAATATTGAATAATTAATGTTTTGATTTCTTTTTAGTTAATAATATCAATAAAATGATTAATATTTTTTAATCATTCTTAATTTTAATAAATTTTTAAAGATTATAGGGTATAAGATTTTTCGTAAAATTTCATGATCTCTAACTTTACTTGGTTGTTGACTATTTGACTTTGATTTTTTGAGAATTGTGTTTTGTGAAAAAATGATTTTTTAGAATGTATAGTTCAAATGTAGTATGAAAAATTGAGATGAATGTTCAGAACAATTGATTCTTGAAAAATCAATTTTATATGGGTAAGTGATAAAGTACTATGTCTTGTGGATTAAACAACCGCGCCACTTTTATGAACCTAGATGTATAGATGATTTCTTAGTACATAAAGTTAAATGTATTTGCGATATACATTCATTAAAATTTAATCAAAACTAGCATTTCATGTTACTTAATTTGCTACATTCATTTAAATATATGACCACATGTATTTAATTTGTAATGTTAAAGTAAATATGAAATAAAATAATAATTTTAAATATAAAATGTTGTAATAAAATAGTTAGTACCAATTATAATAGTACTATTCAGATAGTGATAAATTATTTGTAATAATCTAGAAATTATATTTTGAAAAAATTAATTACATCAATAATCATTAAAATTGAATAGTTATGCAAATGGTCATTATAGTATTTTTTTTTAAGTAGTAAGTTATTTAAGTTCTTAACTATTACAATTGTGACAACGTAGTAAAAAAAAAAAGGCCCCTATTCAGTACACTTTATTCAATTCCTTATTTTTTAAAAATCATTTTCAACTAACATTCTATTAATAAAAAATCTACACATAAATTAAAAAAAATTCATACTTTTTAACAACTCATTGTACAAAAATTTACTGTTACGAACTACGTTGTTTGAAATAATAAATCTCAAACATGTGTTTAAGTATACATTCTCCACAAAATCACTATTATTAAACTCATTTCCTAAAATGGTAATTAATAGTATTAATTCACTAATTATTATTCATTTTGGACAAAATTTAGATTTAAAATAATTCAATTAAATGTAGATTTTTAAATAACTGCATCTTTCAGGTCTCGAAATTTCTTGGTCTGTCTTCCCCTCTTGAAAATCAATTACAATTTTTTTTTTTTAAATTCGTAAAAATAAAATAAAAATGAAATTTTTTGTCAATATCACATAAATATTTTTATTTAAAAATAGAAAATGAAAGATCATGAAATAAGAATGTTCATAAATCTATTTTTCTTTTTCTTTTCCTTTTCGTTTTAATAAAATTTTGAGTGTATATAACAAATATATCTATTTTATTTCTATTTACAAACAAATTCTATTTAAATGTAATTTTTCTTTTCCATTTTAAGTTTTAAATCAATTCAAATTAAAATATTTAAAATATTTTCTGGAATGATAAACATACGAACTGTAAAAAAATAAAAAAATAAAAATTTAAGTATCTATAACGTACCTTTGTAATTAATTGTTTTCATTCCTTTTTCATTTTTAATTAAATATTAATTTTATATGTTAAAATATAAATTTAATACATGTAAGTAACAAATGATCGTGCATCGCACGGGTGTAATACTAGTATTAAGAAATAATCTGATATCATAAAATGTTAGGCGGATCAATAATTACTTTATAAAATATTTATGAGAAGTCGTGAAAAATGTGGAAAAAAAACTATGTATAGATAAATTAAATTAATTTGTGAGCATATTTTTGTAATGAAAAAAATTAATATTATGCTCATATTTTAGAGAAATTAAAATAATATTTTAATACAAGTTAAATTCTAAAATTAATTTTAATCATACATTTCATAGGACTCACAACTTTTCAACCACACTTTATTAATTTATATCAAAATCTATTAAAAAACTGATTTTAATCATCACCAAACAGTGACCATATAAATTTAAACTAAAATTTTAGTTTTGATTTTTTCTTTTAAAAAGAGAGTTTTGAAATTATTTATTTTATATTCTTAATTAGAAAATAATTAAAAAAATTATTTTTCTTTGTAAATAAAATAATTGATGGTTTTTTTTTTAATAAGAATTTAAGTTGATTTAAAAATAAAAAGTTTCACACACCCAACTTTGAAAATAAAAAGGAAAGTCTATTTTTATCGGTAACTAAAAACATAACTGTTTGGATTAAAAAATATAATTTCATTAAAAGTATAAACATGTTCTTTGAATTACTCCAAGAGTGTGTTTATAAACGAAATAAAATTGCCCAACAGATGGCTAAAAAATAATTCTTTGAATTAAAAATAGCAAAAAAAATAATGTATTACACGCATAAACACACTCTTGTTCAATGGAGTTATTACGGGAAATGAAATTTGATGGGACAATATTTTAAAATTAAATTAAAAAGTATGGACGATAAATAAATATTAATTGAATAACCAATTTTGATTTAGTCTATATAGGTAAATTAATGTTTTTGAAATAAAAATTAAATAAATGTAATATAAGTTTCACTAAATAAACTAAGGACATTATTAAGAAATAAAAGAATGTGGGATAAAATGAGAAATTAAAAGATTCTCACTAATCCATACTTTTAAGAAATTGTAGATTTAGATGTAGATTAGAGCATCACAACGGTGTTAAACATCCACAATATGCTAGTCTCTGTTTTGGTAATACTGTTTAGTTTATAAATTGATTTATTTATTATGATTTTGAGATAAAAAATAGTGGTTTAAATTTGGAGAGAAAATATGCGTTGTTAAAAAATTTTGTGATTTATTAACATGTTAATAAACCATTTTTACACTTTACCAAACACATACTTAATTTACACATTAGTCTCGTATGTTCGTTATGAGTCAAATTTATGTGAACATTAAAATTTCATCATACAATGTATGTAAGCTATTATCCATGATATCAATTTAATAAGTATTCACAAAATTTATATATCTCTATATAATCAACACAAATACAAATAACATAAAAAATAATAATCTATTACAAGAATAATTAAAATTTAATAAATAACATAATTCAAATTAACTTCTTTAATAATAAAAGTCAATTTACTTATTTAAACAATAAATGACTATGGATTCCGATAACTTTCTCGAGTATTTATAATCTCTATTTGAAATGCAAATTTAGTAATTTTTTAATGGTATATCATTTTTTGTGTAATGTTATGAGTATGAATATTGTTGTTATCCACAAATATCGATTTCAATAAGTATTCATAAAATTTTAATGTTTATACATAATCAATACAAATACAAATGACATAAAAAATAATATTATATTACAATAATTATTAACATTTAAAAAATAACATAATTAATCCAAATTATTATAAACTTATTTGAATAATAAATGTCAATTTATATTTTAAATAATAAATGACAATTAATTTGAATAATTTTTATGAGATATTACTAAATTACCAACGGGCTAACACTATCCAACAATTCTTCCACTTGTCCTAGAGTAAATGAAACATGTTAAGTATATCATATTTTCAATGTAACCCTCAAAACTTTTAGTTGGTAAGCTTTTGGTAAAGGGGTTTGTAAGATTTTTTGATGATGTTATTTTGCACGTTGTTACATCTACCTGTTGAATGATTTTTATAACCAAGTTGTATTTACGTTCAATGTGTTTTCCACGTTAATGGATGCAATGCTCTTTTGCATTTGCCACAGCTCCACTGTTATCATGGTATAGAGGAATGACCTAAGATGCAGAGAGAATAAACTCAAGGTCTAGCAAGAATTTCTTTAGCTATACTGTCTTTTTGACTACTTCACAAGCTACAACATATTCCGCCTCCATAGTGGAATCAGCAATGAATGACTAATTAAAAAATAGCCAGAGGCTAAACTACATGTCCACGCAATCGCCAGATTTTGAACCGCGTGATCGCGTGGCTTTGGGACATTTACCTCACTTAAGAACATCATAGAATTGAATTTTTCACGTGGAATTCTTGGGAGATCGAAGCATTGCAAATGGGGCGAGACTTGGAGTTACTTAAAGAAGTGATACTTGGTGCAAGTTTTCCATTCTTCTTTATTAGTTTCAATGAACGTCATTATAATTTGTTTTTGTTATTTAAATATGATGTGTAGCTAAATTTCAATGTTGGGTCGAACGATGTAACCTAACTTTATCATTTTAATTCCAAATTCCATAGTTTTAATGATTTGCTGCATGTATTGACTTATTATTGTGTTTAATACTTGAATGAATTGCCCACTTATTCATAATTTAAAATATTATTTTCATAATTTGAGAGGTGGGTTAATAACATAGATCAAGGTAATAAATCATGTAATTGAACAAGAGATAGAGATATACTCTTGTTATTATTGTGGTCGTGTGTGAATTCTTGAGTGTTATGCATTTAGATAAGGAATATTTGAACCATCTGTAGAGATACATGATTGACTTATTTAAGTAGAAGTAATTTAAACTCAAGAGATGAATTTCAATATATATTAGTGAATTCGACCGAATGCTTATATGAGAAATAAAACTGGAATTGGAGTTAAGTTAATTGGTTAGGTGAAATCGTGAATCTCATCTACTATACAATCGTTTTAAAAACAAAACAATCTTACTTCTTTTAAATTCTTTAGATAATTTTCTTAATTTTAGTTCAATATATTCTCAAAATATTCACTTGTTCAAAAAAGGATAAGAGCTAACATATTTCGATACTTAGTAGCAGTCTTCGTGGGACGATAATTCAGACTTTCGTTTCGTGAATTATTAGTGAATAAGTTTTTGGAGCCGTTGATGGGAATTATTTTTATTAATATCGATACCCATTAGTTTTTACTTTACTTTGAACTTTATTACTTTTATTTTTATTTTCTTTATTTTTATTTGATTTAATTCATGTTAAGAAGGTCTAAGTCTTTTGATTTGCTTCCTCTTGATACAAAAATTGAATGCACCTTTCGACAGAGGTGTAGACAATAGTTGGAAGTAGCTCAACAAGAAGATATATACATGGCAAATAATAGAATTCAAAGTAATCAGGGAAATCAGAATAATCTGCCGATGCTATTATTGAACAACAATCAAATCATGGAAGGCGAGTCTTGAGAGAATACATAGTTCCTCCTATAGGGAACATTGGAACCTGTATAGTACCTCCTGCAATTCCTGCCAATAATTTTGAGATCAAGACTTCTTTGATCTCCATGATCCAAAACTCGGCTATGTTTCATGGGCTAACATCTGAAGATCCCCATGCACATATTCGAACTTTCCAAGAATTATGTGACATGCAGCGCATGAATGGCATTCCAGATAATGCCGTGAAATTGAAATTATTTTGATTCTCTTTGGTAGACAAAGCAAAGGCATGATTCTACACGCTGCCTCTTCACACTATTACAACCTGAGAAGTTATGAGCTAGAAATTTGTTGATAAATTCTTCCCACCTAACCTGATGTCAAAGCTCAGGCGTGAAATCCTTTCATTCATTGAACAGCCAGGGGAGTCAATTTTTGAAGCGTAGGAAATTTTTAACGAGCTTATAAGACAATGTCCAACTCATGGAATAGCTGATTAAATTTTGGTGCAAACTTTCTACAATGGATTGACAAATGAAAACAAGAAGCATGCAGATTCAGCAATTGGGAGATCAGTCATGGACATGACTTATGAAGAAATATCTGAAATTTTTGAGAAAATGGCCGCCAACAGTTATTAGTGGTATTCCGATCGATCTACATCAAAATCTGGGGGATTGTGGTAATTAGTGAAATTACAGCGCTGAACGCTAAGTTGGATGCTTTGACAAAGAAAATAGAAAGTCTGAGGGCACAACCAGTTCATGCAATCCAGACAGCCCTTTGTGATTTCTGCTTTGAAAATAATTTTCCCAATCAGCAGCTTCAATCAAGTCTAAAGCAAGTGAACTTTGTGGGAAACAAGCAATAGGGTGGTCTATATTCACAAACATACAATCCAGAATGGAGAAACCACCCTAACTTCTCATGGGCCAATAATTAAAATGTCCAACGGCCGCCAGGTTTTCAACAATAATAACAACAGCAACAATTAAAAAAACCTTCCAATGTAGACTTGATATTACAGTTGTTGCAAAATCATCAAGCTGACATCAAGGAGATAAAAATTTAGATAAGTCAGTTGGCAGCAAGCAGATCTAACCGACAACCTAGATCGTTACCAAGCAACACTAAAACAAATCCACATGAACAAGTGAATGCAATAATAACATGGAGTGGAATTCAGTTGCTAGAAGTAAATGTGGAAGAGTATGAGGAGAAGAAGAGGAAAACTATGGAGAAGGAACAAATCTGTGAGAAATAATTGGAGTTGTCAACAGAAGAGCCAGTAAAGGAAGAAGAACATGTTCGAGTTAGACCTCCAGTTAAAAGCATATGTGCCTCCCATTCCATTCCCACAAAGAATAAGAAAGCACCAGTTTGGTAAATTTTTGGAAATTTTTAAGAAACTGCACATAAACATTCCATTTGCAGAGGCCTTAGCTCAAATGCCCCTCTACTTGAAGTTTATGAAGAAAATGTTGTCAAACAAGAGGAAAATGGTAGACTTTGAAACGGTAGCACTCAGTAAGGAATGTAGCGCTATTATTCAAAAGAAGTTGCCACAGAAGTTGAAGGATCCAAGGAGTTTATCTATTCCTCGTACAATTAGTAACTTTAGTTTTGAAAATGTCTTGTGTGATCTTGGTGCTAGTGTTAATTTAATACCTTTATCTGTTTACATGAAACTTGGTTTGGGAGAGCCTAAACAAACAAATATCACATTAAAACTGGCCATCAATTCGATAACCATATGGGATAGTGGAGAACGTGATTGTGAAAGTGGACAAGTTCTTCTTTCGAGTCTACTTTGTGATCCTTGATATGGAAGAAGACACTCAGATGCCTCTCATCTTTGGAAGGTCATTTCTTGCTACTGGACGAGCCCTGATAGACATTGAAAAGGGAGAAATCATATTCAGGGTAGAAAATGAGCAAGTCACTTTCAACATCAAGCCAAGACAGGAACCTGAAGGTCAAAATGAAAGCTATTACAAAGTGGAAGCACTTGTGCCAAAAGATGAATGGAGGGACAAAAAGAAGGAAAGGTCTAACATTCCTAAACAAACTGTTGAGAAGGAGGCCTTGGAATTCAAGAAAGTGAGGAAAAGGGTCGAGAAGTACAAGGCTAGAAATTGCAAGTTATGCAGGGCTTCAAGAGGATTATTCATGATTCCATGATTTGGATATACAAAAAGTAGGGCTTAAGACTATAAACAGAGCGCTTGTTGGGAGGCAGCCCAACCTTTCTACCCTTTTATTTATTATGCGTTAAGAGTTTATTTCGTTACTTGTTTTTAAATACATGCATGAAAGGTAACATGTTTTAAGTGTTTTGCATGTTGCATGTGAAGATAATTAGGCTTGGTGCACTATTTTTGCATTTTTAGGTTTGTTTTTAATTTTGCATGTTTTTGTCTAGACTAGGTTTTTAATTGTTATCCCAACACACACTCTAGTTTAGATCAGGAAGATGATGTTTGGAAGATCATTATATAGATCATGAGTGAGTAGGGGGTTAAAAACAAAGTTGAAATTCTTACTTGGTTATTTCAATTTTAAACAACTCAACCTTGCCTTCCGCCCCCCAAAATCACTCTATATATGATCTTACATATCTTGTGCATATCATCAACATATAGTTACATCAATTTCATTGCTTATTTTACTTCCAAATCAAATCAAATGTATGATTTCTCCACGTGATTTATGGTTTAGTCAAATTTGGGTAATTTTCTTTGAATTCTTGAAATGCAAGTCGTTAAGGTATGAAGGATGGGTTTAGGTTAGTTGTTGGAGAATGTGGTTTGTACTTTTATAGGTAAAAATATTGGGTTCATCCATGTCTCCAAATTGATGCATATTCTTTGATTTTTACAATGCATACCAAGCGTTCGACAAAATGCCACAATGGGATTTTTGTTCAAAATTGAGAAAATCTTTCGAGCATATATCTTCATAACATGTTTATCTTTTATTGAGTGTGATTAATTCTTAGTTTTGATCATTACATTGCATAAAATTCTTGAAAACCAATTATGCATCATTGCTGCCCCTTTGCAAGGCCACTGTACCAGAAAATCAGCTCACATCACCTACTTCTTTACCATTTTTCATGGCCCTATTGAACTCCAAATGACCTAAATTTTTAATATGTTGTAGACCATGTTGTGAACTTTAACATATCAAAAGATGGCACAGAAATTTTTTTGCTTTTCTAGGTGATGTCAGGGCTTGAACATGTGTGATCAACCATGTGTGAAAATTATGAATTTTGTTTTATCTTAAGTTTGGGGATGTTGGTTTAAACTTACATGGTTTCTTATTGATGTTGTGACTTATAATGTTACTTATCTTTTGTTTTTCAAGGAAAACATCAACCAAAACACCTCGAACCAAATTGAGCTATGCAAAGGAAGGCTCAACTTCTTCTAAGTGCAACCAAAAGAAAGCTTTAAAGCAATGAGACATCTCCTCTATACTTGGGAAGTTCTAGTTCTCTTGTCTTATTTGGGGGTGAAAAATCTCAATCATGTCTCATTCATGTCATATTCATTCTTTCTATTGTCATTCATTCAATTTTTATTTGGGATAAAAAAAAAATGGAAATTGTTGTTAACATGTTTATTGCCTAGGATATAGTTTGGATCAAATTGTGCTTTGGTTTGAATAGTGAACAACATGAAAACATGATTTTTTATGAACTAGTTATCACTTACTAGATTTCATCTTCATGCGCACATAGTCATTGTTGGATTATTGCTTTTGTAGGGGTTTGTTTAACACATGTGGGGCGAGTTTTATTCAACTTGAACTTAGGAATGACTTGATAATCCCTAAACTTGGATCATTAGATATCCTGTCCCTCAATTAGAACCAAACATAGCTCAAAAAGTGAGTTTGGGGGTGGAATGGTTAGAATGTGCATGTATTGATGAGTTGGAGGTTTGTGGTTCTTGATTTTGCACTTTAATTAAATCAATTTGGTCAACGAGTACAAACCACAACTAGCATAAAAAAGAAAAACGCTGAAGGTCTTACTCTACTCTTTAAAAGTTTTTTTGACTCCAGCAAGTATGCTTGTAAGGGTGTTGAAACCTGATACCCTGAATTCAACTGAGTTGGGAGCTATCAGTCCAAAGCTCGTTACATGGGTCAATGAGAAATAAAGTACGGAGAGTGGACTTACACATAAGACAATCAAATACCTTTAACTTTTCTTTGTAGCCTTTGTGCCCGAGTAATTAAGTCTGAGATGTTCTATGAACCTAGTGCCCTAAAGTTGTCTGACTTGGGAGTCACCGACCTAAAGCACGCTACAAGGGTCACATAGAAAGCAAATTAGAAAAGTTTTGCACAAAGATGGTAAGAGACAAGGACATGATAGAAAAAAAAGAAAAGAAAAATTCGTCCATAATAAAAGAGAAATTTGTTTGGTATAGGCTTTGTTAACTATAATTGTGGAGATAAAGGGTGTAAAATTGAGGATTGCTTACTTTTGACTTGTTGTGCATGCATATTTTTAATTCTGACTATCTTGTATGGAAAAGCAAAGAAAATATTTGAGAAACCACATAGACAGAAACCAGAGATGTGAGAGAAAAGTAGTAAGTTGTCATCATCCATGAGCGTTGAAAGGAAAATCACTAGAATCATTAGGTGACCACATGAGATTAGGGCTTGATTGTGCATAATGAGCTACACAGTGTTAAGTATATCTTTTGCACGAGTATGCTTTTGACATTGACTATTCACACACACTTGAAAATATGTCATGAGATAACTAGACTTATTTTATTTGGTTGTACATAACTGTGACTGAAGTACGAATTGATTTGGATTATTGAGGCATATGGTAAACATGTTGACATGACAAATTGATTTGATACATTGTTATTTCAATTCATTAGTTTTATTTTACATTGTTTGAGGATGAACAATAATTCTAGTTTAAGGGTATTTAATAAGTGTATTTTATACACTTATTTGTATTTCTAAATTAGAATTAATTATTTTCATTTTAGAATAAATACTATTTAATTTGTGTTTACTGGTTTACATTTCAGAAAATATCCCGAAAGATGAAGAATGATGCAATTGATGGGAAAAATGCACACATTGGATGCTAAATGGAGCTTAATTGAGGAGTTTAGACAACAACCAGGAATCATGCATGGTGTCAAAATGAATAAATCAGAAGTTGGAGGACCCAATTGAAGGAGTTGAGAGCTGAAACAAGCAAATTAAGAAAATTCTAAAGTATGGGGACTAAATCTCGTCAATAGAAAGTCGAGGACCAAGGCTTCAAATAAAAGGAGGGAACTTACTTTTACAGCAGGGAAAAGAGGAGAAATTGCACTGAAGGACAACCACGCGATCACGGCATCAAAGGTACGCGATCGTGCGAGACATTTAAAAAATCACCTGAGGCTAAACTACATGTCCACGCGATCCTCAGATTTTGAACCGCGTGATCACGTGGCTTTCCGCAAGGCCGAGACTTGGACTTTTTTTTTTGCGATTTTCAACAGATTTTCTCCTACTTTCACCTAGGTTTCTCCAACACCTTTAAGTACAACTTATGAGGCACAACTTTGGGACCTTTGCCTCACCTAAGAACATTATAGAATTGAACTTTTCACATGGAATTCTTGGGAGATTGAAGCATTGCAAATGAGCGAGACTTGGAGATACTTGAAGAATTGATACTTGGTGCAAGTTTTCCATTCTTCTTTGTTATTTTCAATGAACATCATTATAATTTGTTTTTGTTATTTAAATATGATGTGTAGCTAAATTTCAATGTTGAAATGAACGATGTAGCTTAGCTGTGTTATTTCGATTCCAAATTCCATAGTTTTAATGATTCGTTGCATGTATTGATTTATTATTGTGTTTAATGCGTGAATGAATTGACCACCTATTCATTATTTAATGTGTTATTTCCATAATCTGATAGGTGATTTAATAACATAGATCAAGGTAATAAATCCGATAATTAGACAAGAGATAGTGATATACTCTTGTTATTATTGCAGTCGTGTGTGAATTTATTGAGTGTTATGCGTTTAGATAATGAATATTTGGACCCTCTGTAGAGATACATGGTTGACTTATTTAGGTAGAATTGATTTAAACTCATAAAGGAATTTCAATATACATTAGTGAATTCGTCTGAATGCATATATAGGAAATAAAATTAGAATTGGAGTTAGTTTAATTGGTTATGTGAAATCGTGAATCCCAACTACTATACAATCGTTTTAAAAACAAAACAATCTTGCTTCTTTTAAATTCTTTAGATAATTTTCTTAATTTTAGTTCAATATTCTCAAAATATTCGCCTGTTCAAATAGGTTTACGAACTAACATATTTCGTTACTTAGTAGAAGTCTCCGTAGGACGATAATCCGAACTCCTAGGTCCACTTTATTACTTCTCACGACCCTACACTTACGGGGATATTTCGTTTCTCGAAATATTAGTGAACAGGAATGCAACACATTTTGTTTCTTGAAGCTTCTCCTTGCTTGATATTCATTGATTCAACAGTAATATGTTTATAACATAAATCCGCATGTCTAATTTTTTGCTATAAAATCAAAGTAGTTAGCACACATATTCAATAAAGAAAAATTCATATATACAAACGAGTACCACTTCATCTATCAGATCATCCATTTCCTTTAAATCCTCACTAGTTAGCACTAGCCCGTCATCTAAAATAACACATTCATCGTCGATGTTACAATCGATTCCTAGGTCAAAACTAGGCGATGAGATGTTGTTAGGATAGTAGTCACCAATTTTTTGAGGTTTTGTATCATTCTTCGAACATGAAGAGCTACCAACTGATGTGTGCTCTATAAGAAAAGTGAATCTAACTTATCCCCCCCCCCCCACAATGTGCAATCATTTCTAGCACACTTTGGCATAATAAAAGGTGTGGAACATCTTGTTTATTGGGATAATGGCTGGAGGACCCACCTAGTTAAATGATGTGACATATTTTTCTTCAAAATGACAATTTGACAATAAATGGACTTGCTAGATAAATCTAACTAGTCCAACGTGATAATGAAACACTAAGTTTAACATGTATATATGTGTAATTAACATATATTTTATTGCTTATGTGGAAATGTTAACTAGCTAAAATTCACATATCAAATGTGGATGCTCTTACTACTTTCTTGCTAAAATTTAAATGGTTACACAATACTCGGTGAATTATTCAACAATTTATTGAATGCTTACCATTACCAATTCCTTGTTTACAAATGAGCAAATATGTTAATGTGGCGGATGAAAAAATGACATGGTAACACTCGACGTTAATGGACGACACGAAGGATTAAAACGCTGAATATATTAAAAATCCATTTAATGAAAATGTATATTACTTCTCCTACTAAAACAAATACTATTACAATTGCATATGTGAAAAAATAAAAAATCTCCAATTCAAATCTAACCCCAGAAAGGACCAAGTTCGTCAATTCGTCATGGAAATCTCTTCAGCCGCATCTCAGAATCGTGAATGGAGCAAACATCTCCTCTTCTGTTTACCTGCAAAAAGGGGGATGGAATTCTCACCGTCTTCCCTCTGGAGTGAGAGTTAGTACACTAGAGAAGATATTAAATATTCTAAAAATAAATATCCATACGAGATGGAATCTATATCAAACCTTTAGATGTTCCCCTTGTTTATATAAAGTTGAGGTAGTGGTTGGTTGTAATGGGATATCATCAAAAGCCCCCTATTCTTTAGCGACTTCATCGTTAAGGAGTAGCAATATTGTTCTTTAACACTCAATAATTCTCTTTTATTCTCATAATTTGTGAAGGCATAAACATTTCACATTGGTATGCATATTTGTTGAGCCCTCGACTCTTTGTACTTTGTGACAATATTTTTTTTCATATCGTTGTTAAGACTTGTTTCCTTATTGAAAGACATGTTATCTCTTTTTTGGAACTAAGGCTCATCGCCTTGTTCTTAATATTGAGGTTTATCACCTCATCAAAGTCTTGTTGCCTTATTGTATCGAGGCTCATCTCCTAGTTTGATGCTCATTGCCTTCATGTTCAAGGCCTATCATCTCTTGAAGGTTCTAGCCTTATTGGAAGCTCATCACCTCGTTGAAGGCTCGTCCCCTTATTTTATTGAGGCTTATCATTCATTGCTTTATTGGAGGCTTATTGCTTTATTGAAGACTTGTCGCCTTATTGGATGCTCATAACCTCTTTGAAGGCTTGTCGCCTTATTGGATGCTCTTACCTCGTTGAAGACTTTTTGCCTTATTGGAAGCTCATTGTCTCGTTGAAGACTAGTTGCTTTATTGGAGGCTTATCGCCTAGTTGAAGGATTGTTTCCTTATTGGAGACTCATTTTCTTGTTGAAGATTTATCCCCTTAATGGAGGCTCATCTCCTCGTTGGAGACTTATCACCTCATTGGAGGTTTGTAGCCTTATTGGAGGCTCATCACCTCATTGGACGCTTGTCGCCTTAGATGTACAAGGGGTTATAACTTACCTCGAATTATAAGAAAATTACAAGCTTGGGCTCGCCTTCAATGATTGGAGGGCTTAAGATCTAGTCTCAAATAATAAGAATATATCGAGCTTGGACTTGCCTTCAGTGATTTGATGTGAGGACTTAAGAGAAAGCCTCGGATAATAAAGCTAATCACCAGGGCAACAAGCAAAATTCCGCTAATATATTTCATGAATTACAAGCATTTTGTATAAAATCCTATCATTGGTGCTTTTATAACTTGAAAAGATGAATTAGGACCGCTAATTGAATAAAAATCAAACAGACGAGGTGCATTGGCTACAATTCTCTCTTCGGCTTATGTTGGAGACTGGTCATTTTATCGAGTAGTTAATATGCAAGTTATAATCCCCAAGTTCAGCATCACATTTTATATGCTTTGAACCATATAAATGGAAACCACGTTATGCTTCACCAAATTTTGTCAAGAAACCCAACAAGAAAGAACATAGCTGATTTAGAACACAAAAAGTTGCAAAATTATGCTTGTATTACAGCTACCTCAGATCCAACTACTGGAGAATCATCCAATGCATCAACTCCATATTGTGGAAATGCTTAAATAAGGGCTTTCAGCAAATGCATTTAGATTGATGATTTGATTATCATTGAAAACTGCTTGAGCACCCAACACGTGAAATTGCATGTCTACTTTAAAAACAGCATGCCAGAAAAGAATTTAGCTTCCCCAAAGTCCTCCTATGCTATATTACTAAATTTGAAACAAAGGCCACATTGATAATTATTTCTAACCAAATATAACTAGTGTCATCACATTCAGAAAGTCAGAATACCCAAACCTTTTAAACAAGCAAAGAAGCTACAGGTCCAATAGGAAAACCGAAAAGTATTCGAAGTGTTTCATTTTTCTAACAAGAGAGTTGAGCTTGTGTTCGTGTCAAACTATGAAATCATCGTGCCCCACTTTCACAATATAGTGCAAGAATCACAAAAGAATACCAGAATCATATCTTGAGAAACTGGAACAATTAGTAGCACAGCAGATTGCTAAGAATTTTTTCGAGCAGTTGGTGGATAAAGCTTGACCCAATTTAATTTCAAATTCTTTGAGGGAAAAATACATGAACCAGGTCATTACAATATACTATTTCATTTTTGAGAAATGAGTTTCAAACATTCAAAATCAGGTAATAATTGATTTTATATAAATATTAGTTATTAGATTCCAATAATTATGCAAATATAAAACAAACATTCAGTTACAACATTCCATTCCAAAAAAGTATATCAATTTTGAATGATTGTGATAACCTTCCATTCCAAACAATTGTTGTTTAATGTTTAATTTGTGAAATTTCATCTTGGTTTAAGGTTTTAAATGGTTAAGTTATGGATATTGATCATATTTCATATTTTGTGGATTAGATGAAGGAGTTGGATCAAATTGGACTTAATATTACAATTTGAGAAGAAGAAATTAGGAATTCAAAAGGGGCACAATCACAAGCTGACATTGCTTAAGGCATGGGCACGCCTAACCGTTTCGCGAATGCTTGAATTTTTCTTCTTAGTGCTAAAAGGAGCCAGCAAATCGAAGGATTCTTAGGGCCATAATTAGACTTCATCTAAAAAGGAAAAGAGATGATTTTGGCACGAGGATTTCTCTCGAATTTTTTTTGGTTGACTTCTCTTCCTACCCAAGTTGCACACGTTTTCTTTCTCTTCAGGCCAGCTGTTTTCATTCCTTTTTTGAGCCCTAGTGGGCCCTTATTTTTGAGTGAAAAAGGCTCAGGCATTGGGATATTTTCTTAGGCAGTACCCCATAATAGAAAAGTGTGTAGAAGACAATCGAGAGACGGCAATACTCCATTTTTCTGGTAGAGGCAGCCACGATTTTCCAATCTTCATCATTATAGTTTGATTTTTATTTGATTATTCTTTTAAGTTTTTTATTCAAATTTGATGGATAAATAAATTTATTATTCCAGCACAAGGGATAATCGAAGTTTTGGTTCACCAAGAATTGTGAGATATAATTAATTTTATTGTTCTTTTAATTCTTATTTATTTATATATCTTTTGCATGTATTGAGAATTATTATTTTGATTGATTAATATAAAGATCATGTTATTTAATTATCGAAATAATGCTTAGCCAATTAGAAATCTAAATCCATAATTGTTTAGAGATTCTAAAGTCCTGTTCTCTTTATTGTTTTGGTGTTGTTTTCTGTTTTTATTTTTGAAAATACTAAAATGCCTTCTCTTTACCATTTTCGAAAATGTATTTTAGAAAAAAAAAAAAAAAAATAGTACAAAAAATACAAAATGTAAAACTCCAATACCTCATTTTGGACGTTTTAAGTGTATTTCAGCTAAAAGTTTCAAAACGCAAAAAACGTGTTTTTTTTTTGGGAGAATTATCCTAGCTTTGAACTGAGCCTAGAATAAAGTTTTATTGAATCCAATATCAACATTACAAAAAACATTCGGTGGGAATTCTTATTGTTATTATGTTAGCAAAAACATGAATTTTTTTTTTTGGCAAAAAAATTATGTTGGCAAAAAACATTACAAAAAAAATAGAATTCTCAACATTATAAACATGAGTTATTTTACTTCTATATATGAGGTTGGATCAGTAAACTCTACATTTATGGTAATAATTCAAAAAATATCTTGAACATGGACTCTATGTGTGATTATTTTGACTAGGACCACTTACATCCATTTTGTTGAGTCAAACTTTTTATGTGATTGTTTTGTTTACATTGACTCATGTTTAATTTTGACTTGAACATAAATGTGGCGACAATAATTAGATAAACTAGTTTCTTATAATATTTTTAGGATTTGATCATTAATGACTTTATTTATTTTTATAATATTTTCTAGTCATTATTAAATCAGTCAAATAAAAATTGGATAAGCTAATTTCTTATAATAGAAAGTAAATCTTCAAAAGACAATTTTTTAAACCCACAAGCAAATTAATTACAAATAGTCAAAGTAACATTTTACAAAATTTCAAACAGAATATGTTTTCCAATTTTTCATTTTTAGAAACAGTTTTCAGAAATGACAAACAAAACGGATTTTCAGCATATTTAAAAACAAAAAAATGAAAACAAGAAATACAAAACGTTTTCAAAAATAAAAACAAAAAATGAAATACAAATAGAACGCCACCTAATATTCATGGAAAATAACATAGTTGATTTCAAATAGATTTTCAATTTATGTTGTAAAGATATATAATCTAACTTAAATGAATCACGATCACGTGTGTGCATTTGTTTGTTAGAATAGATAGTCTCTCTAAAGATTAATGCTATCGGTAAATTATATCTTAAGATTATATCAAGATTTTTTATTGGTTAGGAAAATAATCAATGAGCGTCTCTTGATAATCGTGATAGTAAGGAGAGATAGGTTGTTAGATAGTATCAATAACCATAACCAATTTAAAGAAGAGTAAATGATTTTATTTTTGCATCTATGATCAATTCAGTGAATCAATACTAAGATTATACATTGGGCTGGATACTTGTTTAAATTGATTTTTCAATAATTTAATTTCATGTAATTGTTTTATTTTTCTTGATACCCGAAATTCAAAAACCCCTTTTTTAATTCATTGTTTTAATTTCCCAAAGAATTCTCTGTAGATTCAACCTTGCTCACCACTATCACAATTTATTTTCTAAGAGCAAGATACTATTATTATTTGTTAGATTCGACACCCATCAAATTTTTGGCACCGTTGTCAGGGATTGGTGTTAATTAGATTTTTATTTTTTTATTGTTTTATTTTTTTATGCCTCGTTGTACTCGTACATGTGAATTGCAATACAACCTTGAAATTGCGAAGACAACTCGAAGATTAAGGAAACTAAGTTTCTTAGGCAAACCCCTTTATCTTCATCACCCGATTGAATCCAGTAGTTGACCCGAGTAATTCATCAACTAATTCATCCATTGATTTATCTAGCGATTCTGGATTAATCCATTTGCTACCCAAATTCTATGGTCTTGAGAATGAAGATCATCACAAGCACTTAAAGGAATTCCATGCGGTGTGTCCAAGAATGAAAATACAAGGAGTGACTGAAGAACAAATCAAGTTGTGGGCTTTTCCATTTTCTTTAGCTGATAGAGCAAAAGATTGGCTATTCTATCTATCACTAGGTTTTGTAACCAAGTAGACAGGGATGGTAAGATTATTTCTTGATAAAATTTTCTCAATTTCAAGAGATGCAAATATTAGAAGAGAAGTATGTGGAATCAAACAAAGAGATACTGAAACCCTCCACGAATATTGGGAAATATTCAACCAACTGTATGCAAGCTGTCCTCAGCATGAGATTTCTGAACAGCTACTCATTCAATACTTCTATGAGGGATTATTGCCAATGGAGAGGAAGATGATATATGTAGCTAGCGGAGGTGCTATAATGAATAAAACCCTACTGGAGCTAGAGATTTGATCTCCATCATGGGTGCTAATACACAACAATTTGGATTCAGATAAGACACCTTTTGAAAATGGTGAATGAGGTAAATGTATATTTTCTTGAAAATTAAATAACAAATCTAATCTCTCCTGTTCAATAAAAACCTACGAAATTTGTGCTACTACTAGTCACCCAACTGAAACGCGTGCTACTACCTAGGATGGAGAGATCATTTGAACTTCATTCATCCAAACTCTAGTTATCAAACAAGACTGCAATTCCAACAATTTCAGCAATTCCAGCGTAGACAACCTACTCCTCCACCACCACAACCTTCTTCAAGTTCAAGTATGTCTTTAGAAGAATTTTTTAAATCACTTGCTACTAATACACAACAATTCCAATAGGAGAAGATGACGGGCATTAAGAACTTGGAGACTCAACTGAGTCAATTGGAATCAACTGTGAACAGATTAGAATCTTAAGGTAAATTCTTTTCCAAACTATTGTCAATCCAAAACAAAATGCCAGTGCAATTACTTTAAGAAGTGGGAAAGAATTGAAAGAACCTAGTAAAATGAAGCAAGACAACTTAGGGGAAGAAACATAGAAGGAAGTCATTCCTCAACCTCAATCTGACCAGTCTGAAAGCCTTAATAGAGAACAACCAATGGCTTATGTGACACCTCCTCCATTCCATACAATATTGAGTAAATCAAAAAGGAGTAAGAAGAGAAGAAAATCCTAAAAAATTTTCACAAAATTGAGGTAAATATTCCCTTACTTGATGCAATTAAACAAATTCCTCAATATGCTAAATTTCTCAAAGAGTTGTGCACCAACATGAGAAAGTTGAAAGGTAATGAAAAGATAAGCGTTGGAAAGAATGTTTCACTTATTCTTCAGAAAAATTGCCTCCTAAATACAAGGACCTAGGTATGTTTACTATCCCTTGCAAAGTAGGTAAAGTCATAATTGAGAAAGTAATATTAGATCTAGCAGCTTTAATAAATGTCATGCCTCTTTCTGTTTATTCATCTTTGAATACTGGTCCATTGAAAGAAACATGTGTGATTATTCAACTTGCTGATAGGTCTAATGTGTACCCTGAGGGAGTTTTAGAGGACGTTTTGGTTCAAGTAAATGATTTTTTTTTTCTGCTGATTTATATGTACTTAATATATAAGAAGATGACTATTCTAATTCTACACCCATTCTACTAGGAAGGTCATTTCTAAAAACATCTAGGACAAAAATTGATGTGCATGCTGGAACACTCACAATGGAGTTTGATGATGAAATTATTAAATTTAATATTTATGAAGCCATGAGATATCCCAGTGATGTGTCCCATGTTTATGTTATGGATGTTATTGACCCTCTAGCATAAAGTTTTTTTTTTTTAATCTTAATGGTGATGATAAGTTGAATGTTGCACTTAGCGGGAACCTCACGCTTGAAGGACTAGAGAAATCCATGAAGGATTTTGTGTTTGATTCTGATTTGCAAGATGCAATTCATGAACTAGAGTCACTTAAACCTGTAAGCTATAATGTATCTCAAATTGAATTGTATATTTCTCACTCAAAACTTCTCTCTTCTATTGAGCAGGCACCAAAATTGGAATTGAAACCCCTACCAGACCATTTGAAGTATGTGTTCTTAGGAGAAGGAGAAATGCTTCCAGTGTTTATCTCCAAAAAACTCTCTTCCTTGGAGGAAGAGAAATTAACTCGGGTGCTTAGGGACTATAATCAAGCAATTGGGTGTATCATAGCTGACATCAAGGGATTGAGCCCTACATGCATACATAGGATATTACTGGAAGAAGATCGTATGCCCTCTAGAGAAGCCCAATGAAGATTGAATCCACCCACGATGGAAGTGGTAAAGAAAGAAATTTTGAAACTTCTAGATGCAGGTATGATCTATCCAATATCTGACACTAAATGGGTAAGTCCAGTTTAGGTAGTCCCAAAGAAAACATGTATAACAGTGATTAGAAATATTGAAGGTGAGATGGTGAACTCGTGTTGAAAATGGGTGGCGGGGCCGGGTGTGTATCGATTATAGGAAGTTAAATGTAGCAATTAGAAAAGATCACTTTCCCCTCCCATTTATTGATCAACTGCTTGAACCTATAACATGATGTACTCATTATTATTGTCTTGATGGTTATTCAAGTTTTCACCAAATTCCAGTTGCACCTGAAAAGATCATGAGAAAACAACATTCACATGCCCGTTTGACACCTTTGCATATAGACGAATGCCATTTGGACTTTGCAATGACACTGCTACGTTCTAGAGGTGTGTGTTTAGTATATTTTTAGAATACGTGGAGAACATCATAGAGGTATTCATAGATGATTTTATAGTCTATGGTAATTCGTTTGATGCATGTTTAACAAACCTTACAAAAGTTCTTTGAAGATGTATAGAAACAAACCTAGTTTTGAACTAGGAAAAATGTTATTTTATGGTTGATAAAGGAATTATTCTGGGCCATGTTGTATCATCTAAGGGTATTGAAGTTGATAAAGCTAAGATATACATTATTAAATATTTTCCCTACCCCACAACTGTGCGAGAAGTTTGCTCTTTTCTTGGACATGCAGAATTTTACCGATGCATTATCAAGGATTTTTCCAAAATCACTCAGCCTATGTGCAAATTATTGCAAAACGACATAGGGTTTGAACTCGATGAGGCGTGTAAAGAAGCATCTGATAAATTGAAAAATATGCTCACCTCAACACCAATTATCCGACCACCAGATTGGAACATTCCATTTGATATCATGTGTGATGCACGTAGTTATGCGATCGGTGCTGTGCTTGGACAAAAAGTTGGGAGAGCCCATCACACCATTTATTATGCCTCCAGGACACTTGATAATGCAGAAAGCAACTATTTAACCACGAAAAAAGAACTTCTAGCTGTTGTATTTGCTCTAGAAAAATTCTGCCAATATTTGCTTGGTACTAAAGTGATTATTTATTTTGATCATGTAGCTCTCAAGTACTTGTTTTCAGAGAAGGAGGAAAAACCCAGACTTATTTGGTGGATTCTCTTACTATAAGAGTTTGAATTGGAGATACATGATAAAAAGGGTACAAAAACTTGGTTGCTGATCATCTCATTAGATGTCAACAAGTGAAGGGCCATTGCCATTGAAAGATAGTTTTCCAGACGAGTATCTATTTTTCATTCAAGAAACGACCTTGTATGCTGATATAGTTAATTATTTAGTTACCAGAACACTACCATATGATCTTTCTAGGGCTCAAAAAGATAGAATAAAAAGTCATACTAAATATTATGTATGGGATGACCTTTATTATACATGGGCACTATCCAACAGTTTTTGAAAGAGTTGGGTCTTTTTCTTTTCCTCTTCAAAGGGCAGATGCAGACCTGGATACTTATGCTTTGATTCTATATTATTTAGCTCTAGTTCTATATCCCTCCCAACTTCAGCCCTCAACTTCTTCTCAAGCATAATTTTGGAAGCTTTGCCTCACCACAAACTATTTATAAAGGATGCTAAGTGTGACCTCCTCCTCTGAAGCCTTATTCTTCTACTCTATCTCGTTGGTAAGCTGCCTCTCTTTTTTTCCCTACAAAGATTGATGACGGTTTTATACATCTGAGTTGCAGCTCTTGAGGGGATTACAACTGCCACCATTGTGAGTTCCCTTGTCTCCATTTCCTCGATATACTTTCTCTGCTTTTTGTCCACAATTTAGCATAAAGTTTGCAGGATTGCTAGATCTCCATTGGAAGATTTTGGTCCCTAGGTGGAGAAATGCTCCTAAAAAATCTCTCAGGGGTTTAGGCCTTATCCCCTTCGTGGCCTAAAATTCAGCCTCTCTCTCTGACGTACTGCCTAGAATAGGTTTGTCTTCTTTTTCCTTCACCTCAGTGTATGACGAAGGAAACTTCAAGATGGGAGAACTTGAAGTCGTCTCCTCACCTTTGACCTATAGAGGAGTGACTCACCTAGGGCTGATGCTGACTCTCTCTTGTAAAACCACCTGAGGAACATGTTCGGAGGCCATGACTTTAGAAGGCCTTGCAATTTTCACTCCCGTAACCAGAGATTTTCTCTTCTACCTAGTAATGACGGTGGCCATGGTTGAAATAGAGACCCGAGCTAAGGTCTTTCCTTCTCTGACTTTAGCAACTCATAGATCCTTCATTGATTGTTTCCTTTTTTCTGGGACAGGAAAAAATAAGCGTTGAGTTAGAATTCATAACATATCAAGGCAAGATAAAATATTGATAATATATAACTCACTCTTTTCTTTGGGAAGAGGAATGAACTTGGGCTCCCCAGCAAGCAAGCCGGATTTATAGAGATTCTTGTCAGTTATCAAGTACTTGTACAACCTCCTCATGTCTGCGTATTCTCTAGCACGGTTAACTCTCTCCTTCGAGTCTGCGGTATGATTAAAGCGTTTGTAGTTTGCACAACAAACAAGTTTAATAGAAGTTAAAACCAAGTATTAAGGACGGAAATAATGGAAAATGTACTTACCAAAGGTTCGAAAAGAAGCATCAATGGTTACTTCGATGGCTAGATCATCATTGATATACTGCAAGAGGCCAGAAACCTAGAAGACCCTTAATATGATTATCCCCTTGCTTAGGCCATGCATTGGTATAATAGAAGCCAAAATCTTTCCCGTCATGTTTAAACTATATAAGGAATGGAATTTCTCCACACTAAGTTTTCCAATTCACCAGTTCGCAAAAACCTATTTGTCTCAGAGAACTATCCTCTCTATCAATGTTCTCCAACAATTGGGAGTTAGCTAAAATGAAGATATTCTCCACTAACTAAAAAAATTTCTGATGACAGGGGAGAACAAAATTATAAGCCCTGCTCCTAACATATCCTTATTCACCGCCACATGTCCTATTGGCAGATCACAAGCGCTATCTTCTTAGAGAGGCTATAAGATCAACCTGTTCAAGTACCGTAGACTTCTTTCTTCACGATTTTAAGTCCCCCTTTGTAACCACAGTTTCATATTTTTTGGCTTCCCACTCCGGCTAAGTTCAAAGAATAGCAAGCATTCCCTCATTAAACATCGGCCTATGTTCCTTAACAACCCCCCGTGAGACTATAGTAATTTACTCACTAGAGGTATTCACCGCCATCAACAGAGAAGCCCTTAGGGCTTTCGGGGGAGCTAGCTAGATGCTACATCCATATCTGCTATCTCACCCATTTATACCTAATCCAAAATCCTAAAAACACCTCACAAAACCCACAATCCCCATCATAATCTAAAAAACTCTTCAAAGTCTCGGCTTCCAAAAATACAAAATCAAAATGTCAAAATAGTAGCGTAATATCTAAGGAGGGAAAGAAAGGAAGAAGAGCTAGCAAAGTTTATACCTTAGTGCAGCTTGCAAAATAGTTGTATGACGGTTTGCTAGAAAATGTCACAGAAATGAAGAGACTCTCTGTAGAAGAAGGTTGCAAAAGTATGAATGAAATTAGGAAAAGGTGTTTTTTACCTTTTTGGTAAGATTCATAGTTGTTAGATATGGATTAGAATTTTAAGCAACAATAAGAAACACTAAACATGCATTTATTCTTGAAACTATACACCGCCGTAAGTAATGTGATGTAACGGCTAGAATTGATTGTCTAGAGAAACGTGAAGCGTGTTGGGAAACAAAAGAGGACACCTGTCAATAGAGGCTAATATATTAAAGGTCTAAACTGAACTCATTCAGTCCAGACCTTGGGGGTAATTGTTGATATATTTTTCAGAATACAATACCTAGTTCGTATCTTACATTGTATGAAATGGATTTAGGCCATCTGGAGGAAGGATTAACACAAGCGCATCAAGTCCACTTAGTAAAGAAGACCTCCGACCTCAACGGTAACCAACCTCACCATTTAGTACGACGATCATATCTTAAGTTCGGTATATACCGAGCTGAACTCAATTAGACAATATCACAAGAGCTCTCAATCAACGCTGCACTAAACTTCTGGAAAGTGGAAGAGCTCTTAATCAACGCTGCACTAAACTCCTGAAAAGTGGACGAATGGATAACATTGAACCACCAAATATGGAAGTTGCAGGGTAACGCCACCTTATCTCTCCAAAAGTTGAGCCTACATTGTGGCTCGTGAAGACCAAGGTCAGAGGGACCCACTAAAAAGTACGAATTTGGAAAATTATAGTAACTAATCATCATTATTTACATGGGAAAAATAGAAAAATATCTATTTTGGCTACAGTAAACCCTAGAATCCTTCTGTAAATAGAAGGATTATTTGTATTAACAAGCAAGCAAATCTGGGTAATAAAAATCATTTTTGCTACTTTGAGTTACTTTACTTTATATTCATCTTACTTATCAAAACTCTAAAATTTATCATACAAATCACCCTCAAAACCATAAACTCAACCAAAACACTATCTTAAGTTGACTAGAAAATTGCTTCGTACTTAAGTCATTTTTTGGCATCAACAAGTTATTTTAAGCTCAATAATTTTTCCTTTTTGGGGAATATGTTAGAGTTTAGATAATCTAGTTAAAGGTTATTCATATTAAAAGTCAACTTACCACTCACTGATGACCATCATCCCAAATCTCATACACAAGGTTAACAATCACTTATAAGAGTTTAATATGTGCAGCGCAGAAGATACATGAACTAACATATACAAACTACTCCAAACAAATTCTAGAAAAAGTTAATTGAAACGTTATTTATAGTTCATAAATGTTACTAATATTTGATAACAAAAACTCTTTTTGGTAAAATATTTTTTTTATAAACAAAGAATGTGATTTTCTAGGTAAAATATTTGGTTGAAAAGTAATTTGGGAAAATGTGTGTGATTAAAAAATATTTTGGGGAAATGTGTTATTTATAAAACTGTTACAAAATAGAGGCAAAATAATATGTTCAATTCAAACACTTAAAAAAATCCCTTTTTTTAATAAAACAAATAATGTAAAGCGAATAATACAAGGAAAAAGTGTAACTGCATGCATGTATAGGTAAATATCATGAACAATGTAGATGCATGCACCTGTAGATCTCTTCAATGAGGTACACATACACTGTTACAAGATATAATCTTAGTCAAATAAGTTACTATTTAGTCAAGTGATTGACTTGATTAGTTAAACCTCTAAATTGAGAAGGGATGTATTGATTGTTGTTCTTAGTCAACAACTTTCGACATCTGAGTCTTATGTGACCTAACTCACCAAAATTACGACTCGTGAGAGTGAATATAGGAGTAACTCTAGGTCACTAATTTTTAATTTTTAAGTTAAGGAAACATATGTTGCATAGAGACATGAACAAACTTACTTTTAGAAGAGGAAATAATATGATAATTTGTTTCATTATAGCTTAACCTCTCATCCAAAGTGGTTTGTTCAATCCTAATATGTTATCTAGCATCTTCATTCCACTAGAAAAATATTGAAGCTGGGTACTAGATTTTTTTTCAAGATCACTAGTAAGAGTCTTTACCTTAATTTCTAAGGACTCTTTCTCAAACCTTAACCTATCTAGTTGACTTCTTAAATTTGTCAATTAAGATCTCCTATTCTAACTTAATATTATGCAATTTCTTTAAGGGAGCGTTATTCACATTCTTCAACTTAGAGCATTCCAAATACGGTCAAAAGCCTCGTGTATATCCTGCTCATCATCTGATTCATTCTGTGAAGAGTTAGATTGCTCTAAGTCCTTATGTCCCTTATTCTCTTCTACAGATTCACTCTTAACCTTAAAAGTAAAACTCATGTAGTTCAAAATCTCCTCATGTTTGATTTCTAGAATATCCCAAACTTCTTTAGGAGTCTTTCATATAGACACGTGTTTGAATTCTTGAGGAGAGATAGCAATAAATATGGAATGGACACCTTCACCATACCAATTACAATTCTTCTATATGAACATTTTTTGGAGACATGAAAATAGGGCATGTCGAGGTGGAGCTTCGATATTGAGTGATGAAGAAGTGGGCCACATGCTTCATCACATGGACTCATTTTCATCATCTAACCAAAATGCCCCACGTTCGCAATGTCCCATTTAATGCCTGAAGAAAATATCTACCTAGAATTATTGTTCCAATTATAATTAGCTAGTTCATCCCTAGTCTAAGTAATTTTGATGTGTAATTAGTCGGTGAGAAGCGATTGCTTCAACTCAATGAACTTGAGGAATTCCTCATCGACTCGTATGAGAATGCCCGTATCTATAGGGAGAGAAAAAGAGATGGCATGACAAAACACATTGTGAAGAGATTTCAATGTTGGGCAACAAGTTTTTCTGTTCAACTTTCGACTTTGGTTATTCTCCAAAAAATCCCGCTCTCTATGGTCGGGATCTTTCACAATCTCTCTTATTTCTTCCCATAGAGCAATCGAGCTACATCTAACTATGAGCATGTTGGGTTCTGATTAAAAATAAAATTTTTATCAAAGTCAACAATTAATCACAACCATGTATTTCATGGATCCCACAACTTTTTACCTCACATCTCATCAACTTTTATTAAAATTCGCTAAAAATATGATTTTAATCTCTATCAAATAGGGGCTATATATAAGAGTTGGTATGGGATGACCATTGTTCATTTGTGACCACCCCATATTTTGCTCTTTAGTGCATTTTTTTGATTTTTTGTGTTTTTCTTCGTTTGGTCAATCTTTTGATGCAAATTAAGTCGTAATGGTAAGATCTTAATATTTATGTTAAGTTCTCACACAATACTTTATCATATTATTTTCGAATTACAAAACCTTCAACTGTATCAAAAGTTATAGCTGTACAAAATGGTCTCTTAACAATATTTTTTTTTCATTTTTTCACGAATCAAATTTCATTTCATTTTATTTTATTTAGTTTCTTAAATAGATAAGGATCTTTTATTCTTGCTGCCTATGTATAAGCATCTTCATTGTAACTAAAATTATTGAATACTATTGAGTGATTGATTAATCTAAAAGGTGAGGATTCTCGTTCATTATTCTTAATTGAACTTTTCTTGAAACTTATCAAATATTCACATCATTGTGTTGTTAAAACCCTAGAATTTATCAAAAGATTAGGCACCCTTTGTGGCGTTCGTAAATTTTTGCTCTTTTTTCCCCATATCAATGGATCTAAAGTTTAATATATCGTAGGTTCATGATTCATGATGTTAGAGTCAAGATTCTATCATCTATTAACTTGAATTTGACTTTCCAAACGTGTTCTTGATCACAATTTCGTGAGTTTGACATGACTCCTACACAGATTATGATTAAGAACACGCCTAGAAGGACAAGTTCATGTTGAATTAATTTGGAAGCATGGTTTTGAATTAATTATATAATTTTATACTCATGTAAAGATTAAAAGTTATCTTCCACTGTTGATCTTTTGTCATTTTACTTGTTTATGCTAGTAGATATTCTTGCTTAAGACGAGTAAGAGTTTAAGTTTGGGGGTATTCGATAAATACATTTTATGTACTCGTTACATACCTTTAAAATAGTTTTTTTGGGGATTAACTTGGGAAAATATCTATTCATTTGTGCATATTTTGTGATTGAGGTGAAGATCACAAGAGAAATCAAAACGATAGCTTAATTGATGATTTTGATGAAAGAAAGCCAAGCCATGCAAAAACTGGGATTTTTGGGGACCAGACTGTCACCTTTCAGAAGTCAAGGACCTGCATTCAATTACAAAGGGACCAAGTTGCATAATTCCAAAAGTTGAGGGACCTCGATTGTAATTTTGAAGGGCTAATCTGAAATAAATCTAAAAATTCAAGGACCAAAGAGATTGTCCCATAAAGGTGGAGGACCCAACGGTAATTACATGATCATAGGGTTGTAAATACCCAATCAAAGACTTGTGTGATAGCATGAGCCTAAGTACAATTACAATAGAGCTAGTTAACAAAGCAAAACCTGAATCTCTAATGCCTTGTGATTGCAAGTCTCACTACCTTACGATCGCATGACTTTAAAAATAATAAAAAAAATATTTAGGCCTTTTCCAGTCAACCTAGTTTGACCCTGTTATGCCCAAATCATTGTATCTGGAGAATTTCGAGCTTTTTTCGGAATTCTGAGAGAACTTTGGTGTATTTTAGGCTAAAAATCTATTTTGTATATATACCCACCCCCCTTTTAGACTTTGGTGGGAGTGATTGTTTTTTACTTCTCTCTTTTTCTCTCAAAATTCCTCTTGAATTTAGTCAACTTTTATTATATTTTGTTCAGGTTGTTGGAGAAATTGATTTAAGATGGAGAAACTCAATTCAAAGTGGAGAAATATTGAGGCATTAAAGTTAATTATCTACTTGGAGAGAAGGTTTCTTCATTTTAGTTTTTACTTAATCCATTTTCGAAATGAAATCTTGAGTTCTGTTGTTATTTAATTATTATGGGCTAAATTATATTTTGTTGGGATGATTGATGTAACTTAACTTCACTCAATTGATTGAAATGTTTGTTTATTGATTTTTGGGTTACTTATTAATGTGTATTTAAATTTATAACTACCAAATGTTTATTAGTAGATTTTGGTGTAATTGAGAAATACTACACATTTTAAACCAAAATTCAAATACTTTAGGTTTCATAGTTTAGGAGATAGAGCTATTCATATTCCTACTTGGTTCATTTTTGTTACTCTCAAAAGAGATTAATGCAATTAATTAATTGATGTTAATTAACATAGAAGTATAGTGGGTTAATCAATTAATTAGGGTAATTTAACATTCGAGATAGACAATTGGCTATATTTGGAGAGTCAAGCCTAACTTTTATTTTGAGTGATTCGTTTCATTTACAGAGTGTAAATTCAATTAAGTGATAATTTAGTGAAAACAAGCATCCTAACATTTTTCAAATTCAATATCTTCTAAAAACACCTACATTACCTAACTTTAATTTTTATTTCTTTCACTTAGGCTAATTAGTTAAGGAAATTAATATCAAATCAAACTCTTATCATTACTTGACTTTTCAACCAAATTGGAATCAATAAGTTTAAATACAAATCTATCAATCCTTGTAGGTACAACAATCTCTAATTTCTTTACTACTTGAACGAGAACCGTGCACTTGTGGTACACTTTTTAGGGAACGGGTGTAACGAATTCTCATATTAGACATACACAACCTTCATATGATTCTCACTATGCTTGTACGATGTCATCCTGATGATTCTCTCTCAAGATCCAACATCAATAATAGCCAAAGCATAGTAATCATCATATAAGATTCTATATTGTCCCCAAGACAAAAGACCAATTTCATAACCTCATCTTATAGATTCACTAGACACTTGGATATTTTATCCATGTGGAATCTATAGGTTGGTCATCCAATTCTTTATTCTTCTAACAATGCATCA
The DNA here is from genome assembly GCA_963555705.1 of Ligustrum vulgare. Classification (NCBI taxonomy): domain Eukaryota; kingdom Viridiplantae; phylum Streptophyta; class Magnoliopsida; order Lamiales; family Oleaceae; genus Ligustrum; species Ligustrum vulgare. Next base: position 27,460,568 of record OY743184.1, read on the forward strand.
ATATGTTCATTTGAATGTCAATATACATTCTAGCTTGTGAGATAAGCTACTTTCTTTACAAGAAAGAACTGCAACACATGCTAATTTAACCGCAACAACAATATATGTATCTCGTTTTTACTTTGACTAGAGATGTTTTAAGAATAAGTTAATTATAACAACACCTTGTGATTAACAAGTTACCAAACTTAATTTACGGATTCTATTAGGTAAATGATGAGTTAAAATCAATGTATTAATAAATCTACCTTATTGAGACAATGATAATAAATATGTTATGTTATTTTAGCAATTGAATTTATAACATAACATCTACATACTCCCACTAGATCTAATAACATATTTATCCTATTCATAATGAGTTTATATAACAATTATATTCCTCTTGGAATAATAGGTTTACATATAGATTTTTGATATGTTTCACATATTCAACATTCTTAATGCTAGTAGGCATGAATTCTATTTTTTTACAATCTTCGAATAAGATAGTAGCCCCTCAATAAATATTCATATAATCAATGAGACACACTTCCCTTGCTTGGGCTATGGCTCTATTATCGTAACAATACTCATTATTAGAGCTACAATGTTAGAAACACTTATAGTTCACCAATGAACTCAACGATCAAGATTGTTTCTCAAGCATCTATGTATTTGATCTCAGTTGAGGGTATAGTAGTCCTCCTTGTTTGAAACACTTCAAGCCGACCACGCTACTACAATGAGTAGATTCACAATCAGACTAAAATTTCCATCATCATATCTCGAACTGAAGGATGGTATCTCTATATACAAAAATTGTAAGTCTACATCTCTCCACATGTCAAATATATTCTTAGTTCTTCTCAAGTACTTAAGAATACATAATTTATCGTACATAGTGTCTCATTCTAGAAGATCCTATTGTTTAAGCATAAGGTGTCTTCTCTACACTATTCTTTTTCAAAAGGTGTTCTAAAACCCTTTTGGAGAGATTAATCTCATGACTCTTGGGATCAAATCTTATCCTAGATTCTTTTATATTGACCTCATTAGTATTATATCTATGTACGTATATTGAAAAAATCAAAACAACCTTCCAGATCTATCTTTATAGATTCTTGTTCCCAAAATAGAGGTTGTATTTTTAAAATCCATCAACATCATGGAAATTTTTTAACTAGTTGTACTTTCACTTCCTAAGGTTATATAATTAATTTTTAATCAATAATATGTCATCTACATATAGTAACAAAATATTGAACTCTTCCATTAACCTTTTATTTTAACACATGGTTCGTCTTCAAGTTTTGAAATCAAACCGTTTGATTATATCATCAAAATGATGATTCTAGCTCTATGAAATTTGCTTTAATCCATAGCTAAATCATTGTAGCTTGCATACTATGTTTAGATCTTTGGATTCAAAACCTTCGGATTATGTCATACGCCCATTCTTGTTAAGACTCTCGACAAGGAATGTAGACATTCATTTTCAAATCTCATAGCCACAATATGTTGCTGCATTAAGCAGAATCCAAATTGATTCAAACATCGCGACTGATGAGAATGATTCATCAAAGTAAACTCCTTGGCGTTGTCTTTAACCTTTTGCCACTAGTCTTGTCTTGTCTTGTCTTGTCTTATCTTGTCTTGTGATCATGAACTAATCCATCCATTTCGATATTCTTCTTGTAAACTCATTTACAGCCTATGGGTCTGACCCATTTTAGGTGAGTCAAATAAGTTTTAAAACTTTTTAATACATAGGGTTCATTTCGAATTCCATGTTTCCTGCCATCTCATTTAGTTAATCATACATGGAGTTCATTTCGGATTCATAGCTTCCTTCCATCTCATTAAGTCAACATTTGACTTATCTTCTATATAAATATAAGCTCATCATCCTTGATGATTAATACAATATTTGCAACCATGATTTTTAACTCAATGGAATATATATGATCCTAATACCTTTGCATGGAGTTGGTGTGTTCTCGGTCGTCACTACATCCTGAGTAGTGGGTACGTCCCTAAAATCGAATGGCACCTCATCCAACGCGAGCGAAAATCCTAGCTTATCTAATCAGTTATATATATATATATATATATATATATATATATATATATATATATATATATATATTTTTTTTTTCAATTTTACTTTTATTTCCATTGTCTTAGCTTAGAAGAACTATTTCTTCAAGTTATTAACAAATTACAAAATAAAGACTTTCTTCTCAACGGAAATGTAGAAATAATATCCAACCATCTTTTTGATATCCCATAGACATTATATTGGACCAAGGCTCTAAGTTATCCAAATTTAGTATATTTTTTTATAAGTATTAAGGTTTTAAATCTTAACGTGATGATAATTTGACCTTTTAAATTCATATCTTAAATGGATCTTGATAAATCGATTCTTGTGAAACACGACCAAGCGTGTAACACGAAGTATCCAGTGCGAAGCTCTAAAACAATTTTGGAGATTTTGCGTGGCTTCATTAATGATTGCATCAATTTCAATATCTCATTTCAGATACACCATTGTACTGAAACACCATTGTGTTGAAACATATGTGGAAGAATTGCATGTGCAAAAATTATGTTCTCGTAACATAATATTGAAGTCAACACTTAATGTATTCTTCTTTGATCAAATCTAAGTGTTTAGTAGAATATTTTTTCATTTTAGCCTTCTATTCAAACCGTCATTTAAATTTCATCATAAGTAACCATGACTAGCAAGGTCATCTAATTATTAAAGATCATTTTGACATATAACTACCTATATCTGAATGTAACATGCTCATTAGATCAATCATTCCTTTTTTCTCCTTTTCAATAAAAGGTAACTTGTCAATTTACCTCAAATGTGATATATATATATATGCTGCATATGCCTCCTAATCAAATGATTTTAAATATTCATCACTATAATACTTAGACATAAATATCTCTATCAATTGAATTAGTCAAATTCCAGATATCAGTGTGACTCCTTCTATGCTTTATCAAGATACAAAATGTACATTGTTTGTTATTGACTTGATTTCCATAATATACGATCGAAGTTAATGAAGAACTATTATTATTATTTAAAGAAGATATTTACTTCAAGTCCAAACATGAAATGGAAATGTCGATCTTCATAAGAACTAGAAATAGCGTGTTTAATTTGTATAAAAAGGTAAAAATATAGGTGATAGCTTCTTAAAATGTTCAAACAATATTTTCATTATTACCTACATATAGTTCTGTCACCCTTTTCGCAATTTTCTAATTTTATCCATTGCAAATATCTAGTATCTAATGCCTGTTTGGCTGAAAAAATAGATTAATTAACCTCTATTAAATAGAAAATTGAAGTAGAAGATCACCAATCTTCTCACTATTCAATTTGGTTAAATAAGCATTGCAATTAACAATTTTAGTGTCCAACTATTGGCATGGCATGTTCGAGAAGTGCATTCTTAATAATCTCGTGTTTGAGAACAATTTTCAAATAATGATGTTAGTCCAAGGATTTTGGTCCAATAAACCTGTCAGCATCATGCTACACAAGTTCAAGTCATAACTCAAATTTATAAACTCATACAACATCAATAAACATAAAATAGAATCATGTATTATCTTGCAAAATAAATTTAGTAAGGACTTTTATCAAATCTATTACTCTAGCTATTTTACTAGAATTAATGACCTTCTACATTAATCTCGTGAAATCATATTAGATTCACAGTGGGCTATGACTCGTTTTATTTTATTAGAACATTGAGTGACTCAACAAGACCTAATAGAACATCCAGGTAGATACTCTTATCAATCACATTTATATGTTTCCTAGATTATCAAGTAGACAACTCTTTGTTGCATGGCTGAAAGCTGTTTGGTTTCTCCCCTCCTCAAAACTGTAGGAACCATGCATGAGGAGCCCTTCTCCAATATGCAAACTGAACTAAAGGAAGGCATAGAAACGACATTTACCTTCCTTAAGAAGTCCATGACTAGAACCAACCGGAAATCATCTATGGATATAACTGAAAGATCAACTTGGCCACGCCAAGTGCCTAGGCAAAGTTCAACTCCACGAACGACGTCATGGCATGTGGCCTTGTCGAGGCACAAATGTTATATTCTTCTTTTCTTCATACTCCTTCAGGAGGACGAATGCTTTTAGTTGACACCATTGAAATATGATGGCTTTGTGCCTTTCTTTTCTCCCCAACATTTTGGCCAAATTACCTTTATGACTTTTTCGAAACATGTGTACTCTTTTGGAACTCAATCAAAGATTTTGCAACCAAAGTAGCTTTGTCTGCAGTCTTCACTCCCCAACATTGTAATTCTTGCTTTGCCCAATTTTTAAGACCGTCGTTTAGGGATTACAACAGGGCGGGTTCGGGTATCCCTGCCCCCGTGCTCTGCCTCACGAAAGCTAAATAAACCCAGACTCACTCCGCAACCTACAAATTTCAGGTTCCAGGCAGGTTAGGGCTAGTCGACATTTTTTGCCCCGTTTATATTGTTTTTGTTGTTTAGTTTTTCTTCATTTTTCCCCTTCCTTTTCTTATAATTTTTGTTTAAATAATTGTTTAGGTCGGGGCAGATTCGGGGTAGGCAACCAAAACCTGCCCCGTGACCCACTTGGATTTTTCCATCCCATCCTAACATACCCCACGAGTCGGCGGAGCGAGTTTTTTTCACCCCATTAAGGTTGGGTACCTATCAAGTTAGGGAGGGGTAGGGTTTTTTTGCATCCTCATCCAAAATGCTTGGGATTTGAAGCACAAGTGTGGTAAATTCTTTGACGTACTCTCGAACAGTTCCCTTATGTTTATCTCTCTCTCTCTCTCTCTCTCTCTCTCTCTCTCTCTCTCTCTCTCTCTCTCTCTCTCTCTCTCTCTCTCTGTGGATAAATATCTCGACTTGAAAATCCAAGCGCGAGATAAAGTCTATCGCAATAAAAGAAAACTACAATAAAGAGAGGGGGACGGAATGAGCCTTACCTCTCGAAAACAACCTATTAAAGAAAATTAGAATGCATGATAATGATTACTACTCCAAATACAATATTAAAAATGCAATTGGAAATGCAGGGTGAACAAATTAACTTTGGACTCTTCTAACATAGGGGATTCCTTCAGCTTCAGTTTTAAGAATTCCAATTATCCTTCCTTCAAGATCTGTTGGCCGATAAACTTTGAGATTAAGCTGTTCATGCCCTCAATTTGTAAGCTTTTTATTTGCTTCTTATGCCACATTCTAGGAATAGAATTGACGCTTTAACTCCTTTTTAAAATCATCTCAAATCTTAGAAATACCCTTCTCCACACCGGCATGCCTACATCGCCACCATAGAGCCGCAGTATCCGTAAGATACATAGTTGAAGTACGTACCTTAATTGCTTTGTCCATAATGTTTACACCTTTGAAATATACTTTCATTCTCCATAAGAGTTCCTCCAACTCCTTGGCATCTCGCTTGCCATCAAACTCTTTAGGCTTAAGATAATCAATCTTCAGAGCTACCAATGATGAGCTATTACTTGCACTAGCTGGTGCCTTTTTGCATGTGGCAACATTTGTGTGCACCACCCCGCACAATTTGTTTACTTAATCTTGAATCGCCATAACATCCATAACATTTTCCTCCAATCATTGTCACAATAACTATTCAATTGTCCACCCTCTAACAGAAATCCACACAACAAGCTAAAATCTGAAACTAACTGTGTTAGCAACCAAAACTTGTATATATCTTGTAATAAAACTAGTAATTATATTTTATGTGGAACCCTATTAGAGTTTAATTAACGGGCTTGAGTTATTCTTGTTTCACAAGTAATCTAAGTTTGGTACAATCAATTGGGCTTGGACTTGAAAGACATGATTCATCAACTTTTTTCCACTATAATTATGGATGAAGAGGTTGTCCCTTCTAGGTCAATGTAGCTTCTTCAATCACTTCACCGTTCCACCCTGACTGTTTCTGTTTAGTCCAATGCAGTTCTCGGAAGAGCTTTTTTCAAAGCCCTGAAATGCCAAAAATTAGATTATTACGACAATATCACATTAAGCTTTGCTCCGAGTAAACTTAGGCCCGTCATGAATTTTCTTCTAGTGCTTTGTTCGACTTAAAGCTGATTCCTAAACTTGAATCATGATTCAGGTAACAGATGTATACTAAATTTCACAGACATTTGGCAAAGCTTTAATTATAAGTTAGTTAATCAAACAGTTTTTAATTTTATCCGTGTTTCATAGATCTAATTTGTATAGCGTAGGATTCAATTATTATTTATCATTGGTCTAAAAAGCTCGCCTAGGTGCAAAATTCGGGCGAAACGTTTCTATTTGGTTAATGTACGTCTCAACGGACTTTATAGAACAATGAGTTTAATAAGAAAAAGAGTGCTTAAAGGTCCAACAAGTCTTTCCTTCCTTGTCGGCAATATTGGCTTGCTCTCAGCTCTCAACCTATTCTTGCACAAACCAAGCCTGAATTTAGAAGTGAACTAACCCTCATAGCTAAAAGCTTAGAAATTGTATAATTTACTATTTTGTAGGAACAATTAAGTAAATGTAGTATTTTATAGTTTTAGATGTTTGATTTGTATTATTTTTTTTTTATTAAATAATTTTTAGAATGATTAAAAAATTAAAAATTAAAAAATAAGAAAACTTTTTTTTTTCACGTCTAGGCGTATGAAGCTTGGCCTCAATACCTAGACATGTTTATTTATTTATTTATTTTTATTATTATTATTATTATTTTTCACAATACCGTTGGTTATACATATTATGTAAAACTAGATTTAGAGCTTGTTTGTTAAAAGGAAAATTTTTCATTACAACTTTTCAAAATCAATCTCAACCATCCATTCCTAGTCAAGCCTACAATTTTTTAATTTTCAAACATTTTTAAACCACATCCATAAAAAATATAAAAAAACCTCAAAAATAAAAAAATTTCACATTACCAAACAGACACTTAATTGGATTTTAATCCAAACCAAATGAGAATTTTCAGAGTCATCCTCAGGTGGGAGGAAAACTGTAGATCCAGCTTTAACCACAATCCACAAGCTCAAGAGCCCTTGTCCAACTCGTATAACTATTCTGGCCCCCATTTAGGGTTGTCCTCTGGGCTCTGGAGATAGCAATATACAGCTGAAGCTCAACAGTGAACCGCTATGAATTTGTGCATGACCTGCTCGTTTTCTTACTATTGTTAGTTTCTCTTAATAGGGATTAGAGTTGAAAATCAGTCTGGTCTTCAAATGAAATAGTCGACCCACTTATAAACATGAACTATGCTTGCCACTCCAGCCAGCCATTCTATTTTTCAGAATTACTTGTTCACTTAAAGTGAACTTCATGCAACTAACTTTTAAGCTTGGCAGAATAATAATATATTGGAACATTTGGAAAGAAAATACCTCAATGAGCTATGTGTTAAAAAAACAGAAATGTCTGAAGAAAAAGAATTAGTATAGTGAGAAAACGTATAGATCTTACCTCGAGAAATATCATCCAAGGTTGAAGAACATTAATGGGAATGAGCAAACCAATTTTTCTTCCAACCTTTGACAACACGTCAAATAATAACTGTAAGATAGGTAAGCATAAGCAAAGCATGAAAAATTGAGTGTATATGAGAGAGAGAGAGAGAGAGAGAGAGAGAGAGAGAGAGGGAAAAATTCTTGCTATTTATAATGCTCAATGGAAGCCAAAGTTTTCCTTTACTTCTGCGTCTCCATTTACATTCGAATATAATTTTTCAATCTCAAAACAAAATTGGATAAATTTTACTGCAAAACTCCAATAAACTCTAATGCATACTCTGAAATGAGAATTGAAACACACTGCAAAATAAATTGGCCAAAATCATGATGTCAACTTATGAGTTGACTTGGACAGCAGAACCTATATCATTCGTGTCCTGTAGGTGAAGCACGGCTAATAGGCCTCGCCATGTCTCTAAAGGTGCACCACTCTCTTGGAAGTCGATAAGCTTACATTGTTTCTTGTAATATTCTTCTAAGGGTTTCCTCTGAAAATAAAATGAGCACTATTAGCATGTTGGGGTTACACTTTTAAACTGAAAAAATAAAATGTATTTATTTATCTGAAAGCCATTTGGCAAGAACCAGCATAATCCCCCTCTAGATTGTTGATCACAATTATCTAAATGTTCACAAGGAGAGTAAAACAACGATCACAACAAAGTAATTAGGAATGCTTCTCCAAACCATATTAAATTCAATCAACTCTCACCAAGAACAGACAGGAAAATAAATGTTAAGTTTAAACTCTGCTATGGATGTACCTGCTCCGCATACACATGAAATTTCTCCTCCCAGACAGTATCCATGTTAGTATTGGAAGATCTCTGAGGAACATTCAGTGGCTGAAAACTTAGATCGAATCCTGAGCAAGCCATGCAATGGCATTCTCTAGAAGGAGTGTAGATTCCATCCCTTGGTGATTTCTTCATCAAGCAATCCTCTGTGCGCTTAAGATTCAGCACTAAGTCTATATCGGCAATTTGATCCAGGATCTCCTGCAAAGGCCAAAAAAATATGAATATAAACAAACAAAATATTCACAATACCTACACAGAAGCTTTTAATAGATCTAGAAATGACTTTAACTTCTATTCCTTTTGTACCAGAATAATAGATGTATGCAAATTTAAACAACAGCTATTCAGTATTACATGCAGGGGACAACTATCAAAATCAAGACGTGCTTAAAAATATTACATCCAGGAAACATGAAACACAAGCTTGAATTTGGACTGAGCAGACCTACAGTAACTTCAATTCAATTTAATCCATTCCAACACACTAATGACTGCCAAATATACCATTAAAAGTCTTGACCATTTGAAAGAATTCACATGAAGATCGTAAATATCTATGAAGTAAGAAACCAGAAGAACCTACCAACAAGTTCTTGAATAAAGCTTCACTTGATACAAGAGGGAAGGCAATAAGTTTGGCAAGAAGAGTATAGGAACCGAAACTTACAGCTTGAATCCGTGTTCTAGGTATTCCATCCAAAATGAAGCCAGTTTCACCCCTGCAGTAACCTTCCTCCAATCTCTTTGACAACAACCCAAAAATTACATCCTCTGGGACTAACTTCCCTTGGTTCACTGCGCTAGCAATCTGTATATCAAGATCGAACAGAAAGAAAAAGAGGATGAAAAACTTTTTATCATTACAGTTAAAGTGTCAACACTACGAAAAAAGGAGTTCTGGCAACATATTGACAAGAACAGGTGTCCTTTGTTGAATCTTTTTCGCGGAGATGATAATTTGATAAACCAATGATTTTTTCATTTTTCTCTGGGTGACAGCCAGTAAGGTTGTGTTGGAATTGTTGTCCAAGACCAATTGGTTGGACCACATTTGAGTATCTTGGAGAATAAGATTAATTAACATAATTAATTAATCCAAGCCCAGTAACCAACCTTATTATGACTAGGGTTAGAGGTGTCAATCCGGGTGATCCGGGCCGGGTCGACCCGCCAATAAAAAGCCCGGTAACGGCCTGCTTGAAAAAAAGCCCGCCCGCTACGGGTTACGGGTCAGCCCGCAAATTTTGAACTACAACCCAAGCTCGCCCGCTGGCTCATCCGGGTCGAGCCCATGCGGGTCGCGATTTGTTCTGATTTGGCCCGTATGAATACAAACATAGATTTTTTTCATATTTATAGCAAATTTTTTGTCAAAATTATAAGTACAAAATGATTAAAATTATAAATTCATAATTATACCATAAAATATTTACATAGAATTTAAAATTATAGTTTATGTTATATGAATTTCTTCTAAATTTGCAAATTTAAATAAAATATAAACAAATAACAATTAAATGATAAATATATTTCTAATTACTATTGTCAAAAAACATTATTTTTTTAGCTATTAGGGAGGGAAAAAAAAGATTTTACTTTAAAAGTTGTATTAGAGTTTCTAGAAGAAGAGAGATTTTCAATGTTATCATATTTAATAAAAACAGTTTTTTTTTTTTTTTTTTTTTTTTTTTTACGGGCCAGCAGGTTAACCGCGGTCCGCGAAGGTTTGACCCGCAAAACCCGCGGTTCACAACTTCTTGACCCGTGAACCGCCCGCACGGGTCATGGGTCGGCCCGCGGTCCCGGGTCAATCCGGGCCGGTTTCCACGGATCTGGTCGGCTCGTCCGTCTTGACACCTCTAACTAGGGTTTGGGTTTCCAATGAGCACCTATAAATATTAAGTTTATGTTTAGAATTCGGGTGCAACACAATTAGTTGAATTTGGAGTGCGACTTTTATTGTCTTGCTAGCACAAGAAATAAAAGCAAGAATGTCTAATTCTCCTAAAACTCAGCTTCGTATTGTTCATAATTGTAGAGTTCAAGATTTCAAATCTCACTATGTATCTATGCGCGAGGTTGATCCGAACTTTTGGCTTTGAATGGTTTTACACCATTGTACATTTGATTCGAAACCTAAGTTGAACTTCTCTTAGGCTGGTCCCATATGTAAGAAAAATTGAACGAGCTTTTCTAGTCAAAGTTCAAAGAGTACTTTCATTTAGCTGTTGGCTTCCAAATTCTGAGCCAACCAAAAATAATTCAAGACGAAGTTAACAAACTTCTGTTTCTACTCCTTTTCCACATACTTCTTCTGTTGAGCTTTCTTCCTTTTCTGGTATGTAGTAAAGAGACTAAATCATGGTTCATAGTTCTGCTATTTGAAACTTCATTGGCCACTCGTAGAACATAAGTTATTTCTGAGTTTGACCCAATTAAAGTTACTTGATTTTTTGTTTACTTATAAGTAAACTTTAAAGCATAACCAGACATGCTCTTTGGTACATTTTATGAGTCAATCAAGAGATTCAAATTTCGTCAATCTTCAAGGTTTTTTGTTTTTTTGTTTTTTTTTTTTCATCAGCTCATGATTAATTCCTTTTACTCACCCTCCAAAAACCATTATACATTTCTTGATTTTCTTGCAAATCTTAAAAATGACAACGGTAGAGGGAAAAAAAGCACACCTGTTTGTAGAGGGAAGAGTGAGGGTGGAGTTCTTGACGGACGAGATTGCCCATGGAAATGTGAGGGACGCCTAGAACCTTCGAGAGCCTCTCGGCGTACCTGTGTCGCCTCGCCATTGGATCACCTATGATCACCCACTGCGCCCCTCTTCCCGCCGTCACGTTCCACTTCTCCTCCGGCGCCGGTGCCTCGTGCATTTCCTTCCAGTTCTCCTTTCTATGCGGTCCCTCATCTCCGTCGTTATAGCAATAATAGTCGTAGTCCAGCTGAGCCGCAGCCGATCCGTAGGCTCGCTGGGTATTGTTGAGAAGTGGCTGCGCGGCCGCTCTCAGCCGGCAAAGCAATGCCATGGCGGCGTACAGAATTACAAGAGGGTTTTTAATGGCACTGAAAGGGAGGGATTTGAATGGAAAGTGCAGCCTGGGGTCTTAGAGAGTGAATTTAAGCAATGTATTTGGCATGGATTAAAAATTAAAAAAGTTTATTCTATGTTGATTTTGATATACGACTTTTTTAAAGGATTTTTTAAAAGGAATTTATTGAGTTTTATTAATTTGCATAGATTTTTAAAGACTTTTGGAGGCTTTTATTGAATGGACTTTCATAGATTTTTGTAAATTTTAATTTAAAAGATTTTCATAAATTTTTAATTTTTTTACGAAATTTTTATTTTTTCAATTGAAAACTTGAATATTAATAGATTAATTTTCCTCTCTCTAAAAAAAAAAAAAAGATTAATTTTCCTATGGTGTGAATATTAATTGTTAATAATAATTATATGTTAAGTGAATCAAAAAAATGCGGCTTGAGAGATAAATACTTTTAAGGACAGAGAAACATTTGTGATAAAAAATATGGAGGAAAAATAAAATTACATTCAATATCGACTTAAAGAAAATGTTCTATGTTTATAACTTTTATAGGTTTCAATTGACTTTTAATTAAATTTTTGAATATACAAATCTTTTTGAAGAAAATTATGGAATTACTTTGCTTAATTATTATTTGTTTTGATACAATTTAAATATTATTTTACTATAAAATTTTAGTTGAATCTACTTTCATAGAAAAATTGAAGAAAATGATGAAAAAGAAATCAGCGAAAAATATAAATGAAGAATATAAAAATTAAAAAATATAACAAGTAGCATAGACTTTAAAATAATGATTTATTTAATCAAAAGTCTAAAGTTTCTAAAAATAATATGAAAGAAGGAAGAAAAATATAGAAAAAACAAAATTACAATTTAAAAGTTTTTTTTTTTTTTTTTTTTTAAAGTCTTTCAAAATCTTAGAAGTTAATGAGAGATAAATTAATAGATTTTATGGTTATATTTTCTGTTTAGAAGTTAGTATATAGAAGATTTCATATAAGTCTTTAAAAGTCATTGACATTTTAAATAAGACAGGACTTTTAAATTCTTTTAAATCTTTATATAATACACCATAACTTTTACGAATTTTTAGAAAGTCCATTAAAATCTATATTAAATACCTCAAGATTTTTATGAAGTATGAAAATTACAAATTGAATACATTCAAACTTTTCGAAGCCTTTAAAATTTTTAAAAGTCTTTCAAAATCTACATTGAGTAAACTTCCCTAAGATTTTTAGTAAATATTGATAAAAGTTGATAAAATGTATAGTTAAAAATTGTGAATCTAATGAAATATATAAAATTAATTGTTAAATTTAATTTTAACAATTAATTTTGATAAAAATCTAAATTTTCATCAATATCAAACCGAGGGGGGGGGGGGGGGGGTAATGAATAATCACTAAAATTTATTATGATTACTATTTACTCACTTTTTTAACGGGTTACTCAATGCTCATTGAACTTTTAATTTCATTATCCATCCACTATTCATTTAACTCATGTCTATCAAGTTGGATGAAAAATACACATGGGTTATAAAAAACAAACGGATGTGACAGGTGAACTAAAAACCAAGACTTTCAAATACTTTGAGCAAATAAAACACGTCTTCTCCCAAATCCCCCATCTCGAATCCTAAATTTAGAAACGCCCCTATTCAAATTAGGCGTTGAAATCTTTTCTTGGATATTCTTCTTTTCTCTGATAATGGAGGCAACAAATGATCTACAAGGCCCACAAATGCAATACACCAACTTTTATAGAAGACGCTGATGATGAGTAAGAGGAATCACAAGGTAATTTTTGTATTCTTTTGTTGGAACATACTTTTTCTTATGGGTTTCTACACTGGCTATTTCGTAATATTCAATTTTTTAATCGCCAGTCTTTTGCATTTCAGTGACAAACAATGAGGGTTGTTACCTCTTGAGTGCCTATTAAATGACTCAGAGGATGATATGGACGATGGTTGGTTTTGTTATCAGAGAAATGTAACAAAAAGAGTTTTTGTTGGTTTGAATGCAAACCTTGAACTTCAAGTAGCTAGTGATGATGATGACTCAAGATTGGATGATCCATATAACCTATCTACTGAGGAGTTGCATATTGATAATTCTTCGGGTGAGGAAAATAATTATCGTTTCCCTACTTATGATGTTGAAATGGAGAATTTTAGTCCACAACTAGAGGTAGGGAAAGAATTCAAAGTCATAGAAGAATTTAAGAAAGTAGTTAGACATCACGGAGTTATCATTAGGCGTAATCTAAAGTTTAAGGCAAATTATGATAATAGAGCATAAGGAGTCTGTAAACAAAATAAAAATGGATTGCAAGTGGAAGATTTGGGCTTCATGGAATAAGAAAAATGGTTGCGTGCAAATTAAGACATTTGTTTCAAAACATACATGTATACGAGATAGAACTAACAGACATTGTACAACTAAGTACATTTCTGAGAAGTATTTAGAGACTTTCAGCGTTTCCTTGATTGGAAGTCAGGGCTCATTATTAAAGCTTTGAGAGATGACATGAAATTATTAATCAATAAAGTACTGGATGGCGAGCTAGAAGACATGCGAAGATAATGATTGAGGGCTCTAATAAACACTAGTTTTGCCTGCTTTGGTCTTTTGATCATGAAACTGTCAGAAGCAATCCAGGTTCCACATGTATAGATACTGCGCATTAGTCAAAGTTTCAAGGGGTTCATGTATGTTTAGAAGCTTGCAAGAGAGGTTTTATGAGTGGTTGTAGGCAACTTTTAGGCTAAGATGGCTATTTTTTAAAGGGAATTTTGGGGGATAGATGTGATAGTGTATTTTATACACTTATTTATATGTCTAAATTAGAATATTATATTGTCATTTTTAAATAAATTCTACCTCATTGTTTTTTATTTCTTTATATTTCAGAAAATATCCCAAAATCACGTGAATGAAGCAATTAATGAAAATAATGAGATTTTGGATGATAATTGGAACTAAATTGGACAAAATGGAAGTTGATGATGTCAACCGAGAAAACCAAGAGGAGCTAAGCACAAGAAATCAAGGATTGAGGGCTCAATTGCAGAAGTTGATTGTTGAATCAAGTAAATTTAAGAGATTTAGAAGTATGAGGACCAATTGGATCAAATCAGAACTTGAAGGACTCATGCAAAAATAAAGATCGACGACCTACTTATACAAGCTGAAAGATGGAATTTCATAGGAACTATTGGCCTGCGCAGCCATGTTCATCCAACCAGGTGGTTGTGCGACAATACGTGAAATAGGTAAAATCTGATTTAGGTTGCCTACTTGGCCACCATAAGCCCTATTGTGTGACCGTTCAGTTATCCGGCCCAAAGGCGAGTTTTCGGCCCATGCGCGTTTTACCTATTTTCAGCCTTATTCAACTAGGTTTTCTCATATTCTATATATACAACTTCTCATGCACGAATTAGGGAGCCTTTGGAGACCTTTTCACAACCTCTCAAATTAATAATTCATTATTCTATCATTCAAATCTTGGAAGCGAAAATCAAGACAAAGGTGGGAGAATTGAAGATTATCAACGGGAGGTAAATACTTTGTGCAAGATTTCATTTTCTATGTTAATTTGATAAATTCTACATGCATAATTATTATTATTTTTACGTTTTTATTTCTTTATTGATGAACGACTAATTTAATAGTTGAGACATTCAATGTAGCTTAATTTTACCCTTTTAATTCTATAACTAGTATTTACCTCGTGCGATGCACGAATGTTGTTTTCTGCAATATTTATTTCGATAAGTATTCGTAAAATGTTAATACTTTTACATAATAAAAACAAATATAAAACACATAAAATAATAATATTCTATTACAATAATTATTAAAATTTAAAAAGCAATGTCCATGCTTGGTAGGGAATAAAATAAGATTTTTAGTAGATTTTGATAAAATTTGATGGAATGTGTGGTTGAAAGTTGTAGGACCTACGAAATGTGTTATTAAAATTAATTGTTGACTTTGAGTTGGATTTTATTCAAAAGTTTTAGAGTTATCAAACGTGAGAAATATAACTAATCTAAATTATTAAAAACTTATTTGGACAGTAAATATTAATTTATATATTTAAATAATAAAATGTCAAAAAAAATTATCAAAAAAATTATAAATGTCTGTTTATTCTCAATGTAGCTAATATTTATAAATATTTAACCAATAAAATTATACTTTTATTTACAAAATAAAGAAGTTAAATTAATAATTAAAAAAAAAAATCTTCAATTATCATGGTACAACAATCGGACAACGTGGGAGATCAAGAAATTATATCAAAAATCTTATACAATGTAATATTTACACAATTATTAAAATCAAGAATGATTAAAATATTAGTATCTATTTGATAACTTTGTCTATAAATTTATTTATAGACGACACATTTGTCACCCATTTTTTAACTATGCACATTTTTTGAAACCATTTTCAACTATGCATTTTATCTCGATAATAACAATATTTTTTTTATAAACAAAAACAAAGCATTTGAATGGAGGTTTTTAATTTATTAAATAGTTAATAATAAAATATATTTTTGAAAATATGACTTATCCTTTAAATATTTACAAGAATTTTTATTTTATTCTATTTTTATTTTTATTTTTTAAAAAAAGTTATAAGTGCATTTTGGAGAGAAAATAACATTTAATGCTTCTCTCTCCTCACTTCTACTTTTATATATGACACTTCTACTTCTACCTTTACATAAGTATATAGATGTATATAGATATATAGATTCTAGTCTTGCACTTTCATTGCATGTGTTGCTTTTATTTTGTGTTTAATGCATGAATTAATTCTTGACTAATTCATTGATTTAATGAGTTGTTTTCATAATCCGAGAGGTGAGCTAACAACATAGATCTAGGAATAAATTCGATAATTTGATAAACAATAGAGATATATGTTCATTATTATTGGAATCACTACATGAATTCTTGTGTTTAATACACCTAATTACTATGACCTGCTGTTTAGAAACACGGTTGACTAATTATGTAGAGTTGATTTAAACTCGAGAAAGGAATTTCATATGCATAAGTGAATTCAATTGAACCCATAAATAAAACTAGATAAATGGAATTAAAAGTATTAACTAATGTGGAATCGGATATCCCAACACTTACAAACATCAATTTAGAAAATCCACACGAGGAATATTTTCTTTTGTTTTTATTTAGTTTAATTTTCTATTTTAGTTTAGATAAATAATTTCAACTCGACCGTTCAAATAAGGTGAGAACTAACAGTATTTAATTACAATCCTCGTGGGAACGATAATTCAGACTCTTTTATCCACTTTATTACTTGGATGCGATATTGTACACTTGCGATTTAGTAACAAGATGCTCATTGCGGTTGCACTGGATGCCAATGATTGTATTTACCAATAGCATACGCAGTAGTGAAGACAGAGAATTCTAGAACTTGGAGATGGTTCATTAGTCATTTGGTGAAGATTTAAGGATTATGAATAGAAATGAATGGACTTTTATGATGTATAGGTGTTGCGCTAAAATCCCACAAGTATACGGGTCGCACAAGTAATAAAGTGGATAATGAGTCCATACATCGTTTCCACGAGGATTGACATAAATTATATTTTAGATTACTAACCTTAATCGAAAGGAGAAAATCTAAATTAACAATTAGAAATAAGAAATATAAAAGAAGTAATTTTATTTTGTTCGAATGAGACTAAAATTGCAAAATAAATAAAGTGAGATTTGTAAATATATGGAGGGAATGTATTGGAATTCGAATCCATCCAGCGATATCAATTTCAATTCAACAATTTTCTAATTTAGATCATTCACGCGTTCATGATAATCAATAAAACTAATATATTTAACATTCATTTCCAAGACAAATTAAATCTAAGATAAACACCACCCTAATCTATTCATAGTTCGAATGTGAATGTTTATGATACATTAATCAAACAATTTATCAAGTTGATTGCACACGTCATATTATTATTCCTAACTTATAGTGTTCGTGTGTTTATCTTACAGCGTTCTAAACCTATTGTGACATTTCCAAGACTACAACAAGCAATTAATTATCCAATTGGTGATCAAGCAATTAAATAATTCAATGGGAATGCAAGAATAAACCAAGAAGCGCAAGAATTTACTAAATTATAGAATCATGATTCAAAATAAATTAATACAAGGGTTCATCTCATCCAACACATAAAGAAAATTATCCTACCATCTTAATATATAATTTACACACAAAGATGTGGAAAAATATCACCTGACCAACAACGTAAAATTGCTCCAACCCTCTGGTTGCTTTCTTGTGTCCAAACCTGCAGCCTTTTTCCCTTGTTTAATGAATCGGCCGACTCTAATTCCTTCCAGCTTTACCATGCACTATCTTCTCCTTTCCACTTCAATATATACCCAGTTGGCTGACTTCTTTCTCCCATTTATTTGATTCCCAACCGAGACTTCAATTTGTCAAATAAAATCTCGGCTCCCAAAACTTGTTGCGCTACGAGTCGTACAAGTAATAAAGTGAATAATGAGTCTGTGTATTGTTCCCACGAGGAATGAGATAAATTATATTTTAGATTACTAACCTTAATTGAAAGGAGAAAATCTAAATTAACAATTAGAAATAAGAAATATAAAAGAGTTGATTTTGTTTTGTTTGAATGAGACTAAAATTGCAAAATAAATAAAGTGAGATTGGTAAATATTTGGAAGGAATGTATTAGAATTCGAATACACCTAGTGATATCAATTCAACAATTTTCTAATTTAGCTCATTCACGCGTTCATGACAATCGATAAAACTAATATATTTAACTTTCTTATCTAAGAAAAATTAATTCTACCATAAACACGACTCGAATCTATTCCTCGTCTGAATGTGAATGTTTACGATGCATTTATCAAACAATTAATCAAGTTGATTGCACACGTCATATTGTTATTCCTAACATATAGTGTTCGTGTGTTTATCTTAGCACGTTCTAAACCCATTATGACTTTTTCAGGACTACAACAAGCAACTAATTATCCAATTGGTGATCAAGCAATTAAATAATTTAATGAGAATGCAAGAATAAACCAAGAAGTACGAGAATTTACTAAATTATAGAATCATGATTCAAAATAAATAAATAAATTCTAGGGCCAATACATAAAGAAAATTATCCTAGCATCTTAATATGTAATTTACACACACAAATGTGGAAAAATATCACTCGTCCAACAACATAAAATTGTTCCAACCCGCTGGCTGCTTTCTTGTGTCCAAACCTGCCTGCCTCTGCCCTTGTTTAATGAATCAGCCGACTCTAATTCCTTGTAGCTTGCTGTGCACTATCTTCTCCTTTCCACTTCAATATATACCCATCTGGCTGACTTCTTTCTCCCTTTTATTTGATTCCCAGTCGAGACTTCAATTTGTCAAATAAAATCTCGGCTGCATAAACTTGTTTAATTTCCTTCCCAGTTTGGCCCCCTTTTTAAATCCTCCCTAGCCACCCCCTTCAATGTATATAAATATATCTATATATAATGCTCCACCTCTCCTAGTTCACGCAGGAAGTTCCCCAGGCCCAATTCCAATTCATGAACTGTTTAATGTAGAGCTTTCTTCTAAGGTCTTAAAACTTCCAAAATATGGTAAGTTGGTCCTTGAGTTTATTAGATTGTACAACCCATATCTTCCTAGCTCGTCTTCTTCATTTTGGAACTCTTATTATTGTAGCTCGGCCCTTTAACTTTTGGATTGTTTACAATTTAGTCCTTTTTGTACGGTTTTAGTCCTTTTTCTTCGTTTAGATTCCAAACACGTCCAAATTTGAGTTTTTCCTAAAAAAAAAATTAACACATAATTTAGCAATATCATATTCTAAAATACTTAGAATTGTCTAAATTTAAAGCCAAGATAAGTACGAAAACGTACTTATCAATAGGCTTAAGTGATTACAAAAGGTCATTGAGGACTTGTACCCTGATGCTAAATATAGGTTTTGTGTAAGGCACATGTATTCAAGTTTTTTAGGGCTGATTTTAAGATTTTGGCACTTAAAGGCTACTTATGGAGAGCTGCTAGTCAACTACTGTGCCTGATTGAAAGTTTGGATGGATGAACTTGTGAAGGAGAGTAAGGATGCATATGAGTAGTTAATGAAAAAGGATCCATGTGAATGAAGTCTCAATTCTTAACTAAGGTAAAAAGTGACGCATAGCTCAACAATTCTTGTGAAGTTTTCAACTGCATAGTGCTAGAGGACTGGGGAGAAATCAATTGTGACTACGTTAATTGACATGCATATTAGCTGCATGAAAAGGATATAATCAAGACGGGATAAGATGAGAAGGGTTAGTTTCATCTGATGCACCATAAGTTACTCTCAAAATTTTGCATATTATCAATCTGATGCACCAAATTTTGGTGCATCATATTAAGCACCATAATCTACTTATGCACTAGATTGTGCATTGGTTCAGATAACCAAATTTTGCTTATGCACCCGCTTTTGCATATACTATCAATCGGATGCTGATTCTGCGTTCTGTTGCTGAAAAATACATATATCATACTTGAGCTTCACAATCTTGATAGATGGGAAGAATTTTGTGCAGAACTTTTGAGCTAGATCATTCCAGGTTGTGATGCTTGCAGCGAGATGGGAATCTTTCCAATCCGATGCTCTTTCTTGCAAAGTATGGGGAAATAATCAGAGTCTAATAGCATCGATAAAGATACCCTGATATTTGAATTGTTGACACATGTCCAAGAATCTGGAAACATGTGTATTTAGATTTTCATCAGGTCTACCATAAAACAAATGTGAATTCTGAAATAAGTTGATGACATTGGTCTTCAACTAAAAGTTTGTTGGACCAAAAAGGGGTAGACTATACTTGATTGTTTGGGACAATTTGCGGGACTCATAAAGTCACCTACAAGTATATTTCCCTCATCAAATGGCTCAACACCTAGTAACACCAGACTATTATTTTCCGTATCTTCCTATTTTTTATTTTTTCTGTTTATCTAGTTCTTTTGCTTTTCTTAATTTGCGATGTAAATTACGTTCGATTTTCGGGTCAACTTCTACAAGATCTCCGTGTCTCGAACACTGTATACACAAATATGTGAAAAACAAAAGAACTAGTGAATGAAATGAAAATGAAAACAAAAATTACTAAAATAGATAATAAAAATAAAGATGTAAAAAGTCTGAATTAGTGAAAGTAATTTAAAAATAAATTTAAACTGCAATCATTGGCAACGATGTCAAAACATTGTTGCTAACTGTAAATGTATGGATCGCAAAAGTAATAAAGTGGACATTGAGTCCGAATATCGTTCACACGAGGATGGAGCACACTTATTACTTTAGATTAATTACCTTAACTGGAATTAGAAAATCAATTTGAGTTTGAAATTTTTATTTAAACTAATAAATGAAAATAAACAATTGTATTAATTAAAATAATAAGAAAAATATTCTAAAATTGAGAATCCACTTTTATCATCCGTGCATTGATTTAAACGTTTAACTACATTTCATGGGATTTTGAATATCAATGTTCCTAATTTTATTGAAACCCTCTTTCGAAGGTGAATTAAGACATTTTCCTATATAGGACCTGACTATATGTTTATGATGAATACCAGCATATAAGAAAGCATTAACATTTTATGAACACTTTGGAAGATAACATAAAGTATATGAGTATATTTCTATTCCTTATCGAACTTTATGGCAACTAAAATGTGTCTAATGAATTCTTAATCTTTCGAACTTAAGAAATCATCACAAAATTCATACAATAATTAGTTAGAAAATTTTAGAAACAAGAAATATAGAATTAAGTGCTCAAGCCCATAAATTGCAATTAAACATAAATTAAAACATGAAATCCAGAATGTAAAGCTTTATCACAATTCTAACATAAAAATGTATTCTAGAAATATAATTGGAAACAATTTACAACAAGAATAATTGGAGTTCATTTGGTTCATCACGTTATAGAAAAATCTTCAATCTTGAATCATTCGCCAACTGGTCCCTCGATAATTTGACAACATTTTGGTATGATTTTCAAAGAGTTGGGTACCCTAAAATGCCTTCCAGGTCCTTCATCTTTCGATTAGGGTAATTTAGTGTAACGCCCCGAGTTCCGGGGAGCGCGGGAACGTCACTTTTCTAAATTCTTGAATAAACTTTATTGCGGAAAAATGATTAAATATTAAATATCGCATTTATCGAATAGAAATTTAGCGATAATTCAAATGGAATAAGTATTTTCGTACAAATTTGTAAAAATGACAATTCTTGATAAAATGAAATAATCATTTCAAAGTTCACGACTTTTAAAAAATATCAATTTGTAATTTTCCGTCATTGCCCATCACTCGCCATCGTCTCCGAAATCTGCAAAAATTGTTAAAACAACGGGTTGAGCATTTCAAAAATGAAATACTCAGTAGACTCATCGCCAGAACACGTAATCATGCAAATAATGTAGTGACATTCTTTTCTTATACATAGGCATCACACAGTGAACGCAAATGAACACATTCTTTTCTTTTCTTGGCTAGCAGATAAGTTATGCCCAGCATAACATAAATTCTTTATCTCAAAAGAGATATTCTTTTCTCATGCAATTAAGCATAAAATCACACAAATCCACATAACACATGCAATTATAATATAAATCAATTAGTGGGGGCGAGTCTACCTTAAATCCGACGAGTGCAAAGTTGAGCGGGAAACGACTTAAATCCTTTAAATCTCCGTACGCCTCGTCTAGCCAATAAGTTACCTTAGTCTTTAGAAATTTGTAGTTTAAAAATAATAATTTACAATTTGAGGACTGAAATTGATGTTTTGAAAGTTGAGGGACTAAAATGAATACTTTGAAAGTTGAGGGACTAAAATGAATACTTTTGAAAGTTGGGTTGAAACTCAAAACGAATATTAAACTATAGGGCTGAAATAATTGATTTTCAAAATGAAAGGGCTGATTAAAACTCATTTAAAACTTAAGGGCTAAAATTGATGATTTGAAACCAAAGGGACTGAATTGAATAACTTTTCAAACTTGGGGGTTTAAGGGGTAATTTTCGAAAATCAAAATATATTATCAGATCTTATCTCATCTCTCTCTCTCTAATTTGCGTGGAAACAGGGAGGAGAGGCGAGAGAGGGTTGCGACGGGTACACGCCGCCGGGGTCTTCACTGCCGGCGGAAATCGCCGCCATTACTTGGCGGCGCCGAAGGCGGATGGTGGGGAGGTTATGGGCTCGACCTTGGGTGTCAAAATAGGGAGAAAACTGAGGCTGCGACGAAGCTTAAGGTTCGATCTTGGCTGCGAATTCCGGTGACAAATCCGGTTGAAATAGGTAAGTAAATTGGGTTCTCCTCTTTGGTTTTGGGCAGCGATGATGATGATGGGTTTTTGATTGGGGATTGGAATTTGGGTGTTGGTTGAGTGGCGTTTGAGGAGGGCAGTGTGCGGTTGAGGTGGTTTCTTCGATGGTGAAAGGTGGTGATGTTGCAGGTAAGGCTGGTTACGGCTTGATGGAGGGCCGGTGGTGATGGTTCGATTCTTGATTTCTCTTGGGTATTTTCTGGGCTTCTTCTGATTGTTGGGTTTGACTGGAGTTGATTTGGGAGTGGGGTGATGCTTTTGAATGGTGATGAAGATGATGAAGGAGGTTGGTGGCGTGATGAGTTGAGGCCGGTTGTGGGTAACACTGCAGTGTTGGCTGTGGTGGTTCAATTGGGTTTGGCTCGTGGTGGTGTCTGATTTGAGCAGTGAAGTTTAAGGTTTGGGTATGGTGTTGTGCTCTGAATTTTCACTTGAAGATGGCTGGAATTGGTTCTAGCTTCCGTGTGTTGGATCAAGGTTGAGAGGGAGTTTGGGAAAGGCTGGGTTCTGTGCAGGTTTGATGTGTCGAGGGGGAAGTGGTTAGGGATCTATTTAATAGCTGATTTAGGTGTTTAACATGGTAGTTTAGGTTAAATCTTGATTTATGGAAAAATTGTGAGAATTTTGGAAGTGAATATTGTTGTGTAAGGAAATACTTGGAAAATAAGTTGTTGATTTAGTTGGACCAAGAATTGACTTATTGGATTTTTAAATGGACTTGGATGATCGGTAAAATATTTGGGCTCGATAAGTTGGATTGGATTAAAACATTTAAAATTGGGACTCAATATAATTAATACTTGGATTTCAAATAAATCGTGACATTGAAATACTTTTGATAAAGATAGAAATTTGACGAAGATTTTGAATAAATTAAATTTTCACTTAATTGGCTAGACAATCACGTGTTTTTAAAACAAATGGACAAAGTCGTAGCGACACATTTTTAAAATAAAAATATTTATCACGAAAATTCTTGGTCGCTACAACCCTACCCCCTTAAAACAATTTCGTCCTCGAAATTTAAGATTTTCTTCATTTAAAATACTTGGGTACTTCAAAATTTCTTCTTTCTTAAAATCTTAAAATAATTAATCTGACTAGACAAGAGCGCTGCTTTTGAATAATAACCGTTGAGGTTGGAGAGTCGTAGCGACAAGTTCGGTAAAACAAGTCTTTAAGTTTGAAAATTTCTCGATCGCTACATTTAGTCCCTTAATTTTTTATTTCTTCCAATTGACATCTTTCTTCTCTTGATTTGTTTAGTTAAGCCCTCAAACTTATTCCTTCTTCCACTTTAGCTTTACTTTGCACCTCTATTGACTCCATTAGTTCATCATGTGTACAATCTAGCTCATTTATCATTCAATTGACATGTATATGCTTTAATTCTTTCACTTTCTCAACTTTGGGATATTTTTATTAGTATAAACAAATAACAACTAAATCACTAGAAAATATTCTAAAACGATAAAATAAATTCTACTTTTGTCATGGAAATAAGTGATTAACAACACTTATCAGATGTAACTGCTTCTGCTTATGCATCAGATTGTGCACCATATCGTGCACCAGATTGAGTGCTTCAGATAATTCCCTTTAATTCACATACAATACTACCCATCTATCATAAGTACCAAACAACCATTACAGTTCTAATTCACAACAGTAAAACAGAGTATTTTGAAAATAATTCATTCAATGTATTCTGAAAATTAAAAAGTTCATTAGGCCAAGTTACAACAATAACAACCAATAAATACTAAATACTACAAGAAAGAAAATAGAGTATTAATTACAAGACTTCAGAAATTGCGGGGGTGAGTATGCACACAAAATTTTGGTTGTGCACGACCCTTCAGAACTTTCATCTGCCCGAGGAGATTTAGGTGACAAGCGCAACATATTGTGCATCAGATTGAGTGCTTCAGATAATTCCCTTTAATTCACATACAATACTACCCATTTAACATAAGTACCAAACAAACATTACAGTTCTAATTCACAACAGTAAAACAGAGTATTTTGAAAATAATTCATTCAATGTATTTTGAAAATTAAAAAGTTCATTAGGCCAAGTTACAACAATAACAACAAATAAATACTAAATACTACAAGAAAGAAAATAGAGTATTAATCACAAGACTTCAGAAATTGCGGGGGTGACTATGCACAACAAATTCTGGTTGTGCATGACCCTTCAGAACTTTCATCTGCCCGAGGAGATTTAGGAGACAAGCGCAACCCAAGCCCACCAATGAAATGAGCAAAATGTGACTTCCCTGAATTTCCAAACAGTGACTCATCTTAGGATCCTACAAATGGCAATTGAATTTTCATTTTTTTGCCCACATTGGGATGCCAGACATAGAAAATTTAGACGGTGCTTCGTTTTATCAATATGTGAACCAATTTTAAATACATGTTTTATCGATGTAATGATTTCACCAAACAAAACTCACAAAAAGTGTGACGATCCCATAGCCCCTCACTTAAAATATAATATCTAGTTGAATATTTGGATTAAATTTAAAAAAATTTACGCGAGGAACCCTAGGTGTCGTCACCAAATGGACAGAGCTACTCTATCGGGTTGGTGTCGACACAAATACAGGGGGTGTCGACACCAACGCTATTCCCAAAGCAAAATAGTTTTGGTGTTGAGATCTAGGGTTTTGTATCGACATGTAATATTGAATATTCAAAAACCAACTTTTTTGCATTAAAATGGGTAGCTTGAACAAAACATTTGTAAGAGCTTAAAACATATCATATATATAAACTTTAGAGACTATTTTACAACATAGTTCGAGAAGAGGTTACAAAAGTAACACAAAACATCCTCATCCCTTTTTTTAACAAAAACTAAAACAAAAGATACATTATTTCATAACTCTTCACAAGGAAAGTCATCGGAGCACTCTTACTCTATAGTTATGCTATCATAAAAGTCTACATAAAAGTGAGAAAGTTGAAAATGGGTTAGAGTAGGAAAGTCACGATACGCCTGTCATGCATGAATCTCCACCACATAAATATAATGTTTCCCATTAGCCGAATTAATCTACTCTCGAGGGATCACTTCAAATTTGTCAAAGTGTAGCATCTACAAATTAGAAAACATGAAAAATATGAATTGATAATTCAATGAGTCATTCGATACACATGCAAGTACTTTTCAAAAATTATGATTTTAGGGCTTCATTATAGATTGTCTTCTCTACCCCAGAGCGCTTAACATTTTCACAATATGGATATTGATAAGATGACCATAAAAACAATCATGTTACTCATTATTTCTTTATCCTCTAGGACTTTTACATCCTATCATCTTTTTCCCTATTTGACTCCAATAGGGTTACTAGATCCCTATGTCATTCATCGGAGCCTTGGAGTCGCAAGGTCCTCACGATACACATCGATATCCCAAAATGATACATTGATTACTAAGGGGGCTAGAGTTCAAATTTATAATATTTATTACTTGTAAATGCTTCTTTTGTGAAACATATCACATTCAATATCATCATCAATATGAATCAAAAATATTTCATCAAATCAACTTCGTACATAATGCAACAAGTAAGGGGTATATCAAATACTCATTATTTTGATGATTATACGATATATATCAACATGAAAATCATAAGATGACTTCATATCATAATCAAAACTTAAAATAACTCGGGCGTCTACATGGGTGTCGACACCAAATCTCCAGGTGTCAACACCATGGTATTTCCAGAAACTGAAACCTCATTTCTATGATTCTTTTGATTATCCCAAAACTGCATATTTTGATAAAAACCTTTGAGGAAACATGTTTGGTGATCAAAAGGAGGGTTTGAATGGATTGAAACATAATTTTTGCAAGAAATCATTATCTAGGGTTTTGGAAGAGGGAGTAAGATTTCTACAGCATTTTTACCTTGACTTTTAGTGTGTTTTTTTTTTTTATTTCAAACATGTATCTATATATAGAGAGAGGAGATGTTGTATGAAATGAAGGTTGTAGCTTGTTGTAGGGGATCTTTTATTGGAAGCTAAGGAAGAACCTCCATGATTAGAAAGCTTGAGGTGGAGAGTTGCTTCCATGCAAAGAGGAGTTATCCAAGGAGGGTAGGATGTGAATCATGCAAGCTAAGAGCAAGCTAGGAGCCGGAGATGGAGGTCTAGGAAGCCACCTCATGCTTCATTTTTCCAAAATTTCCAGTTTTCCACACTTTCAAGAGGACGTCTTTGAGCTCAGATTTGAGGTAGTAAACAAGCTCCAAATTGAATGTTCTTGGTACCATTTCAAATTACTCATGGAGTACTTTCATATGAAATTTACCACATGAGATTTGGTCAACCGAGGAGAAAGTTCTGGTGTTCCAAAGTTGGCCACCCGAAACTTTTTTACGAATCATATGGTGAGGAGCCAACTTTGAAAATTCACTGAGGGCTATACGTTAATCAAAATGAAAAATGGATTTCATTTATCCGTACATATAACATATTCATTTATTGGGGGTTGAAAGTGGTCAAACAAATCTCCTAAAGAGAGATACTTAATCACATTTTTCATAACTTTTTGTTTTCAAAATAATTTCGATTTTCTTTCATAAAATTCCATAAAAATAAAATAAATTCCAAAACACATTTTATTATGTAACTATGAGTAAATAAGGATGTCATAATTTTCAGGGCGTTACAATCAACCCCCCTTAGAATTTCGTCCTCGAAATTATACTAGAAATGTTTCGGATATTGAGTCTTCATATCATCTTCTTGTTTCCACGTTTCTTCTTCTATAGCATTAGTTCTCCATAACACTCATACAATAAGATTTTCCATATTCCGAAGCTTTTTAATGTCCCGCATTAAGATTTTAACTGGTTTTTCTTCTAAGGTCAGATCGTGTTGGATATCTGTGGGTATCTCAGGTATAATACGAGAAGAATATGAGATGTACTTTCGAAGAGTAGATGCATGAAATACATCATGCATTCTTTTCATTTGTTCTGGTAATTTTACTCTATACGCAAATTCCCTAATTCTTTCCAAGATATCAAAAGGTCCAATAAATTGAGGGGTTAACTTTCCTCGTTTTCCAAGTCGCGATAATCTCTTAATTGGAGATATCCAGATAAAAAATTTATCTTCAACCATAAATTCTAACGGTTGACAATGGTTATTAGCATAACTCCTTTGCTGATCCTAAGCTGCTTGTAATTTTCTTTTTATCTTCTCGACAGCCTCAATCATCCTGTAACAACTCAAAGTTTGAAATCTTATTCTCTCCTACTTCACTCTAATATAACAGTGATCGACATTTCTGACCATACAATGCTTCAAAAGGAGGCATTTGAATCGAAGAATGGTAGCTGTTGTAATATGAGAATTCAATTAGGGGTAGACAGTGATCCCAATTCTGAGGAAATCCCAACATGCATGCACGAAGCATGTCCTCCAATTTTTTGATGGTATGTTCCGATTGTCCATCGGTTTGGGGAAATTACAACATTCATGCACGAAGCATATCACATGTAATCTTTCTATTTCTTGAATGTACAAGTGAGCCAGTTGCTTCATCATGAAGGTCATCTTGATTGGTAGAAAATTCGCTAATTTAGTTAATTGATCCACAATTACCCAAATTTCATCATATCCTTTTACAACCTCTGGTAATCCGCTGACGAAATCCATTGTTATTTTATCCCATTTTCATTCTAGGATTGGTAATGGTTGTAGGGTAACTGCTGGTCATTGATGTTCAACTTTGACCTGTTGACAAATCAGGCATTTAGCTACATATTCTGCAATTTCTCTCGTCATATCTGGCCACCAATATATAGATTTTACCTCGTGGTACAACTTAGTAGCTCTAGGATGTACATAATAAAGAGTATTATGATTGATATATGTTCAAGTTAGGATAATATGTTTTTGTTGTAGAATAAAAGATATTGATTTGTGTGTTGTTTGTTTGTATTGCAGAAAATAGCCCAAAGTTGACAGAATGAAGGAATTGAAGTCAATAAAGGCCAAATGGATAATAAATGAAGCGTAATTGTACACATTGGAGAAGTTCACAGAGGCAATTGGAACAAGAGATAAGTTCATTGAAGAAATCAAGAAGTTTGGGGACTTTAATAACCTAATCGAAAGTTGAAGGACTGAATTGCAAATTAAGTTTAGGGGTTTACTTAAATGGAATTCAAAGTTGGAATTTGCACTGAAAAGTCTGCAAAAAGCGGCCACGCCACACCTCCCAGGTAGCCGTGGGACAAATGTCAAATTTACAGAACCAGTTTGGATCAACTACGAGGCCACGCCTTTTTCCGGACCAAGCCCATGTGCGGATTTTAACCTGATTTGTTTCCCTATTTGCTTAGGTTCTCTCCTCTTCTTTATATTCAACTTCTCATGCACCAATTAGGGGACCTTTGTACAGCCTAAAAACATTATAATTTCACGTTCTTAATATCAAATTCTTTAGAGAAAATTGAAGGCAAAGACTTGGGAATTGAATATTATCAACGAGGAGCGAAATACTTGGTGCAAGATTTACTTTTATTTGTTAATTTGATAAACTCAACATGCATAGTATAGATTTTACTACGTTTTTATCTCTTTATTGACGAATGATTAATTTCATAGTTGAGATATTCTATGTAGCTTAGTTTTATGCTTTTAATTCTGTGATTCTAGTTTTGCGTTAATGATTGCATGTGTTGGTTTTATTATGTGTTTAACACGTGAATGAATTCATCACTTCATGATTTAATGGGTGTTTTCATAATATGAGAGGTGAGCTAACATTTAGATATATGAATAAAATCTGAAAATTCAACAACGATAGAGATATACATTTGTTGTTATTACGATCGTTACATAAATTATTATGTCCCATGCACCTAGTAATCAAAACCTGCTGTTCATTAACATGGTTGACTAATTAGGTAGAGTTGACTTAAACCCGAGAGGAGAATTTCATATGCATAAGTGAATTCGATCTAGCACTATAATAAAAAGAAAACTAGACAATTGGAATTAAAAGTATTGACTATGTGAAATCGGACATCCCAACACTTACAACATCAATTTAGAAAATCTATATGTCTTTTATTTTATTTTTCCTTTTAGTTTAATATTTTAGTTCAATTAATTCATCACTATATCATCGTTCAAATAAGGCGAGAACTAACACAATTTCATTACTTAATTACAATCTCTGTGGAACGATAACTCGGACTCAAAAGTCCATTTTATTACTTGGATGTGACAACCTACACTTGCAAAGTAGCACACCAATGAGCCTTATGTAGAATTTATTCTCGTAATGATGGAAATGCAGGCACAACTCTATCTCTGCATCTTAAATTCCTTGTGGAGAAGTATTGTTTTTAGTTGGATTTCCTTTCGCCTCTTACTAATATTTCCATTCTTTAATTTTATCTATATAGGTAGGTTTTATAGCGAGTTCATTTAACCAAACATCACCTGGTTTTAGGATTTCCAAGTTGAGGTCTTCTACTTCTTTTTGTAGTTCCTTGGATCTTTTCAATACAGGAGTCTTTATACTCAATGCGTCAACTACAACATTTACCTTCCCAGGGTGGTAACTAATAGTACAATCATAGTCCTTTACTAGTTCCAACCACCTGCGTTGACACATGTTCAAATCCTTTTGGGTAAATAAATACTTCAAACTCTTGTGATTAGTGAAAATCTCACATTTTTCACTGTACAAGTAATGGCGCTAATTCTTCAAAACAAATACAATGATTGTCAATTCTAAATCTTGAGTAGGGTAGTTTTATTCATAAGGTTTCAACTATTGAGATGCATAAGCAATTACCATACCATTTTGCATCAAAACATATCCTAGTCCATTCTTTGATGCGTCACTATAAATAGTTAATCCTTCACTTCCATGTGGAATGGTCAATATAGGAGCAATTGTGAGACGTGTCTTAAGTTCTTGAGAAATTTTCTCGCATTCTTCAGTCTATTTAAAGGATATGTTCTTACAGGTAAGCTTGGTAAGTAGGGTAGCAATCTTAGAAAAGTCCTGAACAAATCGACGATAATACCCAGCTAATCCTAAGAAGCTTCAAACTTCTGTTGGGGTAGTAGTTTGAGACCAATTCATTACAGCTTCAATCTTACTAGGATCCATGGATATTCCATTCTTATCCACAAATTTCCTAAGCAGGTGGTTTTTTCTAACCAAAATTCACACTTCGAAAACTTGGCATAAAGTTGTTTCGTACTTAGTATCTGGAGAATAGTTTGGAGATGTTTTGCATGCTCTTCTCTAGACTTTGAATATATGAGTATGTCATCGATAAACACAATGACAAACTAATCTAGATACCTTGAATACACTGTTCATTAGATCCATAAAGGCCTCTGGTGCGTTTGTCAGTCCAAATGGCATTACAAGAAACTCGAAATGTCCATCTCGAGTACTAAAAGCAGATTTCGGAATGTCTTCTTCTCGAATCTTTAACTGATTATATCCCAAACAAAGATCAATCTTAGAAAAGAATACTAAACCTTGAAGTTGGTCTAAAAGATCATCAATTTGTGGAAGAGGATATTTATTTCTAATAGTGATTTTATTCAATTCACGATAATCAATGCAAAGTGGCATTAACCCATCCTTCTTTTTAACAAAGAGCGCTGGGGCACCCCAAAGAGATGTACTTGGTCGGATAAATATTCGACTTAACAAGTCATTTAGTTGAGTTCTTAATTCCTTTAATTCCGCTGGGGCCATTCTGTATAGAGTTTTAGATAAAAGTTGGATTCTTGGAATTAATTCAATACTGAATTTGATTTCTCGGTTTGGTGGAAATCCCGAAAGTTCATCAGGGAACACTTCTTGAAATTCTTGGACAACGGGTCAAGATGAAATGGTTGTAGGATTCTTAGTGTCTACATGGTAAAGGCTTAACCAGAATCCTAAATGTCCTTGATTGATTAGTTTAGTAGCTTTAGTGGCAGAGATGATTATCTGTGAAGTTTTCTTAGGTAAAGGAAAGGAGATTGATTCTCCTTTAGGAAAGTTTATGATTCTTTTCTTACAATCTATCACAACTTCATGATTGGATAACTAATCCATACCAAGAATAATGCACAGTCTCCGAAATTGAATGCAATGAGATCTACAGAGAAATCAGTGTTCCCAATGTGTATATTCACATTAGGGATATAACTTTATGCACGTTAAGAAGTTTCAGAGGGAATAATGATATCTAGGTTTATTGGTATGGAATTCCATTTAGTATTCAAATCACATAAAAAGCTTAAAAGCTATAAAAGAATGAGTTGCTCTCGAATCAAATAATGTATAGGTTGATTTGTTTAGGAAGCATGTGGTACCTGAAATGACATTCCAGTCATCAAGCATATTAGGACGTACCATCACAAATACATTTCGTGCCAAAACATTCTAATTTTTTGGAGCTTTTCCTTTATTAGTTGTGCAGTCCTTAAGTTGGTGTCCTTCCTTGCCACGCCCGTAGAAACGTCCCATTCTCAGATTGCAAGGTCCAAAATGGAACTTCTTACAAACCCTACAGAAAGGTTTTTCCACTTCTCTCAACACATTCTCCACACGAGGTTTCTTATTTGGAAAACAATTATTATTTCCTCCTTGGTGATTATTACCATTATTTCACCTACGGGTTTGATTCCAATTCCTTTGCTAAGGGGGTTGTGTACTAGAATTCCGGACTTCATGGGCTTTAACAATCTTTGCTTCTGCTTGCTCTAGAGTTTGAATCCAGTTTTCATCTTCCATTAGATCTTTTACATCTTCTAATACTAGATTTAACCTACGGAAATGGTCAGTAGCAATATCCATTTTCTTTTCTTCCTTTTTCCAAGACGATTCACCATTAGGGGAGTGATTATTAATCATTTGGCTAATCTGTCGTGTATCGTGTGAGTCTTTCAAGTGAAGACGCATTGTTGGCACTAACATCATTACTTGTATGAGACATATTTTCTGAAAATAATCACACTTTTTACAATTAACTGTCACGTTTCAATGTTTTTTGCAAAAATTTTCACTTGGTGTTGACACAAAAATCATTAGTGTCGAAACCTAATATATACAAGTGTCAAAAATAGAAATTAACCACAAAATTCAAAAATTTTAAGTTTGGTGTCGACACCAAAATTTTACAGAATTTTTTTCAGTTTTAAAACCGTCAAAACTCCCAAAATTCCTCATTTAATTCCACTTTCTAACCATAACCTCTCCCATTCCTCTCTAAAACCAAACCCAAACCCCAACCCTCAAAATCCTCCAATTTCTCCTTAAATTCTTAGATTAAACTTCACCATTTCCACCATTTTTCTTGATTATGGGAAGAATTAAGAAGGTTACCAAGAAAATCGCTAGTAACCACCCTATTATTCGAGATGAGACAAGTGAAGAGGAGGAGGTGCCATTAGGGGTGTCAAATGGGTAGAGCTGGGCCGGGTCGGCTCATGAAGGACGAGATCGGTCCGACCCACGAGCCGGATCGATCAGGACTCATGTGGGAGACGGACCAGTTCTAGCTTTCGATTTTCATTACCTTATCGGTTCATCCCTCCCCATCCAAAGGGCAGCCTTTCCCCAATCTCTGTAAATTATTTATTTTTTCCGGTGTTCAATTTTCTCTTTTGGCATGATTAATGTTCTTGATTGTGTTAGATAGTTCTATCTTTTCGTTGAATTCAAGTAATTCGCCTATTATTG
Source organism: Ligustrum vulgare (assembly GCA_963555705.1). Lineage (NCBI taxonomy): Eukaryota > Viridiplantae > Streptophyta > Magnoliopsida > Lamiales > Oleaceae > Ligustrum > Ligustrum vulgare. The sequence continues at coordinate 27,494,174 of OY743184.1, forward strand.
TAATTTATTATCAACATTTTATATGTTTGGTTGGTTTTGAATTTGGAGACACTAATGAATCCTTTTGGTGAATTATGTTCAATTTGAATGAGTACGTTTTAGTTGCGTTTATTTGGGAATCAAATTTTTGGTTCTATAATTTTATGCTATTAATTTACGCTAACAACTTGTGTTTTATGTCTTAAATGCATCAATTTTTTTTCAAGAAAATGTGGATTTGTTTTGTTTATAACTATAATGATATCCTATTTGGATTTTCTTCGACGGATTCAACATTTATATGCTTTGAGCAATGCAATTAATGAAAAGGATCTTTTGAAATATTGGCTTATATCTTCATTAGAGGAGTTTGTTATTTTTGAGGAGACATGTTCTCAAAACTTTATGTGACGTTCTGTTTGTATTTCAATTTTCTGTTTTCATTTTCAAAGACATATTTTATTTTCGATTTTTAGTTTCCAATTTCTATTTTTAAATTTGTTGAAAACTCTTTTGGTTTGTCTTTTTTGAAAATTATTTTTGAAAATTGGAAACTGAAAAACACAGTCTGTTTGAATTATAAAATTTCTTGTAGTTTGAAGATTTACAAAAATAGATGAAATTAATGATGGACTAAATTATAATTCAATTTGTTAATTGTGTGTTTCAAAATTGTTAATCAAGCTTAAAAAAATAGACAAAGTTAATTGTTAGTTATTAATTCATTACTAAAAATAATTTTCTATTTCAAATATAATGTTATTGAATATTATAAAAAATAGATAAAGTTAATATATATAAAACTAAGTTAAAAAAAAAAAAAAACACCAATAGCGGCGGCCCTCTAGTTAACAATCTAAAATTCCAAGTGCGATGCTCGTGTTCGAATCTCACTGTGTTCAAAAAAAAAAATCGAATTGCATGTGAAGGAAAAATTTATTTTCTACCAAATGCCGTTAAATATGGATTCGAACTCATGACCTACCACAACGGTTACATCCCAACCAACTGGTTTAAATGCACTTTTTCAAGTTTTTTGTATTTTTCGTGTTTTTATGTTTTCTGCATGCTTAAGCTGAAAATGTCTAAAACGACTATTCTACGTTTTGGGTTTCCTTCACATTTTTTTCCATTTTTGAAAATGTGTTTTCGAGAATAGAAAAGAAAATGCATTTTCTATGTTTCGAGAAAATGAAAACACAAAATTGGCTGAAAACAGCAAAGAGAACAGAGCTTTAACTTATGCTTGCTGTGTTACATTATGTTTCGGTGATCAAAGTGAAGTTTTTTTTAAGGGATTGAAAGTGTGTGAAGAACTATATCCTTATTATGTCTTTATGCTTTGTGAATCTGTTGATGCTATTTTCTCGCACATACAGACAAAACTTGTGGTCGGGAAGCATTGCAACAAAAATATGTAGGAGTTGTTGCCCTACGTGGACATTCTATTTTAGAATGTGACTTTGACTGGTGAGCATGTCATATGCTAGTCCATTGCCTCAGGGTTGCAGGATCTACTAGGATTAACTCCTCGACTTATTTTGAATCTTGGCCCCATTCCAGATGATGAGACTAGTTCATGCATTGTAGTGTTCGATTGCTTGGTTGATTAACTTGGTCCAAGCAAACTTTGGATAGAGGAAGTGATAAGAGCATTTTATACACTTATTTAGGTACTAAAATTAGGAAATTAAATCATCGTTTTAGAATAATTTCTAGTTAATTTGTGCAATTTGTATTTATTTTAGTTTTTCCCTAAAGTCGAGAGAATAGAACTATCAAGAAGAGTTAGAATCAACAGAATAGCATTCATAATAAGATGTGTAAATTAGAATTAGACAAGGAGAGTCGAGAATCAAATCGGAACCTAATTGAAGAAATTCAGAACTCCAAGGGCTTATTTGTACAAATCAAGAACACAACAAAAGAGGAAGGAACTAGCATGCAATTAAGAAAAGGACCAACTGTAGTTAAAAAGAAATCAGAAATTTAAGGAAAGAGGCAAAAGCCCAAGCAATTGCCCGATGGATTGATTTTGTAACATAACCTAATTTGATTTTACCAAGAGATTGCCCAGTGTAAAATCAAGCGATTGTTTGGAAACCTGTAGCTAGATTCGTTTTTCCTAAATTTTTGGATTTTTGTGATCTTTTCCATATTGAACAAGGATTCTACCCTACCTATAAACAGAGGATGTTACATGGATTTGAAGACATAATTCTTGAGAGAGAAGATATATCATGATACATTAATTCTAGAGGCGCAAATGGAGGAATTGTAAGATTCAAGTTCAAGTTCAAGATTTTTTTCCTTCAACAAGATTAATTCTTACATTCGGGTGATGATGTAAGAAATTTCTTGTTGTTTATTTTTGATTATTTTATAGTAGAATTAGGATGAAGCTTTAAATTTTCGATTTATATTTCAGTTTTTGTTTAATTTTAGACAGTTTATGATTTTTAGCAATTAAATCTAATCTTCATGTTTCTACAATTATATGTGCAACGATTCTCTCATTTTTGCGACAGGCTTTTATATTCGAAATACTAAAAATTCGTTAGATGTGTTTTATTGTCATAAAGTCTTATAGGGGATAGAAATATACCACTCTATTTTATGTGATCTTTAATTGTTAATAAATCTTAATGTTTCCCTATTTGTTCGCATTCTTCATGGACATATATGCGAGTCACAAATAAGGATATATTTTAATTCCCATTTGAAAAAGAGTTTTAAATAATTTAGAAACATTTATCTTCGTTACTTATATTGTTATTAAACATTTAAATAAATATATAAAAGATGGAATAAAATGTAGAGAATTATCTTATCAATTTATAAAACAAAAATAATCTTTCAACTTTGGTTGCTTTTAATTCAATTTTCTTTTATAGTAATTTTTAAGTGTTAGTTTATATTTTAGTTAATAAACATCAATTTGATTATTTCTTGTTTCAGTTAAGGTTAATGATTTAAAATGTAATGTATCTCAATTCTCGTGGGATCTTTGAACAAGAATGACTCGCCTTGGTCAACTAGAATGATCAATGGGATCTTTGAACAAGAGAAATTTGGGCTAGACATTTTGTTGAACATTTGTTGTGTTTAGTCTTGATTCTAAGCCCCTGTTTGGCCTCCATTATTTGGAAATCAAATTTATTCAATACTCAATCTCAACCATCCATCTTAATCAAGTCTACCATTTTTAAATTTTCAAAATTTTTTTAACCACATATTTTCTAAAAACACTATTAAAAATCACATTATTTTTCCAAGTAATCCCATTATTTGGAAATCAAATTTATTCAACGCTCAATCCCAACCATCCATCTTAGTCAGACCAACAATTTTTAACTTTTCAAACATTTTTTAACCACATATTCTCTAAAAATACTATTCAAATCCACATTATTTTTCCAAATAATGGGGGCTAAATAGGGGCTAAATATTCTGCCTAGGTTGTAATCAAATTTCTTGCGTGGTGTCAACTCTGAAGAAAGTTTAATCTTCAAGAAGATAAGATTGAATTATTATACAATTAAATCCGAATAGCAGACAAGATTGAATTATACAATTTCAATCCAAATGACGCCCAATTAAACTAAGTAAAATCCGCAACATGTGACTTTTGAGCAAACTGATGACTGAGATGGAGCGTGGTGCAGCCAAAGTTTTAATTTGTCTTAACGGCTAGAATTTTTTCCTTTTTTTCCATGTGTGAGAATTAGTATGTGTCTTTTTGTATATAATATAAACGAAATGTAATACACTATGTTAGGAGTTTCTTGGTGATTCTGTGAACAAAGGAATAAGTTGAACATGTATAAAAATCAAGGACTAAGTCGCAATAGTGATGGAGCCAAATCCCTAATTAATATTCCATGTCCCTTATCTTTATTTTTTTTATTTCTTATGTTCTTTAATGAAATAGTAGTATTTATGTCTTTAATTTGGTTTTAGGTTTTTCTTTTCCTAATCTTACTATTTTCTATTTATATACTTCATGAATTGTGGTTTTTATTAGCTATATAAAATTGTAGTTTCTCCCAATCTATTCATCACGTTATTCTTTGTGAATCAACAAGATTAGATTTGTGTGTTAGTGTTTTCGTGCTTTTTGACATCAAGTAGGTAACTTAATATGCCGAACTTGCTTCAAGATTGGATTTTGTAGAGTGAAGTTCCTTTTTGACTCTAATCCATTGTAGACTTCTTTAGATAGATTTTTAAGTGTTTATTTTGTGCGTATAGGTTTTAGGATCCTATTTCTCTAAAGGTTGGTTGACTTCTCGTGTCTTTTGTTATCTAAAAATTATCAATCCTTGGGTTAAAAATGAGTGTATTCACAATGGGCCGGCCATCTAATATTTCTTGAGTCTTGAATATTTTTTGTTTCTTCTTCAACCAAAGTCGAAAGTCTAATATTAGAACTAACGGTGTGTAAAAGATTCCTCCAAATGAAGTGATGTGCCATAATGAAAATAATGTCACATATATACTCTTTCTTTTATTTTTCAACGTCAATCATAATGAAAATTAACACATGATGTGAATGTCTTAAATAAGTAAACAAATAAGTTCTCTTTTTTGAAGAATGCCTTAGGAACGTCTAAAGCATGTCCATAAAGAGATAATTGAAAAATGAAGGGAAGAAGTTGCAATCACATGAACATGGGTAGATGTTTACATTTTTGTGATCCTTTTGCTTGAATCCAAGTCTTCATTCAAATATATGTGATTTTAACATTATTAATAGCAAAAAAGAGACTGCTCAACTCCAGCTAGAGTTTCGCTCAAGTGATCGACAATTGTTTGAACCATAATTCGATTTTTAGACTGGTTTTGCTTGGCCCATTTGTTCCAAATACCTTCTACTATATATACCAATCCATATGCACGAAAATAGTAGGTTGTTTCATTGACCTTAAATTATATTCCATATCCAAGTATTTCTTGCAATTCTTGATTTCCTTGATGATCCAAGTATTTATTGCAATTCGTGATTTCCTTGATCTTCAACTACATTCTTGGCTCGCATCACTTGTGCTACCATTAACTCTTCATTTAGCATTCCATTCGTAGATAGTAGATCCTTTGAGATTGTAATTGAGCTTTCATCCAACAACGATTGCATGAATCCTTGCATGGCTTGCTTGATCTTTTTCATTCTTAACTTTCTTATTGGCCTATTTGGAATATGCAACATGTCTTTAGTTGTTGGTCCACTTCAGTGCTCATCAATTCCTTTAGGAGAGAAGCATAATTCTTCAATATGTATCTCGTGTGATAGTCAGTCACCTTAACAAAAGCATACAATGAAGTGTTTAATGGGAAGTCAGCCCAAAATATATGTTGGGCAACTGCATGGTTTTAAGTTAGCCGATCACTTGGGTATGTGCATTTGGTCTTAACTTGGAAGTCGGCCAATTAAGAAAGGGGAGCCGTTATGTTTGAAATTTTCAGGTACCTTTTGATGCGCTTGACATATTTTCACTTGATTTTTCACACTAATTCCTGCATGGAATTTTGCAACTCTATTGTAAGCTATAATTTAGCCCAATAGATCAGTCTAATATGCATGATGGAGTCCAGCCCAGTTGAAGAATGTGTGCTAAATTCCAAACCAATGTTGCTAGACCACTAATTGTGATCTACCAATCCAAAGTGATCAACCCAAACGAAAACTGGGTGAAGTGGCCCATGATAGCTGAAGTTGTTTCAACACCGTTGGATCTTTTTTGAGAAGCTCCTGAATGTTGATCTACCTCATATATATAAAAATACAAAACTTGAGCTATGGTTCATCATTTAGTCTATTTTATTTGATTGCTTCTCCCTCTCTCTCCAAAAACTTCCTCTTCTTTTTGTGTCTTTGTGATAATTTTTAGGGTTTCCATCTGTTATGATTCATACTTCATGTTGTTATTTTGAGAGAGATCCTTGTAAGTAGTTCTTTGCGAGTTTGTATAATTTTAGCACTTTGTCTTATGAGTTTATAAATCTTCAGAACTGTGTGATTTTATGATTTGATTCATCATAAAGCTTTTGAGGTTTTATATGTATATTTGAGATTCTTGTTTAGAATATTGTGATTCTGAGTTGTCAATCCTTAAAAGTGGTCCAGAGCCTTAGGGTTTATTGATCTTTGTTCCAAATCTGAGTATTTTTGGGGTTTACCTTTTTGTATTTTTCAAATTTACCAAGATTGTGATAATTGTGTTTGAAAAAACTTTGTGCTCGCTTTATAAACCTTTCAGATATGTAAAAATCTTTTTTAAAATTGTTTGAAAAACTTTTTGTCCTCTTACAAAATCTTTAGATTTGAGATGATCTTTGTAAAAGAGTCGGAAAATTTTTAAACTGAAATTTTTTTGAGTTGATATTCGCTTGTATCACTGGAAACTTCTAAGATCTGAAAGATTTGTCTCTGAATTTTGAAATGCTGCAATAGTGTAAAGAAAATCCAAAGGTTTTCTAATCCTAAAATTGCGAATAAGGTGATATTCTTCCTTAACCCCAAAACTTCTGATTCTTTCCAAAATTCCTATGTTGAAACCTACTTTAGACATCTATGTTTGCCTTTGTCCAGGATTTCTTTGAGAATCCGAGAATCTGAAGAAATATGGGGCTGAACTAAATAAGTGAGGAATATACATGAAGAAATTTTATCATTACATAGTTATTATACTGCGTGTTATATGATGATCTTGATTACAATATATTTTTTGAGTACTGTCTTGTTTAATCTTTGTGATATATGACTTGCATGATCAATTTGGTATCTCTATAAAACATTAGTTGTTATATTTTCTGACTTGCAATACATTGTATATATATACATGCATATGCCTACCTGTGTATGTGTTTTTGAAGGAATAAGGCTTTAAAATTGTTTTAAAACTACTATTGTCTTGAGCCATAATTTTGAAATGGTACAACTAAAGCTGATGTTGAGATTTGAAATGGAAAAGGAGACTTCAGGCTCTGACACCAAAAAATGAAAGTCTTAGTTGGCGTTATGTTTATATTTTATTTTGTATTTTCATTTTCGAAAATTTTTTATATTTCCTATTTTTATTTTTGTTTTCAAATTTGTTGAAAACGCGTTTGGTTTGTCATTTCTGAAAACTGTATTTGGAAATGAAAAGCTGAAAAATACGTTCTCTTTGAAATTTTGCAGAATACTACTTAAACTATTTTTAATTAATTTGCTTGCAGAATACTACTAGCTCAAACTCAAATTTCTTTTCACAATACACTGAAAACATGGCTTCCTGCAATACACTAATGTGAGCACTAAGAGTCTATATTAACACAGCTTGGTCATGTTTGGGATTTGAGGAAGCTCTGGTTCTATTAAAATTCAGAAAATGCAAGTTCTTTTAAAACCACCAGAATTCATTTATCAAGGCATTTTTTGAAATATAACAACAAGAATTCCTACTTAATTTTTTTGTAATATTGATATTGAATTCAATAAAACTTTATTTTAGGCTTAGTTCCAAGTTAGGATAATTCTCAAAATAATAATAATAATAATAATATTAATAAAAAAATTATTTTAAGCTTAGTTCCAAGCTAAGATAATTCTTTAAAAAAAATCTCAAAATGCCTTTTCCGCGTTTTGAACATTTTGTGTTGAAATACACTTAAAACGTCGAAAACGAGGTTTTGGGCGTTTTGCATTTTGTGTACAATTTTTTTTTTTGTTTTCCAAATTTCATTTTCGAAAATGGTAAAGAGAACGCATTTTTAGTGTTTTCAAAAATAAAAATAGAAAACCACCTCAAAAAAGCAAAGAGAACAGGGCCTTACTTCTTCAGATGAAACTTGCTAAAGCCCTTGATGAAGCATATCCCACCAGTTTAGCTCAAGATAGGAAAAGTGAAATGGATGAAAGTGCATGGAGTACTTTTTTTCTTCATTTGTCTGATACAATATTTCAGTTTTAAATTTGAACCTTCTTTTAATGCTAAAGAGAACATGAATAGGTTTTAATAAGCTCACCCAGAACTTAGTAAACCATGGGGAAATGTTGTCTGATGACCAAAATTTAGTGTGTCTACTGGATGCCTTAGGAGATAAATACAAAGACCTAGGAAATGCCTTAGAATAGGGGGATTAGACATTGACGACTGAAATTATTCATACTTCCTTAAAGAATAAAGGGAGAGAAATGAAAGCTAGTCATAAAATAGCCATAACATTATAGGACCTTCTACTAGGAAGAAAAACTCTTTTAAGGGGAATAAAAGTTGAAATAATTTCAACAATAAATCTAGAAAAGATAATTACAAGAAGAAGTTCATAAACAATAGGTTTAAGGACAGTAAGACTCAAGAAATATTGAATAAGATAAGGAAGTGTTATTAATGTGGGAAAACTGGTCATCTAATAAAAGATCGTTTCAACAATAGGATAATGGGAATAGTAATCAAAGTGAAACAATAGTGGGGTAGTCTATGTGACAACTACTAGTGAAACCAAAGATGAGTGGTTCCCAGATTCAGGTTGTACTTTTTATATGTGTCCTAACAAGGAATTATTTGTTAATCTTTCCATTGAATCTGATGGATCTGTTAAATTTGGAAATGATCTGACTTGTGATATTAAAGTTGTTGGCAACGTGTTGTTAAAACTTGAGAATAATAGAACATTGACTTTAAATCAGACTAGATTTGTTCCTAATTTAAGAAGAAATTTGATATCTTTAGCCTTTAGGTGTACTTGACTGTGTGTCATATGACATTAGGCTTAATAAAGGTTACCTAAAGATTCTTAAAAAAAACAACTTGATTTCTTGTACTCGTAAAACAAATGGAATTATATTTTGAAAGCATATCATTTATGTGCTAATTCTTTTAATGCTGGGAAAAACTTTGACAAAACTAATCTTTGGCATAAAATACTTGGATACTTAGAATGAAATTATTATAAAAATAATTTGTTTTTGGAAAAGATGTTTTACAAGAATTACCTTCTTTTTGTGAAGAATGTGTTTTATGAAAACAAAAAAAGATCATCCTCTGGTAAAGGGATTCATAAATCTGCAGATACTTTAGAATACTTGCATACATGTTTATGGCGTCCTTCCCCAGTCAATATTGTCTCTGGTCTTAAGTATTTCTTGGTTATAGTTGATGATCATTGCAGAAAAGCTTGGATTTATTTATTAAAATCTAAAGATGCCACTGTCTCTTTGTTTAAGAATTGGATTAACCTGATTAAAAAAATTAAAGGGTAAGAAAATTAAAGTGATTAGAACTGATAATGCTTACAGTTTCGTAATCTAGAATTTGACATTTTTTTTGTAAAAATCAGGGTATATTTAGACACAAGATTGTTAAATAAAGTTCATGGAAAAATGGGGTTGTTGAGAGAATGAACTACACCTTGTTAAAAAGAACAAGGTGCATGTTAATAGATTCGAATTTACCAAAATTATTTTGGGGAGAAGCTATTAAAACTGCCTCATATTTGATTAATAAATCACCCTGTAGTGCTATAGATTTTAAAATACCTGATCAAGTATGAGATGGAACTATTCCTGATTTTTTCCATCTCAAGATTTTTAGATGTACAACCTACTCACATCAAATTGAAACCAAACTTGATACCAGATTTTAAAAATGTATTTTTATTTGGTATGGGGAAGGCTTCAAGGGTAACAAGCTGTGGGTTTAAGAATAAAAAAGGCTTCATGGTTATAATAAGCAGGTTTGTTATTTTCAATGAAAATATTTTTCCTTGTAAAACTGAAAGTTTTGAAAATCACTTAATGACAAAGATTTCCTCTCAATTGAACTGAACGTTGGTGATATTCATAATGAAAATCATCAACCTGATACTAAGATTTATAGAGGCGGATTGGATGTCATTTAGCATCACGCTGTCAGTATTGCTCGCAGATTGAGACTTTGACGCACATCATTATAGGCAGTCCTATCTCAGATTATGTTTGGAGACATTTTGGGGATATTTTTCATGTTTCCATGACTCTGGGTGAGAATATCAGGCAGAGATTCTAGCATTGGAGATACTCTGGATGCTACGTTCGTCTGGACCATATTCACACCATCATTCCTCAGTTGATTCTTTGGTTCCTATGGACAGAGAGGAATGACGCGAACCATAGGGACATTCGGATGGAGCCTCGGTGGATTATTTGGAGGGTGTATCGGATGATTTCATTCCTTCACATTGGGGGCTCATCAGAGAGCAGCATTGGCATGATGATACTTCTACTGCCCCACTATTTGGTATTACTCTTTCTATTTCCACCCCTCCACCCCCTATTTTGGTTCTTTGGTGCGTTCCATCAGTGATAGCATACAAGCATAACATTGATGGTTGCGTCAAAGATGGTTCTGCTAGTAGAGGGGGTATCATTAGGGATCATGATGGACAGTGTATCAGGGTATTCTCAATTTTCTATAGAGACTGCCTTATATTAGAGGCAGAGCTGCGCACTATCCTTGAGGGGATAATTCTTGCTCGCAGACAAGGTATCACTTCTATTTGGATTGAGTCTGACTCTACAGTGGCCAATCATTGCATCACCAGGATGAGTGAGCCTTGGAAGATTCAGGGGATTCTTAGACAGATCAGGGATATTCTTCATCTGGACAGGGACACTATCTCTCACATTTATCGTGAGGGTAATCAGGTTGCTGATTCACTTGCTTCTGAGGGATGGGACTCGAGAGTTTACCGAGAGTATCGACCACTGGATCTACCACGCAGCATTAGGGCACTTCTACAAATTGACAGACATGGACTTCCCAGCTTCAAAGGATTATAGTCTAGTTTTTATCTTTTATTCTTTTGATGTACGGGGCATGTTTTTCCACTTTTATTTCTTCCACTTCATTTTTTATCAGTTGCTACATTTCCTTTATCTTGGAGGTCAGGTCTATGTCCCCCTCCTTCCATGTACTATTTAATTTTAATGTTAGCTCCTCGCCCGCACGAGGATAAATTGTGAAAGGCTCAACCTAATAAAAAAAAACACCCACATTTACCTGTTGTTATCATCCCACCTGATTCACCTGAGCCTAATATTGATACTGAGATAGATCTTAGTGATTATCAACTTTCTAGGGATAAACTAGAAGGGAAATAAGACCTCCCTTAAGATCTGATGACTCTAATTTATTTCTGCTTTTACTTTTCTTGATTCTCTAGATTCTGAACCATGTTCTTATGAAGAAGTAGTTTCTTCTAAGCAATCAAAATTGTGGCTTGTAGCAATGCAAGATGAAATGGGTTCCTTAATAAAGACTAAAACTTGGACTTTAGTGACAATACCTGAAAAATAAAAGAACCATAGGCTATAAGTGGATCTTCATGATTAAAGAAGGGGAAACTAAAGAACAAAATCCTATGTATAAACCTAGATTAGCAGTTAGGGGTTTTCACAAAAGGAGGGAATAGACTACACTAAACAAACTTCACCTATAGTTAAATATACTTCATCCGAATTTTACTTGCTTTAGTTGCTGAGTTTAATCTGTAATAAATTGATGTGAAAACGACTTTCTTATATTTCTCTCCAGATGCAGGTATATATATGTCTCAGCCTAAAGGTTTTTAAAATAAAAATAGCAATAATCTAGTATGTTTGCTTCAAAAATACTTGTATGGCTTGAAACGAGCACCCAGAAAATGGTATAAGAGATTTGACTCATATATACAAATTCAAAATTTTAAAAAGAGTCAATATGATCCCTATTTTTATTTCAAAGTCTTATTTCATGTACTTGCTTTTATATGTAGATGATATGCTTATTGCTGGACATGATTTGCATGAAATCACTTACCTTAAAGATAAGTTGAAATCTGGACTTGAAATGAAATTTATAGGACATGCTAGGAGAATTCTTGGTATGAATATTTTCAAAAATGAAGATTCTGGAAAATTGTTTTTAAATTAGAATTCTTATATTGAAAATGTTCTGGAAAAGGTTTAATTTACTTGAATTTAAACCTGTTTCTTTTGCATTACCTAATCATTTTAAACTATTTGTTGATCAGTCTCCCAAGACTAAAGAAGAAGAAAACAAAATGTTAAATGTGCCTTTTGAAAATGCAGTTGGTTCTGTCATGTATTTGATGGTATGTTCTAGACCTGACATTGCTTTTGTTGTTAGTGTTCTAAGTAGATTTATGGGTAAACCTGGTGAAACATACTAGGAAGCTATGAAATATTTACCCAGGTATCTTAAAGGAACTTCAAATATGAATATTGTTTTAGAAAGACAAAAGAATTGTTTAAAACTTAAAAGATTTTGTAGACTCGGATTTTGCTAGAAATTTAGACAATGGGAAGTCTACTTATACTTACTTTTTCGTATTAAATGGGACTTGTATTAGTTGGAAATCCTAGATACTAAATTTTGTTGCTTTATCCTCAACTGAAGTTGAATACATCACTACAATTGATGCAGTAAAATAATGATTATGGCTTCAAGGCTTATTAGAAGAATTAGGATATATTGATAAAAACGATATTAGCATTTGTACTGAAAATCAGAATGCTCTTTACAAGAAATACAATCTTCATAACAGGTCTAAGCATATAGATGTAAAGTTTTATTTCGTAAGAGATGTCATTGGTAAAGAAATTATGAAACTTGAAATAAATTCCTACCGAGTATAATCCAGCAAATGCTGGAACTAAAGTCATTCCAATATCGAAATTTAAAGATACTTTAACTTTTTGAAATCTAATTGAATTTTGATACTGTATGCATTTATTTTTGCAGGATTTGTTGATAAAATTAAGGTGGAGATTGTAAGTTGTAATATGGCCCAACATATAAGTCCAATATGCAAGTGGAGTCCACCCCGGTTGATGAATGTCTGCTGAAGTCCAAATTAATGTTGCTGGACCACTACTTGAGATCTGCCAATCCAAAGTGACCAACCTAAACGAAAATTGGGTTAAGTATGATTCATACTCCGTGTTGTTATTTTGAGCGAGATCTTTGTTAGTAGTTCTTGTGAGTTTGTATAATTTTAGCAACTTGTCTGTTGAGTTTTTAAATCTTCAGAACTTTGTGATCTTATGATTTGATTCGTAATAAAGCTTTTAGGGTTTTATACGTATATCTGAGATTCTTGTTTGGATTCTTGTAATTCTGGGTTTTCAATCCTTCACATCTACAAATAGAGATGTGAAAGATAAAACACAATTAGTAACATACTCATAACATCTCTTTGATCCAAAACAAAGATCATACTTCATTTTCAAAGTATTATTCAAACGTTCTTATTCAAGTTCCTAATTACTTGGTTTTGGTCTTGGTTTCGATTTTGGTTTTGGTTATGATTTGATTTGATTAACCCTTCATCAAATTAACTTTGAGGCCTTCAAGTATTTACCCCGTTGGCAGCAAATATTATTTTAGGACAACGATTATAAATCGTGTTCAAACATTTCATTTTATTGGATTTACAAAGTTCAAGTGCGAATCATTTTATTTACTTGCACATTTTTGTTTTGTTCTTCATCCATTTCATATCTTCTCAAACTCCTTGTAACCTTATTTCCTACATATTCGAAGTTTGACTGCATCACTTTATTACTGTATAGTGAAGCAATATACCAACAGAAGTTGGGCTGAATTTTCCAAAAACTATCTCCGCAATCTGCATGTATTGGTGAGATGGGTGGATAATTTGTAGTCTCACTCGACTCACTCTTGGAGCATACTTGGGGGGGGGGGGACTTTTTTTTGGGGTGGGGGTGGGGGTGGGGGTGGGGTTGGGTGGGTTTGTAATAGATTCATAATTGTAAAAATTTGTCATATAGTGTAATCAATCTTGTTCACCTGGGCGCTGCGCCCATTCCTTAATATGAGTGTGGATGATGTGGCGGTGGGTCCATCTCATGGAATAAATTTCAATTTGACCGGTTTGCTCTTTGACAACCAAAAAAGAAGAAAAGACATGTGAAATTCTGACTACAATTACTCATTTCTCTCTCTTCCCTTATGAAAAAGAAAAAAATTCTCTCTCTCCCTTAAGAAAAACTCCCCCAACTCTTTGTTAAAATTCATACCTCCCTCGAACACTTCTTACAAAAAATTACAGATTATAACACTGGAGGAAAAACGGCAAACCTGAAGGTTAGATTATTAAATTTATATTTTTTCTACGGTTGTTTGGTCTTGATAAAATCAACTGTGAATAGAAATTTTTGTACCAATAAATTGGGATTAATGTGAATACACATTGGGATTAATGGAAACGTTATTAAATTTCTTTAACAATGGTAACAGTCAATAAAAATGTAGATTAGATCAAAGGCTTCAATCTGTTAATAAACATTAGGATTAATGAAAATGGGATTAGTTGGCCACTTTTAGATAATGCAAATTGTATTAATTTATTTATCCATTTTATATAATCATGGCTAATTAATATGTAGTTAATATTACTTTTTATTGTAAAATTATAATGAATCTCACGATTCTGCTGGTTTTTTTTATGTTATCTTATTTTAGGTCATGGAGGGTGATGATAATGTATTTGTTCCTCAAGTGAATGTTGCTACAATTCCTAAAATTGGACAACAATTTCAAACATTAGATGATGCGTTCAAGTTTTACAATGACTACGCGAAATTAGGGGGTTGTAGTACTCGAATGACCAATAGTAGGAAGAATAAGGATAAAGATGAGGTGATTTGGAAGAAGTACGTTTGCGCGAAGGAAGGTGCTACAGATGAAACATGGCAGATGAAGCTAAAAAATGTTGTGTCGCTAGCAGGGGAAAGAAAGCGGGGACATACAAGATGTGGGTGTGGTGCCGACTGACCGTTGTGAAACACCAAATAGAAAAGTTTTGGGTTGTTAGTCATTTTGTGGAGGAGCATAATCACGCATTAGCTACACCTAGCAAGATGCATTTGTTACGATCATATCGAACTGTGTCAACAACAAAAAAGGTCCTAACTGAGCAATTTTCACAAGCTAATATACCAACATGTCAACAAATTCGCATTATGGAAATTGATTCAGGTGGACCATCATCGGTTGGCTATCTTGAACGAGATATCAGGAATCATCAAAGGGATATTCGACATGAGTCTATAGGGCATGATGCCGAGTCGTTGGTTCAGAATTTCACACTAGAGAAGCATAGGAGCCCAAACTTCTATTACGTATATGAGACAGACAACGATTAGGTGCTCACTTGTTGTTTTTGGGCAGATTCCTAGTCGCGGAGTTCTTATGTACATTTTGGAGATGTTGTAGTGTTCGACATGACATACAACACAAACAATTACTCATTGATTTTGCACCATTTTTCGGAGTTAATCATCATCGACATACTATTGTGTTAGGATGTGGATTGTTGAACCACAAGAAGATAGATTCATTTGTTTGGTTTTTTCGAGGTTCCTTGAAGCAATGCCTACTGGAGAAGCCCCTAAGGTTAGTATAACTGATCAAGATGCAGCAATTGCAAAGGCTGTGGGTGAGGTATTTCGTAACTCATTACACAGATTTTGTTTGTGGCATATTTTGAATAAGTTCTTAGAAAAAATGAACCCGACACTATACAGAGAACAATGTCATAGATTGCTGAACATAATTAACCAATCGGAATTACCAGAGGAGTTTGAACAACGTTGGTTTGAATTGATGGGGAGCACTGAGTTAGGGGGAATGTTTGGCTTCAGACTATGTACGAAGTACTCAGACATTGGGTTCCCACCTACTTTAGACATGTTTTCGCGACAGGAATGTCTAGTAGCCAGAGATCAGAGAGTAACCACGCATTCTATAAGAGGTACATCAACAAGAAAAAAACATTGATGGACTTCATCATCCGTTTTAATAGTGCTTTGGCACACCAGTGCCATGAAGAAATTGTTGCTAACCACATTGATATCAACGAACAACCTCGTGCTTTGACATCATTTCTGATGGAGAATCAAATGTTGAAGATATACACAAAGGCAATTTTCCAGTTGTTCCAAGCAGAGTTACAGCAAAGCACCAACTATATTTGCTCAAAACAATTATCCCTGGATTCAGCAAAAGTTTATGCAGTGGAGCGATTCGAACATGGGAGAGCCTATGACAGACAGCGTAAGATGACATATTTTACGACTTCTAAATTCATGACATGCACTTGTCAATTGTTTGACTTTTATGGTTACCCATGTCATCACGTACTTGCATTGATGAAAGTTAAACAAGTGATGTTGTTGCCGGATATATATATTCTTTGTCGTTGGACCAAAAACACAAAATCCAACCCCGTCTACGAACATGTAGTGGGTTCGACACGTGGGAAGTCATTAATTACGAGGCATGGAATGTTGGGGCACAAGGCCTCAGAGTTGGTGGATAAAGGCTCGTTAGAAATAGGAGCAAGAGCAGTGACGAGGAACGAATTTTTTTTGATCCTACTACCCTTAGGACAAAAGGGTGTGGGAAGCGTTTGAAGTCATCGAAGGAGATAGCAATGTCCTAATCAAAGCGAAGTTGTAGGCAGTGCGGGCATGTTGGACATGATAAGATAACATGTCCTGATAGAAGACCGGAGTAAGTTTACTGGAACATTTGACTTTACATAATTATAATTATTATGATTATTTAATTTTTAGTTATTTTTTTGACGTATATGTATGTTATTTTTTTGAATTAGATCCAATCTCGTGGATGAGCCATACCAACCAGAATGGGTAGATGATGGTATACATGATGATATGTATGCAAGCGTTGCTAGCAGTGACTATGGTGCTTTCCATGGCTATGACAATACCAACTTTAATTAGAGGGACTTATGGGGAACTCCAATCATTATAACTACTATATTTCTTGTCACGTTGTATCGAAAACTGTTATATTGCTAGTAATGTGACTCATTATGTTGTTTCAGAAAAATGGTTGTGCTTCATTGGGTGAACATTTAAATGACGTTTTGGTTCAAAAACACCGATAAGCACATCTAACCAAATTGACACAACGCAAAATGAACAATATTCAATAGTTGATACATAACCAGAGGTCAAAATATTTGAAAACCTACAAGATACTACAACACCTACAATGACCACCAAAGAGACATGTATGTCTAGATTGATACACCACAAAATGAACAATATTAAATAGGTAATACATAAACAAAGGTCAAAATGTTTGAAAACCTACAGGATACTACAACACCTACAACGACCACCAAGATCACGATGAATGGAACATATTTTCGCATCTATCTTGGCCTGCCTTCCACCTAACATATTATTGTTGTGATTCACCTCCGTTAACTGACTTTGGAGCTGTTGGAATCCGTCTCGTTGATTTCTCGACTCCGCTTGAATCTCGTCATCCCAAACGAATTCTCTACACTATAGAAATGGAAAAAGTAAGATGGCCCGAACATGTAAAAGAGAATAAGGGAACCAATGTACATAACATACCTTCGAACTTTGACATTTCCAAAACATCCGATCTGGATTACGTTTTGTGCGGGAAGTGTACATTGTCATGTGTGAACCACATTTACAAACTACACCTGGTCGGGCATTGTTTACCGTAGTGGACGAAGACATTATGCTGACCCTGAACAAAACTCCTAAAGGAGGCTGTGATAAGAATTTGAACACGAGTCTCAAAAATTCACAACCTGATTTTTTAGATCTGTTTCCCGTAACATTATTCAGCCACAACATGTTCACAATAGACAATGCACTTTAACAGACATAAGGGCCTTGAAATTCCTCATATTGAACTGATGAAATTTTTTTATGAATCCTCTTTTTAAGTCCTTTTTAGTTTGCTTCATGATTAATTTTCGGAAAAAAGAATCTACAGAAGGCATAAGAATAAGAAAACAAAAACGAATTTCTAACAGATGAACTTCTAAAGGAAATCTAAGCGGTTGAAAAATAACATCTGTAAGGATACTTAAGTGTCAAATTGATGCCATCAAAATCATTAGAAGGGGGAAAATAAATATGCATTGTGAAGTTTACATCCATAATCTCGGTTGAAAGTAAATATGCATTGTGAAGTTTACATCCATAATCTCGATTAAAACTTTCATTGGTTTCATTCTTTGCCAAATACTGACATGGAGAATAACATAAATAATTGCCAAAAATGAAGTTTTACCAGAATAACAAATGGGATTCAAGAAGTTTTACCAGTTCAAATAGGACAAAATATATCGATAATTTCGGGAAAAAAATCCACAAATACATTGTAATAATTTCAAACATTGGAAATAAATCGCTAATTTTAGTAAAAAAACCAACAGCTAGACGGGAATAATTTCAAATCTAACCTCATCAAGTCGAGATATGATATTATCAAAGTAGTTGGAAAATATTGGAGCTTCTTCCCCTAAACCCAGATGGCTGCGTTCGTTTTCAAAGAGAGAGCTGGGGGCGTGTTTTTTCGGACATATTTGTTCAAGAGAGCTGGGGGCATTTTTCTAAAGAGGATAGAGAACCTTTTTCTTTTTCATAAGGGAAGAGAGAGAAATGAGTAATTGTAGTCAGAATTTCGCATGTCTCGGTCAAATTGAAATTTATTCCATGAGATAGGCCCACCGCCACATCATCCACGCTCATATTAAGGAATGGACGGGGCACCCAGGTGAACAAGATTGATAGTGTAATATCTATGTCTTTGACCATCATGGTTTTTTCTATTTAAAATTCTCTATGTATATGTTTGTGTTGTTATTTTTCTCCACCTTTATAATTTTTTTTTTTTTTGCTTCAAAATAATATTTCGAACTATGATTCAGTGGTCAAATAAATGATGATTAATATATATCTACACGCCCATAAACAAAAAGTATGGACATATATTATTTTGTTCGCACGTCTAAATATTAAACACGTCGAGATTTCATTTGAATCGACTATCACCTCCTTTGTTTTTAAGTTTTACTAGTCGGTGCATGCTTCACGAATTTTAATAAAGCTTATGTTTAATTAATGTTTATAAACTGTTTATGCCTCTGATCCCAGTGGTTTAAATTTGTTTATAAACCAAGTTATAAACCACATAATTTCTCAAACTTTTTAATCAAACACATTTTTCTCCACTTTTCAACCATAATGTATTTTATCTAGAAAACACAAATTTATAATCTACTATAGCCGCCGAATAGAGACTATATATATGATCAAATTACTTTATATCTCGCATCTTCTTTATAAATAGTCCATGTTTCAATCTCATTATTATTAACTCAGTTTCAATCACATTATATTAATAAAATAATTACATATAAACTAAAAACAATTCTCTAACACATTCTCCAAAAAATCATTACTCTATAACTCAATTTTTTTTTTTTGTATATAAAATGGAGCTCAAACAAGGGCATAAATGTTGGAACTTTTTTTTTTTTTTTATATAAAATTAGTTTTGATCAATTTGTATGATTATTTAAGTGGAAATTGCTAGTAGGTAAATGAGAAATTAAGCTGCTTAAATAAGTGACAATTTTGGAAATTTAATAGAATATTATGAAATTTTAAAATATTGGACACGTGTCAACATCATATTCACAGTGAACACATTAACACCTACCCACCATAGGTAGATGATCATTTCCAAATACAATCCCGATCACCTACCCATGGTGGCCAAATGTTAATGTCCTTATTGTGAGTGTGATGTTGACACATCTTCGAAAATTTTAAAATACTAGACACTTGTCAATATCATATCCACGATGGACACATTAACACTTGCCCATTGTTGTTAGATTATCGTTTCCAAATACAATCCCAATCACCTACCCATGGTGGGAAAATGTTGATGTTCCCACCGTGAGTGTGATGCTGACACATGTCCAGAAATTTTAAATATTGGACACGTGTCAACATCATATCCACGGTGGGCACATTAACACCTGCCTATCTTGGGTAGATGATCGTTTCCAAATACAATCCCGATCACCTACCAACAATGGGCAAATGTTAATGTCCCCACCGTGAGTATGATATTGACATATGTTCCGAAATTTTAAAATACCATCATATTCACGATGGGCACATTAACATCTACCCACCGCGGGTAGATGATCGTTTCCAAATACAGTCCGATCACTTGCCCATGGTGTGCAAATGTTAATGTCCCCACCGTGAGTATGAAGCTGACACATATCCAGTTTTTTTGAAATACTGGACACGTGTCAACATCATATCGGCAGTGGGCACATTAACACTTGTCCACTGTTGATAGATGATCATTTCCATTATAAAATATCCCTGAATTAATGTGACTTTTGAAGTTATTATTTTTCAATATGTGTGTCTCTTCAATGAGAGACAATTTTCAAAAGATATATATTTTGCAACTATTTATAGACCATATGTTTAAATTTTTGTTCTTTAATTTTTCATATCTTACATTATCACGATGATGCATATTCATTTAAAAATAAATTTTATATTTATTTTGAGTCAAGTCGCATATGAAGAAAGCTCAAAACATAATTAAGTTCGTCGATCTATTTAATTTGGAGTACTCTTATTGTGGGACGTGATCGCTATATTTTAGGGTGCGAAAGTTGAAAAATCGTTAGCACCCATACGAAACATTATCGTTTTATGGACAAATAGTCGAACTCTTACCTCGATCAAATTTATATTCACATATTTTTTTTGTTTGTGCTTCATGTATTCAATTTGGGTAAATTGAAATTCTATCCAATTTTATGCACATACAAAGTATTGTATTTGAATATATTTATGCACATTAATTTTTTCAAACTACTTAAAGAATGTCTGGCTATCAAATTTCATGTTTATAAATCACACAATTTCTCAAATAACTTTTTAATTATACATATTTTCTCTTTTCAATTTTCAACTACTACATTTTATCTCAAAATTATAAATAAATCAAATAGTATTATCAAGCGGAACATTACCAAAAACTAGCTATTTTTATCAGGATCATGCTATAGGACCAGAATGGGCGATCGAAACTTGCGTACCCACAGACATGCCAAATATCTATTATTTTACACATCACACCACCATTGAAAACAGCCACCACAACAATATGATCATCCATTCGGTCCAAAAATTCGATTGCTTTAGTTTTACCCGTTTTTAACATTTTTGAAAACAACCTTAAAAGCTAAAAAAAAAAAAAAACTAATCATGATAAACTTTGAGAAATTCTACCATTTTTTGAGGTTGGAGCCACACCAATGTCCTAAGTCAACCTTGCTTTGAAGCCTCAATATCTCTCAAATCATATGTCATTTCCCTTAATTAATGAATTTCCATTTCCAGCAAGTCTACTGAATTCTCACCAATGGTCCCCCCCCCCCCCCTCCCCCGGTCTCTCACTTCTACTTCACTCTCTCGCTCTAATGATTCTTTTTGAAAATAAAAGAAACAATTTTGAAGGGGACTTTTCGTTCGATGTGTGTTTAGGGGAAAATGGGTTCCTGTGTTTCGGTGCACAAAGAGCAGGAGTCCGCCATGAAACTCCGGCTGTCATCCGGCTCCAAAAATGACAAGCTTGTGATCACCGGCGGGGATCCTACGGTTGCTGACGTGACCCTCAAATCTAACCCAATATACAACGTTTGTGATTTTGGTACGACACCATCTTCTATCTTGCAATTTTACTGGATTTTACATTTTTATTGTTGTATTTTCTGTGCAAAAATTATTTTCATTTGAATTAGTAATGCAAATGGTAATGTGGATGATCTATAATTACAACATAGTTTAATCTGTTTCTTTATTTTCACCTTGGGCTATGTTAATTCTAAGTCACATTTATGACCCACAACTTTTAAATTACACATTTCATCGACTTTTAGCAAAATTTATTAAAAATCTGATTTTAATTTGTATAAAAAATGAGCTTAATAATTTTGAGCACCTTTAGCCCTCTGTTTGGGCCAAAGCACATTTTTATCGCTTTCTTTTCAAGCACACATATATCAATAGAATAATATTGCATGTAAACAATAAAAAAATTCCATCTTTTTAAACAACCATTCTCCTAAAGTTTATTATTCAAAAAAAAATATTTCTTCAAATAAACTCTTTAAAATCAACATCAAACATGGCTTGAAAGTTACTTTTTAGTTATGATTTCTTCTAAAAAATATTGTTTGGTTTTTATAAAAATGTATATATCAAAATTATCTTAGGCAACTTAAGTAATAGCAAACTTGTTCAAAAACATATTTTTTTACAACATATTTTCGAAATAACTTTTTAACCACATATCTTACTTACAAAATATAAAAAAACATATTTTTAAATACAAAACTTTTAACAAACATAATATAATTTGTTTTGTTTCTCTCTGTGTATTTTTAGGTTGGGTTCCTTGTCTTCTTGTATATGGATCCTTTTAACTTGAGATCTGTGACTGTTTTTAATACAAATTATAATTTTTTCTTTCACAACATTTCCTTATGTCTCTATTAGTAGGACAATAAATTGGAATATAATGGTTGTAGGTAATAGATTGAACGATGTTATAGTTCACACTACCAAGAAAATATAGTTTTCGTGTTGATAACTTCTTGCAAAAATATTGGGTTTTGTTTTCCTGCTTTTTGAATGATAGGATTAGATGCTGCACAATAAACTCATGTATGCAGAGAAACAAACACTGCTTAATGAATGACCGATGAATATTTTTGAATAAAGTGGAAAACTGTAAGTGACATTGCCATGAGATTGATATTTTTTTTCTTTTTCTTTTTAAAAAAAATAAATAAATAAACTGTAAAAGTGTTATAAGGGAATCAGTTATCATCTTCACAAATGCCCAATGGATCTTTTCCCTAATCATGGCTTCATATTTATGATTTAAGCATTTTCCGTCCACGCGGTCAGTGACAGATCCAGGAATTTTGTTCAGCTAGGTGGATATTGGTCAAATAACTATATTTTTCGAGTTGCAATCCAAAAATATAGTAATTTTTTTTTTTTTTTTTTCCGACAGATCCAGCACGGGCGAGCGCATCGGTTCGCCCTGCCAT
This sequence comes from Ligustrum vulgare, assembly GCA_963555705.1. NCBI lineage: Eukaryota > Viridiplantae > Streptophyta > Magnoliopsida > Lamiales > Oleaceae > Ligustrum > Ligustrum vulgare. Next base: position 27,517,154 of record OY743184.1, read on the forward strand.
GGATCCGTCAGTGCATGCTGTTGATGAACCTTGGTCCTTGGGTCTCGATTAGAAAATTGTAAAGGTGTAGCCACTCCCGCCAAATGCTCGTTGACTATAATCATATGGGCAGCAGATTTGTTTTAGAAGAGTACCCCTGCAAAGTTACAAACAGAAAGAAATGATAAATGAGAAATGTGAAATGGCAAAGAAAAGAGTTTATTTAACTTACTTTCAACTTTCACTAGCAAAACATTTAATTATTTTAGATTAAACTTATTTACTTATAAGTGAACTTTTTAAGCTTAAGAAAACGTGCTCTGTTATTGTGAAGCTTTGTTCTGTACAATTCACGCCACTGATGGAGATGTGCCTTGATATTTCGCAGGTAGCAAAGAGGAAGACTTCTTTGATTCTCAGACTTGTTTAGAGTCAGATTGTGAAGATGATTTCTCTAGTGTTAACGGTGGTAAGACATGTTGTAATATTAGATATGCGATATTTCCTCGGTTTCAATAGAGATAACGAAGTTCCCTTTCTGGTAAACGAAGGGGATCAAACCAGTGTTGTCTCCAGGATTTTCATTCCATTACGAACAATTAATACATGATTAGTTACTGATCTTGTCGCGGGAGTCTCTTGAGAAGTCTGATAGAATTGTAGCCTGTTTGTGGGGAAAATATAACGGGTGGAATCCTTTAGGGACAAAGACGTATATAGTTTCGGGATAATTGTCTCAAATAAGTTCTAATTCTAAATAATTTCTTGTTCTATGTTTTTGTATAGGATTTCAATTAGGATTGTTTTGAAGTTCGGAGGATTTCTATTGCAAAAAAGAATTAAAAGAAAGATTAAGTTCTTCTGGAATAAATCTTATATTTTCCTTTTAGCATTAGGAAAAAGTTTCTATTCCTTGGTTGAATTGGAATTGGACTATTCTATGTAGTAGTTGCTTCTATAAATAAATGATGCTATTCATTATTTTAGAGCATATTGATTAGAGAGTTTTGTGAGGAAAAATTATAGTCTAGCATCTTGAATTTTCTTATTTTCTTTGTAGGTTGTACAAAGAAGTATAAATTGGTAAATATGGTAAAATTTGATATTTTTCCTACCGTACTTGGGAGTTTGGTGAGCGAAATTATATGTAATTGTAACAATTTATTATGTAGTGAAAAAACTTTGACGGTTCGTAAATTTTACGTTATTGTTTTATTTTCTTGTTTACTCAATTATTTTTTAAACATCAAAAGTTCCTGCGGGGTTATGTAGGGATGGAATCGGCGTTTAATTCCCAACACATAGTGATTGACTTGAAATGAAAGAATAAAGTCGGACAATTAGGCTGCGTTCTCTTTGGCGTTTTCCAGTCGTTTTCCGTTTTCCATTTCCGAAAACGCGAAAAACACGTTCTCTTGCGCCGTTTTCGGAAAAAAATTTCGAAAACGTTTTCAAAATTTGTAAAAGAAATGGAAAACGTGAAAATCACGTTTTCCGCGTTTTCCGAAATTTTTGCCTTGTAAGTGGAAAATGCGGAAAACACGCGTTTTCCACTTAAAAAAAAAATTAAAAAATTAAAATAATCAAAAAATTTTGAAATTTGTCAAAATTTATCATTTTTAATTACATTATTGGTTCCTGATTTTCAAAACTTGTCATTTTAATCCTCAAATTTTGAAATTTCTTTCGAAAATATCCTAATTTATTTGCAACTTAAATCCCTTAACTTCAGATTTTGTTGCACATTAGTTCACAAGTTTTACTTTTCTTTCAATTTAGTCCTTTTCGTATTTGCTTTATAGGTCATTGTCTTCAAACATGTATAACTTTTGATGTACAACTCCGAATTGCACTCTGTTTTTTGCGTAGAACTCCAAATTCAACCATCTTTCTGATGATGTATAATGTGCTTAATTATTAAACATTTCTTTTTTACTTTTGTATTGTAGACACTTATTTTGTAAGGGCATAATTAATTAACGTAAATTGATTTTTGCAAATTTTTTTGAAACTTAAATTTTAAACGTTATGAGTGTTTACGAGAAGGATGTATCTATATAAAGTATTAAATGGAACGATTACTTTAGAAGGAAAAATTACTACTCAAATGTTAAACGATTACTTTAGAAGGGCAACATGAATTTTTGAACTTTTTTGGTATAACAAAATTGTGTGATAGGGGTTATTTCATTTATTTTTGTTGTGTAACTAAAAATATGATATCTTTATTTCATTTATATTCACAAATAATATGAAATAATTTTCTTCAAAATTTTAAACAGAACGCGTTTTCCAGCTTTTCATTTTCGAAAACACTTTTCAGAAATAACAAACCAAACGCGTTTTCAGCAATTTCGTAAAAAGTCACAGAAAATGGAAAACGGAAAACATTTTCGAAAATGAAAATAGGAAACTAAAACACAAAGAGAACGCAGCCTTAGTTTTTCAAGTTTCGTATTTGAATTTTTGTAGCTCTTGCCTAATCTTCATATTATTAGAAGATTTCAAGGTAAAAACTGATGTTGAGTGGAGATCATTGCAAGCTTCTCAATCTCTACGGCATTTTAACATCAGATTTTCTAAATTCTTGTTCTTGCTAGGTATTTGTTCGTTTTCATTTTGTTATTATTGAACTCTAATATTGATATTTTGTCGTCTTGAAAGCAGATCTCATTCGATCTCAAGATAGTACTCCAGTCCATCCCAGCTCTTCTGTAGGAAATCCTGTTTCTGTACCATTGTCACCTCCTGCAGATAAGAAAAAGAAACTCTCGGACCTCTTTAAGGAGAGCTTACGAGTTGATCATGATTCGGACGAACAAAATGCAGCTGGTAACCAAAATGTGGACAACGCGGAAGTGAAAGCTGCGGTTTCAGGTGTTTTCGTCCCTCCAAAATGTGCAGTCTTGCGTGATGTCTCAAGAGCTAACTTTGCTTATAGTAGTGAAAGAACTTCGAATGGAGCGATCAGACCCGAGGACAGACCAGTTAAGTCTTGCCTTCCGAGGTTGATTTCAAGCCGTAGCTTTAGTGAAAGGAAAAAGAGGAGGAGCCCTCCACATAGCCTTGGATGAGAGAGCAAGGAGTCGGTGCGGAGTTTTTGCACGACTTATTTGGTGAAAGCCTTAATCCTAGAATATGCAGAGAAGAACCATTTCCGCAATTTAACGGTGTGATTTAAGTATATATTTGAAAATGCTAATACTTGATTGTTTCCCTAATGATTTTTCTTTCTGGGTAAAAAAATTGTAATATCTTTCCACGGAGGCTTGATTACTAGAGTTGCAAATTGTTCTCTCTGTTTTTATTTATCAAATCAATAGACAGTATCTTGAAGTTAGTAGTATTTTGGTTTCCCTCTTCTATAATATTTTGAAGACGATCAATCCCAAGACCCAGAATAGCAGAATTCCCTATAACATCGATGGTTTTTTGTACTTTTTTGTACTTCTCATCAACTTTCTGAACGGGTGATGGAATATTGGTAATATTTGTGAATTTTTTTTTTTTTTTTTTTTTTTTGAGGGGGGGAATATTTGTCTCCTATGTTACCAATAATATGGGGGAAGTATCGAGGTAATTTAATCAACAAAAGGTCTTGAAATCCCTTGATAATTCAAAGAATTTAGAATGATATTGCGTGTAGTTGTCCTATTTTGCATTTATCTCATAACATTATTAGGTAAGTAGATGAGTCAAAATTGCTAGAGATTCGTGGGTAGCCCTATTTTTTTTTTAATTTTTTTTTTACCAAGAACCAGCCTAATAATATCTACTTGATTTGAAAGTTGTTTAGTTTTAAAATGGATATGAATAGAGGTTTAGGAGATGTTGTGTTTGTATTTTATTTTGTATTTTTATTTTCAAAAATATTTTGTGTTTCCTGTTTTTATTTTTGTTTTCAAATTTGCTGAAAACGCGTTTGGTTTGTCATTTCTGAAAACTGTTTTTGAAAATGAAAAGTTGGGAAACACGTTCTGTTTGAAATTTTGCTGAATACTACTTAAATTATTTTTAATTAATTTGCTTGCAAAATACTACTGCCTCAAACTCAAATTTCCTTACACAATGCATTGAAAACATGACTACATGCAACACACTAATGTGGACATTAAGAGTCTATATTAACACAGCTTGGTCAGGTTCGGGATTTGAGGAGGCTCTGGTTCTATTAAAATACAGAAAATGTAAGTTTTTTCAAAATCATTGGAGTCCATTTATCAAGGCATTTTTTGAAATATAACAACAAGAATTCTCACTTAATTTTTTTTGTAATATTGATATTGAATTCAATAAAACTTTATTTAGGTTTAGTTCCAAGTTAGGATAATTCTCCAAAAAAAAAAAAAAAAAAAAAAAAAAAAAAAAATTATTTAGGTTTAATTCCAAGTTAGAATAATTCTAAAACAAAAAAAAAAAACTTTATTTTAAATTTAGTTTCAAGTTAAGATAATTCTTTAAAAAAAAAATATATAAAACTCGTTTTCCGTATTTTGAACATTTTTTATTGAAATACACATAAAATGTCCAAACGAGTTTTGGGCGTTTTGTGTATAAATTTTTTTTCGTTTTCCAAAATGCATTTTCGAAAATGGTAAAGAGAACGCATTTTTAGTATTTTCGAAAATAAAAACAGAAAATGATCCGAAAACAATAAAAAGAACATGTCGTTAGAGTTTAACTCAAGTGTTTTCAGCATCACCTTAAAGAGTCTAGCACAATGATAAAAAATTTAGCAATGAATTTCGGAAAGTTCAAACATGCTCTTAAATATCAATATTGCACATCATTTGCATATATTTTAAAATTCATATAAAAAACTTTTCATACGATTTCCTAGCTTAGTAATATATTTTGATCATTAACTTGGAAAAACTAAGGGGCCGTTCTCTTTGTATTTCGATTTTGGATTTTGAGTTTTGAATTTTGGATTTTGGTTGTTTATTTTGGGATTGTTAAAAACATGTTCTCTTTGTAATTTTGGAAAACTGTTTTCAAAAATAGAAAAATGAAAAATGTATTTACTTTGTAATTTTTTGATATATTTATTTTGTGATATTTTATATGTAAAAAATGGTTGATTTGTTGAATTACATTAATTTTAATGTTAATAAATCAGTTAGTTCTCTATGTCAATAAATTCATCATTAATATTGTTTCAGCTAAACAAAAATTTAACCCCATACAAATAAAATCTTAACATGGATCTATCTATATATAATGGCAAAATAATATAAGATCTTCAAGTGAAGGAAGTGTCTCACATTTAAATAATAATAATAATAATAATAATAATAATAATCTTAACATGGATCTATATAATAGCAAAATAATATAAGAACTTCAAATGAATGAAGTGTCTTACTTTTAAAAAAAAAAAAATAATAGTAATAATAATAAATTTACAAGAAAAAAACTTAACATTGATCTATATATATAATGACAAAATAACATAAAAACTTCAAGTGAAGGAAGTGTCTCACTTTTACAAAAAGTACAAAAAAAAAAAAAAATTTACAAAAAAAAAAAAAATTTAACATGGATCTATATATAATGACAAAATAATATGAGAACTTCAAGTGAATGAAGTATTTCACATTTAAAATAATAATAATAATAATAAATAAAAAAATTACAAAAAAAAAAAAAAAAATCTTAACATGAATCTATATATAATGACAAAATAATATAAGAATTTCAAGTGAATGAAGTATTTCACATTTTAAAAAAAAAAAACAAAATCCAAAACGCGCGTTTTGGTCGTTTTGGGCTTTTTAACACAAAATATCCAAAACGAAAAAAAAAATCGTTTTGAGTTTCCTTTATATTTTTTTTGGTATTTTGGAAAACACGTTTATGAAAATGGGCAAAGTGAACGCGTTTTCGATATTTCCAAAAATCGAAAACTCAAAACAGTAAAGAGAACGAGGGCTAAGTTTAGGAAAAACCAGTTGACCGTGTACCTACCTAATACTCTAATAGGGATAGGTCGACTTGAGTGAAGTGCAGTTGATCGAATTGCACAATTTTAAAATTCAAAGGGCTATTTTTCTAACGGCTTGTCAAAGGTCGACTGCATGTAGTCTTATCCAGTGTTCTAAAATGTGTAATGCGTTGCGATGCGTCGAGGTCGAGAATCAAGAATCACAAGTTTAGGCGTGTCAATGCGAAGAATAAGCGTCATAATGCGTTTCGTATTTTTAATATTATTTTAATTATTTTAAAACATTAAATATATTTTTATATAAAAAAAATAGATTTTTTACCCTTTTAAAAAAAAAAAAAAACCGGATTAGGCGACGCCTAGGCGGGATTAGGCGCTCCTAATCCCGCCTAGGCACGCCTAGGCAGTCAAAAAAAATAGTTGACCGCATTTTTACGCGTATACTACTTATTCGACGCGTTTTGGTCACGCATCGCGCCTAGGCGGCGCATTTGCGCGCATTTTAGAACACTGGTCTTATCGATTAGGTTGTGCTGGAATTTTGCTATATTAATAACACTCACTTTCTCGTTCAATACAATCACTTGCAAGAGCATTTAAGAAAGCAATTTATTGAGAAAATCATTTAGTACATAGCATTGAATTCCATTTCTTCATCTTATTCATTAAAGATTTTACTTTGAAAAAATACTTTCTTAAAACAAATTCTCTTATTATCCTTAATTGAAGTTTTCTACACCAACGCTTATATTGTAAGTGTTGATTTCTTATGGTACTTAACTTATACTATCTGTTGAGACCGTGCTCAAAAAGGAGTACAATAAACCATCAGTGAGGGCCCAATAGAGGTCCAATACTCCTTGACTAATGACTAAAACTTAGGATATCTCCTTGGGCCAACTGCAGAGGTGGAACAGTACATGAACTTCTTTAGCCGAACTGATTTATGTCTAACTTATATGTTTTATAATTAGCCGAGGTGCTCTATGGTGACGCCTCAGATAAGTGATGGGACAATGGATAGAGTCAGATTTGTGACACCGCCTTTATCAAAAAGTGATAGGTGCCCATCCCCTACCAAACGTAACAATGATTACTGCCAAAAACTAAGATCCTCCTCTCCAACAGTTAGGGTAAATATACATGTAAAGTCCACCACGTGTCGCCATCCAAAACTATAACTCCCCCTATAAATAGAAGACTCCTTCCACCTAATAAAGGGTTAGTATTTTCATACTCTTAACTGAATATTTTACTCTCACTCCATTTTCTCTCTTTTACACACTTATATTTTTCGCACTCAATTTATATTTGCTTGAAATGAGTACTGACTTTGGCATCGGAGTGCAATATGGAGCCACATCGGCCTCCATTGCAAATTGATTGTTTGTCATAGTGCGCAGGAGATCCACGTGTTCAAGAGAGAGGAGCTGAGACATGTTGGTCCAAGGTCCAGCCGGATTTTGTGATCAACATTTTGGCGCCGTCTGTAAGAAATCATACTGCTAACCACGAAAATGCATGGTAAAAAGCCGCACAAAAAAAAAAAAAGGAAACCTTGAAAAAGGGCGAGTAAACTCTTGCAAAAGAGCGGAAAACTACAAGAACTTTGAAACATAAGTTTATTAACATTGAAAAAGGCGTGAAACTTTGGAATATAAGTTTAATAACCTTGAAAAAGGTTTAGAGTTTTGAGATAAAAGTTCACCTATCTTTGAAAGAAAAGATAAAACCAAGAAACTGCTCTGAATATGAATGAAAGTGACGATGTTGTTAACCCTCGTAGGAGCAGAAATGACCAACACGGTGAGGAAGAGGCTCCCCAGAGGCCTCGTAAGAACACAAATGAGGGGGTGGCCAAATCTAACCCTCCACGCCGGCATCGAAATCGCCGCATGCTGCGAGATATGACTCGCATGGCAGCCCAGATATTGGAAATGCAGAAACAGCAGATAGAACAGATTGCTACAATGAATGCCTATATGGCTAGAGGGTATGTTATAAATGAACCCGTGATGCCCCCACAATACTCGCAGCCACATTACTCACCATCTGATGCGGCTACTGCCTCTTACTACTATCAAGATCCGCAGGCATATGACGAGGTGGAGTTTGCTCCTCTCTACGAAGAAGCTCCAGTGCATGAAGTACCAAGAGAACAAGGCCAACCCCCAATTAACCATAGGGAGGGTTTGCCCTCAAAATATGGCAGTGTTTTTAGCCGAATAGGAGGATTATTCAGGGGCAAGCGAGGGGGCCTAGCTGACCAAGGTTGGGACAATGCAGCCGAGCTTAGAAATAGGCGGGGGCGACGGGCTGAAGAAGCCCTGCCACAGAGCTAAATGCATAGAGACCGGTATGATACAGGGGCGGAAAAATTGAGCCCCACACATGAGCCTAGGAATAGGCGGGAAAGAAGGGCAGAAATAGCTCGGACTAAATCTCATGATGGCCTTCCGACCTTTGAGAGGCCAAAATACGGTCGAGTTTTGCCACCACGAGGGCAGGACTACGCTCAACCGCCTTATGACCAATACCATGACTCGATGCACTCCGACCGTGACGAGAACAGTGAACTATCGTCATACGAGCTGGATGATGAAGAGGAAATAAGCCCCTTTACGGAGGGCATCCGAAAGTGCCCGGTGCCCCATGACTTTGAAATGCCAGAAATAACAAAGTATTCTGGTCGAGGTGACCCTGATGATCACCTGTTAAAACTATCGCGCTAGCATGGAAATAGCCGGAGCCACTTAGGCACTGAAGTGCAAAGCCTTCGCTTTAATCCTTGAGGGAAGTGCAATCCGATGGTATAAAAAACTCCCTCCTGGTAGCATCCACAGTTGGAGAGATTTGAAGGCAGCCTTAAAAAATGGTTTTGTTTCCTCCAGGCCCAGCCAACTCCCACTCCAGTGCCTTCAGGACTTAAGGCAAGGAAGGGAGGAATCTTTGAAAAGCTACCTAACTCGGTTTACTGAATAAATGAACATCTGTGAGAACATCACCGAGGCAGAGATGTTTTTTTCATTGAAAGGAGGCCTAGACATGACGAACATGTTTTGGGGGGATGCCTGAAGCAGAAAGCTTAGGGATTACAATGCCCTAGTAGACCTGATGAAGTAAGAGATCGTCTCAAAAGAGATGGCTAGGGCCAGAGACAACCATCCTCAAGGGAGGTACAATCTTGGGTACCCCAATGAAGCGAACCATAGGAAAGGAGGTAATAAGGATAGGTTCTGCAGTAACCAAAGCGAAGCGCCAAGTCCATTTCCTGGAATTGGGTCCAATTATGCGGCAGAGATCACAGAGGAAATCCCCAACTTGATTGTAGACAAAATCTCCTCTTATCATGGCTCAATTGGAAGGCCAGGTCTCATTGACTTGGGGGCTACAACCCATACGAAGTACATTTGCATGAAATTCCCCACCGAGCATGGTGGAGCAACTGTCAAGGGGAGCCAAACTGAATCACGAGCCTGTTACAAAAACGCAATTCGGAAATTTCAAGACCAGAGCTTGAACATGATTAGTGACGTGGAAATGGCCGAGGCTGCTCCAAACCCTGAAAGACTGGGTGAAGGGCCCTCAGAAAGTGAAGATGTTACAATGATGCCGGAAGAGGATCTAGCAGATCTAGACCCAAGAATGGCCGGAGACAATTGCTCTACCGCAACTGAAAGGCTAGAATACTTTGGCGTTGATCCACTTGATCCAATCAAGGAGTTGCAGATTGGATTGGATTCACCGGTTGAATACAAAGATCAGCTAAAAAGCTTCTTACATAAGAACCTCGACGTATTTGCATGAAAACATGATGACATAATCGGAATTGGTCCTAAAGTGGCCTGTCATAGACTCCAGCTTGATCCAAGAAGTCCTGGGCACAGACAAAAAAGAAGACCCGTGAGTTCTGATAAATATGAGGTCTTGAAAGAAGAGGTGATGAAGTTATTGAAGAATGACTTTATCAGATAGTCCCGATATCCTAAGTGGGTATCAAACCCTATTTTGGACCCAAAACAGAATGGGAAATTGAGAGTATGTATTGATTTCTCGAATTTAATCCAGGCATGCCCTAAGGACAGTTTCCCTTGCCCCGGATTGATCAATTAGTTGACTCTACAGCGGGACATGAGATGTTGAGCTTTATGGATCCATACTCCGGATACAATCAAATCCGCATGCATGAATCGGATGAGGAGCAAACCTCGTTTATCATGGATAGGGGACTCTATTGCTACAAAGCCATGAGAGGGATTGAAGCCAATCCCGATAAAATCAAAGCTTTGCTGGACATGCGATCTCCTCGGAGCCCAAAAGAAGTGCAAAGTTTGACGGAAAAAATTGCGGCCTTAAATCGATTCGTTTCCAAGTCCACTGACAAATGCTTGCCATTTTTTAAGATCTTGAAGGGAGGGAAGCGATTTCAATGGACGCCGGAATGTGAGCAAGCTTTTTCCGACCTAAAGCATTCTTGGGACAGGCCCAACTATTATCAAAACCGAAGGCTGGCGAACCACTCTATTTGTATTTAGCCGTGTCAAAAGAGGATGTTAGCTTAGTATTGGTCAGAGAGGAGGATGGGAGTCAGTTCCCAGTGTATTATGTAAGCAAAGTCGTGCTAGATGCAGAAATACGTTACCCAGATATGGAAAAATTTGCTCTTTCGTTGAGTTCACGTATCCGCCTTGGGTGGAGATGATTGATAACACGGAGGATAGCCGTGAGTGGAAATTGTTCGTTGACGGGTCATCGGCTAAAGGAAGATATGGGGCGGGGATACTACTTATGAGTCCAGAAGGATACAAAATGCACAGTGCTATCCACTTTGGCTTTAAAGCCTCAACCAATGTTTCGGAGTATGAGGCGCTCTTAGCTGGACTAAGGCTTGCGAAAGCTCTAAAGATTAAGTCTGTAGTGGCGAATAGTGACTTACAGCTTGTTGTAAGCCAGTTTAACGGATAGTTTTCCGCCAAAGAGCCGGCCATGGTTGCTTACTTGAAGAAAGTGAAAGATCTAGCTGTGCACTTCAGAAAAATGGAGTTACACCATATTCCCAGAACTGAGAATTCCAATGCAGATGCTTTATCTAAACTAGCAAGCAGTAATGATTCCGAGCTCCACAATATGGTTCCAATTGAGCATTTGTCGACCTCTTCCATTAAGCCAGGAACGAAAATTTTGGTAATAGAAGAAGAAAGATCTTGGATGAGTCTTATACTGGCATACTTGAAGCATCAAACAATAACAGACGAGCCAGAAGCAGCTCGTAGATTGCAAAGACATGCCGTAAATTTTGTACTGTTGGATGATCTGCTTTATAAGCGGAGCTACACCTCTCCTTTGTTGCGATGTGCTGGGCTGGAGGAAGGACTGTACATAATGAAAGAAATACATTAGGGCATATGCGGAAACCACGCTGGGGCGTTATGACTGGCTCGGAAAGCCCTCAAGCAGGGATATTTTTTGCCAACTATGCGAAAGGATTCCCATAACTTCGTCTGCAAGTGCGATAAATGTCAGAGTCATGCATCTATACCGCATCAGCCGCATCACAAGTTGACTGTAGTAACCAGCCCCTGGCCTTTCGCGAAGTGGGGGGTTGATATCATTGGTCCTATGCCCAGAGGTGCTGGTAACAATAGTTTTGCAATAGTGGCGATTGATTACTTCACCAAGTGGGTCGAGGTAGAACCCCTGATGCAAATTACTGAGGCCAACATCACCAAGTTCATCTGAAAGAATATTATATGTAGATTTGGGATACCGCACTCATTGGTTAGTGATGATGCGAAACAGTTCAAAAACAGAAGCGTTGATGAATTGTGCGACGATTTGGGAATTAACAAATTATTTTCGTCTCCACATCATCCACAAGCAAATGGGCAGGTAGAAGCCATGAATAAGACCATTAAAAACACCCTAAAGAGGAAGTTGGAATCCAAAAAAGGCGCATGAGTAGATGAACTCCCACAAGTATTATGGGCACTTCGGACCACCTCGCACACCGCCACAAGGGAAACGCCTTTCTCCATGGCGTATGGATCCGAGGCGGTATGTCCAGTTGAAATTGGGGTGCCTTCTCTTCGTCAAATCCATTACAATGAGGCGGGGAACAAAGAAGCACAGAGGGCAAACTTGGATTTCCTCCTTGAAATACGGAGTGACTCTCAAATGGTAATGGCCAAGTACCAGGAAAAAATAGCCCGCTACTACAACAAAAGGGTAAAGGGTCGACACTTTAACATTGGGGATTTAGTCCTTAAAAAGATCCTTCCCTCTACTTAAGAACCAGGAGTAGGGACTTTGGGTCCCAATTGGGAGGGCCCTTACAAAGTCACCGTCGAGGTGATACCCGGTACATACATGATCGAAGACCTATCTAGGGTACCTTTATGTAATCTCTGGAACACAGATCACCTTCGTCGATATTTTCAGTAAAATCAAATTCTCCCTTTGATGATTACAACATCTCCACATAATTTAATGAGAATTTAAAGCTAGTTACGATAAAGGTTGCGTCAAGTGCTCTTCGGTAAACATGGTGGATGTTAAAAATGCCAAAAAATATTTTTGTTCATACAAACCTACATATAGTATTCAAGCAACAATAAAATGATGACAATACTATACTTGAACTTCATTTTAACAAGGGACTCTTATAAACCCGCACTACGCTCATTGCGTTTTGGCTTAACGCGTTAAAACCAACAATAGCGGCTTGTTCAAACTAATAATCGTAAGGAGGAAGAGTCGCAGGTGTTACAAAGTATAACTCGAATATGGTCAAGTGTTTATCAAAATTAGATCTAACCAGTAAACATGAATGTCTTGAGCTACTTAGATCTGAGGGACTATCAAGCACACAATGCGTTTAGAAGCGTTTGCAATCAATGCGTTTAGAAGCATTTGCGATTAGAAGCGTTTAGAGAACTCACACCCTAACAAATGACATTATACAAACCAAAACTTGTGTACGCAACTGTTGAACCTCACAAAATGATCAAAACATTGAGCTAATTGAATCTTTACATTTACAATTTAAAGCATCATTACATCTACACTTCGAAATTTTTTGAGAAATATGCAATATACAAAATGGCAAAAGTAAGTACAAAGAAGGATCACTGAGGAGGGACATCTTCTACAAAGTTCCCACCAGGTACATCCAGAGAGGGATCAGCGGGTCATCAAGAGGATCGCCTTTATCCGCATCCTGTGGTTCGGGGTATAGGGCTTCGATAGGGGAAAGGTCCAATGTTAGGAAAGCTTCCTTTACGTACCCCAAAGCCATCATGGCCCCTATATTCCCAAAGACCCTCTGCATGGCCTCATACTCAGGAATCTCTTCAAAAGTGTCTTTGAAGTTCTGGATCGCCTCAGACACCTTGGCATTCAGAGCTTCTTCCACTCGTGCTGCGATAGTCTACTCCAGAACCTCTGTGATCCTAGATTGCATGTGCCTCTCTAGAGAGGTAAGATCCTCCTCCGCCTTTTGTTGAGCCTTCCTCTCTCTCCCCAACTTTTCAATGATTGTCACCACCTCAGCTTCCAGCTTGGCTTTGCCCGCATTGGCCTCTGTAAGGGCCTCGACAGTTTTGGATTGTGCTCGGTTGGAGTCATCCAATTTCTTGCAAAGGGACGCCACATCTGCCTCAGAGGCATGGAGATCATGTTTGAGTTTCTCATTATCCTCCTGGAGGCGTTTAGACATTTTCCTGTCTTCCGAAGAGGCCTTGTGGGCGATGGACAGATGCTGCTTGAGGTCGTTGATTTCCTTCAGCATCTTGTCCGTGTGGCGAAGGGCAGTTTCGGCCTCTTTCTTGTCTCGTTGTGTGATAAGTGTGTTTTATACACTTATTTATACGCCTAAATTAGAATAAATTATTATCATTTTAGAACATATGCTATTTAATTTGTGTTTATCTGTTTACTTTGCAGAAAATATCCCAAAAGATGAATAATGAAGTAATTGATGAGAAAAATGCACAATTGGATGTTGATTGGAGCTAAAACGAGCAATTGATAAGTTTGTGACGTCAACCGGAAAGATGCAATATGCCAAAATGAACGAATCAGAGGTTTGAGGACCTAATAGAGCTTAAATGGGCAAATCGAGAAGAAAATAAAGTTTGGGGACTAAATTGCAACAATTGGAAGTTGAGGACTGAAGGTGCAATTAAAAGTCAGGGACCAACTTGCACAGCAGGAAAGAAGATGAAGTCGCGATCGCTGGTTCCACACCAAGCGATCGCGAGAAGATGTAAAAAATTAACCCGAGAGTTTTTGGGTCAAGCACGCGATTGCTAGCGTGTGAACCACGCGATCGCGTGGCTTTCCGGCTGGGCCGACTGTGGGCTTTTTCTCGCGATTTTTATCAGACTTTTCTTGTTTTGACCTAGGTTTTCTCCAAAACCTATATATACAACACATAAGGCACGAAAATCAGACCTCTGCCTCTCCATAGAACGAGCAACAACAAAGATTTCAACATCAAATCCTTGGAGATTCCAACATCGCAGAGGGGCGTGAATTGAAGATATTTGAAGAATTGATAATTGGTGCAATCTTTCCATTCTTCTTTATTTTCAATGAACGTTTTATGTTATAGTTTTTGTTCTTTAATCAAGATGTGTAACTAAATTTTATGTTGGGATGAACGATGTAGCCTAGTTAATTATTTTAATGCCATATTCCTTGTTTTAACGCTTTGTTGCATGTGTTGATTTATTATTGCGTTTAATGCGTGAATGAACTGGCCACTTATTCATGACTTAATGTGTTATTTTCATAATCCGAGAGGTGAGTTAATAACATAGATCTAGGTAATAAATCCGGTAATTGAACGAGAGATAGAGATATACTCTTGTGATTATTGCGGTCGTGTGTGAATTCTTGTATGTAATGCATCTAAATAAGGAATATTCGGACCCGCTATAGAGATACAAGGTTGACTTATTTAGATAGGATTGATTTAAACTCGAGAGAGGAATTTCAATTTATATTAGTGAATTCGACCGAATGCATATTTAGGAAATAAAAAAATGGAATTGGAATTGATTTAATTAGTTAGGTGAAATCGTGAATCCCAACCATTTTACAATCGTTTTTAAAACAAAAAAACAAATTCGCAAATTTAATTCTTCAGTTTAATTTATTACTTTTAGTTTACAATCACAAATTCTATTTCGTCTGTTCAAATAAAGTTAGAACTAAAACATTTCGGTACTTAGTAAACAGTCCTCGTGGGAACGATAATCCGGACTCTAAGGTCCACTTTATTACTTGATTGCGATATCGTACACTTGCGATCTCAAATACGCAACAAGTTTTTGGCGCCGTTGCCGGGGACTGTTAACTAATATCGATACCCATTAGTTCTTATTTTACTTTGAACTTTATTTTGCTTTATTTTTTATTTTTATTTTTAACTTTATTTTCAGTTTTTGTTTTATTAAATTTATGTTAAGAAGGACTAAGTCATTTGATTTGCTTCCTTTTGATACAGAAATTGAACGCACCTTTCGACAGAGGCGTAGACAACAGTTGGAAGCGAATCAACAAACAGACTTAGCCATGGCAGATGACATAATTCAAGATAATCAGGGAAATCAACAAAATCTGCCAGCAGCTGTGAATGGACAGCAACAAAATCATGAAAGGCGTGTTTTGCGAGACTACATGGTTCCTCCTGTGGGGAACATTGGAACCTGCATAGTACCTCCTGCAATCCAAGCCAACAATTTTGAGATCAAAACCTCTTTGATCTCATTGATCCAAAACTCATGTGTTTTCCATGGATTGCCGACTGAAGATCCTCATGCACATCTTCGATCCTTTTTTGGAATTGTGTGAAATGCAGCGCATGAATGGAGTTTCAGATGATGCTGTGAAATTGAAGTTATTTTCATTCTCTTTGGCAGACAAAGCTAAAACTTGGTTCTACACTTTGCCCCTACATACAATCACCACTTTTGAAATTATGAGTTAGAAATTTGTAGATAAATTTTTCCCACCTAGCCGCATGTCAAAGCTAAGGCGTGAAATTTTATCATTCAGTCAACAGCCTGGGGAATCAATTTTTGAGGCTTGGGAAAGGTTCAACGAGCTCATCAGACAGTATCCTACCCATGGAATCGCAGATTGGATCTTGGTTCAGACATTCTATAATGGGCTGACAAATGAAAACAAGAAGTACGCCGACTCAGCAGCTGGAGGATCAGTTATGGATATGACATATGAAGAAGCATCTGAGATCTTTGAGAAGATGGCTGCGAACAGTTATCAGTGGTATTCAGATAGAGCTACACCAAAGTCTGGGGGAATGGTTGCAGTTAACGAGATCACAGCATTAAATGCTAAGCTGGATGCGTTGACAAAGAAGATAGACGGTATGGGTGTGCAGCCATTGAATTCGGTTCAAACAGCTTTGTGTGATTTTTGTTTCGAAAATCATGCTATAAATTTCTGCCCACTTCAACAAAATCAATCAAATCCAGAACAAGTCAGTTTCGTGGGCAACAGGTAACATGGTGGTCCTTATTCACAAACTTACAACCTAGAATGGAAGAACCATCCCAACTTCTCCTGGTCTAATAATAAGATTATTCAGGGTCCGCCTGGTTTTCAACAATAGCAGCAACAACAATCTCATAAAACCATGGCAGAAAACATAGAGATGTTAATTCAGCTGGTCAAGAGTCAGAATGGTGAGATTATGAATCAAGCAGCTGAGATTAAGAATTTGAAGAGACAAGTGGGAGAGTTGGCAGCTAGCAGTTCCACAAGGCACCCAGGACAGTTACCGAGCAATACTGAAACAAACCCTCGTGAGCATGTTAATGCAATAACAACAAGGAGCGGGGTTCAGCTATCTGATGTGACTGTTGAGGAATATGAAAAACAGAAGCTCCAAAAGAAAGATGTGGAGGAAGAACAGGAAAGCGAGAAAGAAAAGAGGTCGACTCCTGAAGTTCATGAAAAAGCTGAAGAAGAAGTTCGAGTTCGACCACCAGTCAAAGCTTATGTGCCCCCAGTTCCTTATCCACAACGATTGATAAAGCATAAGTTGGAGCAGCAGTTTGGAAAATTTTTGGAAATATTCAAGAAACTGCACATTAATATTCCTTTTGCTGAAGCATTGGCCCAAATGCCGCCCTACTTGAAATTCATGAAAGAGATGCTGTCAAATAAAAGGAAATTGGTTGATAATGAAACAGTAGCTCTTAGTGAGGAATGCAGTGCCATTATCCAAAAGAAGTTGCCACAGAAACTAACAGATCCAGAGAGTTTCTCGATCCCTTGTACTATTGGTAAATTTAATTTTGATAATGTATTGTGTGATCTGGGTGCAAGTGTCAATTTAATGCCTTTGTCTGTATACAGGAAACTTGGTTTGGGGGAGCCTAAGCCAACGAATATCATTTTAAAGTTGGCGAACAGATCAATCCAATATCCATACGGTATTGTTGAGAACGTGATAGTAAAAGTAGACAAATTTTTCTTCCTAGTCGACTTTGTGATCCTGGACATGGAAGAGGACACTCAAATGCCCCTCATTCTTGGAAGGCCTTTCCTGGATACTGGACGAGCCTTAATCGACATTGAAAAGGAAGAAATCATCTTTAGGGTCGAGAAGGAACAAGTCACGTTCAGCATCAAGCCAAGGAAAGATCCAAAGATTCAAAATGAAAGTTGCTTCAAGGTGGATGAAGAGGTCAAGAAACCAAATGGCTGCATGAAGAATGAGATTAAGATTGAGGAGGCTTTAATCAAAAAACATGAGTGTGTGAAGGTAAAAGATGGATGGAGGGACAAGAAGGAAGAAAAGCCTAACATCCCTCAACAAGTGGAAAAGGAGGCCTTGGGCTACAAGAAAGTGAGGAAAAGGATTGAGAAGTGCAAGGCGGGTAATTGCAAGTGGTGCAGGGGCTCAAGAGGATCATTCAAGCCTCCATGATAAAGAAGTGCAAAAAGTCGAGCTTTAGACTTAAAACGGAGCGCTTGTTGGGAGGCAACCCAACCTTTCTTCCCTTTTATTTATTACGCTTTCATAATTTATTTATTTGCTGAACTTAGATATATGCATGGTAGGAATTGTGTTTAAGTGTTTAGCATGTTTCATGTTGAGAGCACTTGTGCATAATATTCTATCATTGCATATTTAGGTATGTTTTTTTTTTTATTTTGCATGTTTACATTAGGGTAGGTTTTTATCGTCATTCCAAACTCACACACACTAGTTTGAATCATGAAGTTAATGTTTGGAAAATCATTGCATTGATCATGAAGTGATTAGGGGGATAAAAACGATTTTGAAAATCAAATAAAAAAAAAAAAAAAAGGAAAATTTTTCATTTCTGTCGTAAACCACGCGATCGCGTGCCAATAGGATATGGCGGTCGCGAGTTTGCGTTTAAAAATGAACAGATTTCTAAACCTTGAACCACGCGATCGCTGGCACTTCAGCTAGGCGATCGCGTGGCTATACTGGACCAAATTCGGCAGTTTAAGTGTTTTTCCTCATTCTTTCAACTTGAAACATTACAAACTCGTTTTCTCTCCCCTAAATACCTCATATTTGATCTTCCATTTTGTGTGCATGTCATCAACACCTAGTTGCACCAAATTCATTGCTATTTTCAAATCCAAATCCATGAAAGGTATGAAATTCTTCATTTAAATCCATGTTTACTCAAAATTTTGAAATTTTCTTTGAGTTCTTGGATTTTGAAATTGTGAATGGTGTAGAATGGGCTTAGGTTAGTGGTTGGAGATTGTGATTCGTGGTTTAGTAGACAAAAATTTTGGGTTCATTCATGCCTCCAACCCTATGCATTTCCATTGATTTTTGCAATGCCCATTAAGTGTTTGATGAAATGCCACAAAGACGTTCTTATGCTAATTTTATAAATCCTTCCGAGCATTTATCTTCATGATATGTTTATCATTGATTATGTGTGCGTAGTTCATGAATTAGTTCACTACATTACATGAAAATCATGAAAATCAACATTGCACCATGGCAGCCCCAATGCAAGGCAACTGCAGGCCATTGCACCCAGAAACTGTCTCATGTCACCTACTTCTCTACATTGTTTCATGACCCTATTGATCTTCAAATGAGCTGAATTTTTAATATATTTTCGATCATGCTGTGAACTTTAATATATCAAAAGATGGCTCGGGAAAATTTATGTTTTTCTAGGCGATGTCAAGGATTGAATGTGTGTGGTCGACCAATTTTGAAAATTCAAAATTTTGCTTTAACTTTAGTTTGGGGGTGTGGTACTGAATTTCCATTATTTCTTATTGGTGTTTATGACTTCTGATGTTACTTATTTCTTATTTGCAGGGAAAACACCAGTCAAAACACGCCAACCCAATTTGAACAATACAAACAAAGGGTCGATTCATCCAATGCAGTGTTACAGGAAGCTTCAAAGAAATACATCCTCTACACTTGGGAAGTTCTCGTTCTCTTTTCTTTGTCTCGCTTTACATTGTTGAATATTTTTGAAAAACATTGAGGACAATGTTCATTTCAAGTGTGGGGGTGAAAATTATTTGCATTCTTCATTCATTTTATATTCATTCGATTTTATTGGGGGAAAAAAATTTGGAAAAATTGAAAACTTTGTTGACATGTTTATTGCCTAGGATATAGTATGAATCAATTTGTGTTTATGCTTGAAAAGTGGACAACATGAAAGCATGAACTTATTTTGAACTAGTTATGTTTTGCTAGATTCATACTTATTGCGCACATAGCCAGTGTTGGATAATTGCTTGTGTGAGGGATGTGTTTAATACATGTGGGGCAGATTTTATGCAATTTGAACTTAGAAATGACTTGAAAATCCCTGAACTTAGATTGTTAGACATCCCACTCCTAAATTAGAACCAATCATGCTAAAAGGCAAGTTTGGGGGTAAAATGGTTAGAATTTGTATGTATTGACGGGTTGGAAGTCTGTGGTTCTTGGTTTTGCACTTCAGTCATTACAGTTTGGTCAACGGGTATAAATCATTTCCAGCATAAAAACAGAAAAATGCTGAAGGTCTTATTCTGCTCTTCAAATGCCTTTTTGTCTCGAGTAAGTAAGTCCGAGGGGTCTTTCAAACCTGGTGCCCTAAAGCCAACTGGCTTGGGAGTCATCGACCTAAAGCTCGCTACATGGGTCAATTAGAAAGCAAGTTGATAAGTGTTATATTCACGTTTATTTTATGCACTTATGCCCTTGAATATACCATAATGTGATTCTATCTAAGTATTATTAATGCATTTTATATTTTATGTTGTATAGGATCCTAAAAGAGGAGAAAAGAAGAAAAAAGGACCAAATTTCACTAAAAACTGAAGTTTGGGGACTTAGGTGCAAATACCTTTACGGCCGCAAGCAAAAATCCTCACGGCCGTAAGTGCATGATTGAAACAGACAAAATTAAGCAGAAAAGATGTTACGGCCGTAAGAAACATATTTACGGCCGTAACCTTCAAAGAGTGAAAAATGTGCAGAAACACAGTTACGGCCATAAAGGTACATGTCACGGCCGTAACCTTCAAAAGATACAAAATCAGCAGAGACTCAATCACGGCCGTAAAAGAATCTTTACGGCCGTAAATCTTAAAGTCAAAAATTTCCTTATTTCCATTCTTTCCATATTTTTCAATTTCTTGCTCCCAAAGCTAGGGCACGAAATTGAGGCTATAAATAGGGAAGTTCATGACAAGAAAAAGAAGAAGAGAATTATTTTTGAGAGCCACCAATATCAAAGTTTGAAGAGAAGAAATCCTAGGCAAAATCAAGGTGAATCAAGACAATATTTTTGGGGAGTTCTTCATGGCAATGCGTGGCTAGTCTTCTCAACCTAGTTCAAGGGGGGAAGTTGTGTTCATATTATTTTATTATTCATTCCTCAAACTCGTAACGTAGTTCTTTTTTTATGTTTTATTTATTGGATTTCTCATGAACATTAATTTCGTCAAGACAATATATTAATTGATTAAGGCCTTGTCTTTTAATTATTGTGTTGATGTTTGCTAATTTGGATAATTGGATTCGTATTTGTCTTGTTATCCAAATCATAGTAGCAATTGGTAATTTTATATTTCCATATGAAAATCCAATCTAGATTAATCAATTCGAGCATATGTAATTGATAATTTAGTTCACCTAATTCTTCTTGTTTTCACATAGTTAATGAATTAAATCTAGGGAGCTTATTCTAGGTTGTTCATTCACTCTAAATTGATTGGAGAACTAATTCTAATTGATTATTATTAAGGAAGAATTGGATTAATCAGAGCTTTTTGATTATTTCGGGTGATAAATAAAACAAAGGAAATAGTACATGCGTTGCTTGGGGAATGACAATATTATGATAGGGCACAACCGAACCTGAGAACTAGGATTCTTTATTATTTGATTTTTATTCCAGCTATTTTACATCGTTATTTGATTATTTAGATTAATTGAAAATTTCAACTCAAAACCCCCCTTATAATTCTAATTGACATGGCATTAAATTAGTTCCCGTTCCTCGTGGGATCGACCCTTGCTTCCGCTATCACATTTAAATTTGAGTTTTGGCAAGGAAATTTAATTAATTCTTGGTGCATCGCGACACGCACCAAGTTTTTGGCGCCGTTGCCGGGGAACGGTTAATCAATTTTCTGTTTAATCAATTAGAACTTTATTTTCTGCATTTTTATTTATTTATTTTTTATTTTCGGTTTAAAAGAAGAAAAAAAAAAGAAAAAAAAAATTTGAAATTCCGAAAATTTTATTTATTTATTTATATGCATAAAATTCGATCCACTAATCCTGAATATTTTTTATTTGATCCAGAAATCGAGCGAACTTTTCGACAGCGAAGAAGGGAAGCACTAGAACAAATGGCAGCTCATAACCTCAACAACAGGACACTTAAACAATTGGCCACTCCAGATGTCGCTCAACAGCCACTCTGTATCACTTTTCCGACAGTGGAGGAGGGAAAAACTTTTGAACTCAAATCTGGACTCATTCACTTGTTGCCAACCTTTCGAGGACATGCTGGTGAAGACCCTTACAGGCATCTCAAGGAATTCCACGTGGTTTGTGACAGTATGAGACCCACTGGTATTACCGAGGAACAAATTAAAATGAGGGCCTTCCCATTCTTGTTAAAGGATGCCGCTACTGATTGGCTATACTGTTTACCATCCGGATCAGTCACCACCTGGAATGACATGAAGAGGCTATTTTTGGAAAAATATTTTCCTGCATCTCGGGCTGGAACAATCCGGAAGGAAATTTGCGGGGTTCGTCAAAACAATGGCGAGTCGTTGTATGAATATTGGGAGCGCTTCAAGAAGCTCATCTCGAGCTGCCCCCATCATCAAATCAGCGAACAACTACTGGTGCAATATTTCTACGAATGACTGCTACCAATGGACAGAAGTATGATAGATGCCGCAAGTGGAGGTGCCTTAATGGACAAAACACCGGAACAGGCTCGGGCTTTGATTTCCAACATGGCTGAAAACACTCAGCAATTTAACCCAACCCGAGACATGCAAGTTCGCCGCGTGAACGAGGTAAGTAGTTCCAATATAGAAAGTCAACTGTTTGAACTAGCAAATCTCGTTAAACAACTTGCTGTAGGAAGTGCACAACAAGTCAAAGCATGCGGGATATGTGCTAACTTCGGACATCCAACGGATACATATCCGGTATTGCAAGAAGAAAACAATGAACATGTAAAGGCCGCAGAAGGGTTCCCATTTCAAAAACAACAATACAATCCGTACTCAAACACTTACAATCCTGGCTGGAGGGACCACCCGAACTTGAGCTATGGAAATAACAAACCTCCGGGTTTCGTCTCCAACAAGCCTCAAGGGAATTTTCAACAACAAGGAAATTTCCATCCACAGGGACAATATCAGCAAAAGCCACAATCATCAGGTATGTCTCTCGAAGAAATGATGAAAACTTTGGCCACTAACACTCTACAATTTCAACAGGATACCAAATCCAGCATTCAAAACCTGGAAAATCAAATGAGTCAAATGGCCACAGCTATCAACAGACTGGAAGCACGAACAGGAGGAAAGTTGCCATCTCAACCCGAGGTGAATCCGAAGAATGTAAGTGCAATTACTCTTTGAAGTGGAAAAGAATTTGAGGCGCCACAATCAAAGCCAACCGCGAGTGAAGAGGAGGAGGTTGAAGAAAAAGAAGTCGAAAAGAAAAACAGCATTCCACAAAACTCTCAGGTAAGAACCGAACCTATTGTGAATGCGAAACTAACTCCACTGCCTTTTCCGAGCAGGTTAGCGAAGGCGACTAAGGAAAGCAAGGAGAAGGAAATTCTGGAAATGTTCAGGAAAGTGGAAATCAACATTCCACTGTTGGATGCAATCAAGCAAGTGCCCCGATACGCGAAGTTCTTAAAGGAGCTGTGCACCAACAAACGGAAGTTGATGGGAAATGAAATGGTAAGAATGGGGGAAAATGTGTCAGCACTCTTCCAAAGGAAACTGCCCCCAAAATGCAAGGATCCAGGTATGTTTACCATACCTTGTCAAATAGGCAATAAGAAAATAAATCGTGCTTTAATAGACTTAGGAGCATCTATCAATGTAATGCCTAGGTCCACTTACACCGCATTAAAACTTGCTAAAATGACTGAAACTAGTGTTATCATTCAACTAGCCGACTGTTCCAATGCATATCCGGATGGGGTAGTTGAAGATGTTTTAGTACAAGTAGGCGGGTTAGTATTTCCTGCAGATTTTTATGTATTGGAAATGAATGATGACCACTCCCCCAACTCTACTCCTATTTTGTTAGGTAGACCATTTTTGAAAACATCTAAAACGAAGATAGATGTTAGTAGTGGCACACTCTCCATGGAATTTGATAATAAAATTGTTCAATTCAATATTTATGATTCCGTGAAAAATTTTGATGATGATCCTGTTTATTCTGTTAATGTGAATGACTCTTTAGTACAAGAAGTTCTCGATATTGGTGGAAAGGACTGTCCAAAGTCTCCGAAATCAAGTAAAATCTC
Source organism: Ligustrum vulgare (assembly GCA_963555705.1). Taxonomy (NCBI): domain Eukaryota; kingdom Viridiplantae; phylum Streptophyta; class Magnoliopsida; order Lamiales; family Oleaceae; genus Ligustrum; species Ligustrum vulgare. The sequence continues at coordinate 27,541,139 of OY743184.1, forward strand.
GTCCATCTCATTACCAATTTCTGATGAAAAACCTCTACCCCCTATTTTTCAGGCACTAATGAAGAGCACGAAAAGGAGATTGAGCTTTGGGAATCCACCTAATCCCGGTTGAATGAGAAAGGACTCAGTCGAGCCAACGACTGTAAACAAAGGCGCTGCTCGGGAGGCAACCCGAGAGGGGAGTTTCTTTACCTCCTCAACTTTTTATTTTTTTAATTTCACGTTTTCATTTTTTGGTTAATTTTAGTTTAATTAGTCATATAAAAAAAATAAAAAATAAAAACCTCAGAGGCAACCTTACGGCCGTATGACACACCTTACAGCCGTAATTCAATTTTTAAAACTTTTATTCAGAAACCACCTTACGGCCGTAAGACACATCTTTACGGCCGTAATTAACTTCTTCCCCAAAATTTTCAGAGGCCTGATTACGGCCGTAAGACACATATTTACGGCCGTAAATCCAGAAATTTCAAATTTAAAAATTTCTTTTCCCCCTTCTACTGTTTAGCTTTATTTTTCAATGAGGACATTGTTTTGTCTAAGTGTGGGGGGGATTGAATTGATTGTGAGCTTAATGTCGTTATCTTCTTTCTGTAGTCGAAACGTTAAAATTCAGTTTGAGTCAGCATCCATTTTAATCTTTGATAGGAAGCGACCCCACTTTTGGTTCATTTTTTTGAAAAATCATTGCATAATTGGATATAAATTGAGCACATAGAGATCATCTCATCCAAAACTTCACAAATAGGTTGAAAATGAAAAGTGAAATTGTCAAATATCTACAACCTAGTCAACCCAACCCACAATAGACAGATTATTCCTACATATATAACCCTGAACGTCCCAATTATTATACTTTTGTGAGAAGTGATGGTTTGAATACTTTTAACCGTTATCCTCGACCAATGGACTTAGATTTGGAATGAAGATCAAGCAATGACCTATAACTCATAATTGGATGGGAAAAATACATGAAAACCATAATTTGTGAGCTTTTGAACCTAAGAGCTGTTTTTAATACTTATGAGCTCGTAATTCTTTGATGTGTGTCCTGCATGGTTGGGTTATGCTTGGATGTGCTTTCTTGTGCATACCGTTGTAGCTTCTTGATTCAAGTACAAATTATAGCAAAGGAAATAGGTTAAACCAAATTTGACTTGCTAAAAGAGCCTACCTTGCTACATGGACCATTAGAAGCCCGTTTGAGCCTTAGCCTTTCTTTGAATGTTTATGCCACGCTACAAGCCACGAATACCCTTTCTTTCGCATTATCTCTGTTTTGAACCCATAAGAGAAGGGATTCGCAAGCTTTTGTTGATTGAGAATTGTGCTATGGTCTAAGTCTAAGAAGTTGAAAATGATTATCTTGTGTTGGGCGATGGCCGTGTAATTGACTAAATTCAGGGGATTGAAATTCTATCTTGTGATTGAGAAAAAGTTGAATCCTTTATTTGAAAAAAAAAAAAAAAAGCAATGAAAAGGAGGTTCGTCATGGAAATTAGTAGTTGAGAATGTCAAACACTCAACTTGTGAAAAAAAAAAAAAAAAAAAAAAAAAAAAAAAAAAAGAGAAAAGAAAAGAAAAGATTCAAGTTTGAGCAAAGTTGGGTAGCGAGAAACAATGAAGCTCATATTGAGGGGTGGAGGAAGTAATGTCATTATGAATTGACTTGGTTTGCGAAGTTCCTTCTCAACTCAGCCTAAATATATCCTTTTATCCTACCTAACCCGAAGCCCCGCTACAACCAAATAAAGACCTTCGCTTTGCACTTGTGTTATTGTTGGCTCCGGTTATGACAGTTAGGCAATCTGTGGTACGGACTTATCCATGCAGAGAACTGAGCGAAAAATTCAACACCTTATACACTTTGTGCGAAGAGAGGAACATCTTGTGAGGGTGTTAACTCCCATTACATTTACTTATGAGTGGTTTGAATTGCTTGGTCTAAGGTTGGTGGTATGAATGTGGTCAGGGGTACTGTGTTGACTGAATTCACATCATGAACAACTCGGTTTACGAAACTGATTTCTTCTGGAATTGGGCGAAACTATTATCTTTGTAGTCACTCATAAATGATTGGGAGGTGAGTGCTCACGAGAGGTGAAAGGAAACGAGCCATGATTGGGATGAGAAAGTAAAGGGCGTTGCATCTCTAGCACACACTAACACAATCCGATCATGCAATGGAACAAATTTTTTGTTAAGGAAAAGTGGGTTGCAACCTCAAGTCTCTAAATTGTAATATGTGGTTTGAGTCCTATTTCTTTCTTGTTGAATCTTTGTTCGAGGACGAACAATGGTTCAAGTGTGGGGGGATTTGATAAGTGTTATATTCACGTTTATTTTATGCACTTATGCCCTTGAATATACCATAATGTGATTCTATCTAAGTATTATTAATGCATTTTATATTTTATGTTGTATAGGATCCTAAAAGAGGAGAAAAGAAGAAAAAAGGACCAAATTTCACTAAAAACTGAAGTTTGGGGACTTAGGTGCAAATACCTTTACGGCCGCAAGCAAAAATCCTCACGGCCGTAAGTGCATGATTGAAACAGACAAAATTAAGCAGAAAAGATGTTACGGCCGTAAGAAACATATTTACGGCCGTAACCTTCAAAGAGTGAAAAATGTGCAGAAACACAGTTACGGCCATAAAGGTACATGTCACGGCCGTAACCTTCAAAAGATACAAAATCAGCAGAGACTCAATCACGGCCGTAAAAGAATCTTTACGGCCGTAAATCTTAAAGTCAAAAATTTCCTTATTTCCATTCTTTCCATATTTTTCAATTTCTTGCTCCCAAAGCTAGGGCACGAAATTGAGGCTATAAATAGGGAAGTTCATGACAAGAAAAAGAAGAAGAGAATTATTTTTGAGAGCCACCAATATCAAAGTTTGAAGAGAAGAAATCCTAGGCAAAATCAAGGTGAATCAAGACAATATTTTTGGGGAGTTCTTCATGGCAATGCGTGGCTAGTCTTCTCAACCTAGTTCAAGGGGGGAAGTTGTGTTCATATTATTTTATTATTCATTCCTCAAACTCGTAACGTAGTTCTTTTTTTATGTTTTATTTATTGGATTTCTCATGAACATTAATTTCGTCAAGACAATATATTAATTGATTAAGGCCTTGTCTTTTAATTATTGTGTTGATGTTTGCTAATTTGGATAATTGGATTCGTATTTGTCTTGTTATCCAAATCATAGTAGCAATTGGTAATTTTATATTTCCATATGAAAATCCAATCTAGATTAATCAATTCGAGCATATGTAATTGATAATTTAGTTCACCTAATTCTTCTTGTTTTCACATAGTTAATGAATTAAATCTAGGGAGCTTATTCTAGGTTGTTCATTCACTCTAAATTGATTGGAGAACTAATTCTAATTGATTATTATTAAGGAAGAATTGGATTAATCAGAGCTTTTTGATTATTTCGGGTGATAAATAAAACAAAGGAAATAGTACATGCGTTGCTTGGGGAATGACAATATTATGATAGGGCACAACCGAACCTGAGAACTAGGATTCTTTATTATTTGATTTTTATTCCAGCTATTTTACATCGTTATTTGATTATTTAGATTAATTGAAAATTTCAACTCAAAACCCCCCTTATAATTCTAATTGACATTGCATTAAATTAGTTCCCGTTCCTCGTGGGATCGACCCTTGCTTCCGCTATCACATTTAAATTTGAGTTTTGGCAAGTAAGGAAATTTAATTAATTCTTGGTGCATCGCGACACGCACCACAAGTACGGAGGGTGGACTTACACATAAGACATTATAACATCTTTAACTTTTCTGTTTAAGCCTTTATGACTCGGGCAAGTATGTCTGAGGGGTTCTTTGAACCTGGTACCCTAAAGCCGTCTGGTTTGGGAGATGCCGATCTGAAAGCCCGCTACAGGGGTCATATAGAAAGCCAGTATGAAAATTTCTGCACAAAGATGGTAAAAGATAGGGACATTAAAAGAAAAAGTCGTCCATCAAAAAAAAAATTATTATTGTATGATATAAGCTTTGTAGACTGAGCTGTGGTGGTTGAGGTTGTGGAATTGGGGACTGCTTTCTTTTGATTTGTTGTGCATGCATATGTCTAATTCTGATTAACTTGTGCGGAAAAAGCAAAGAATATTTTTAGAACCCACATAGATGAAAATCCGGGATGTGAGAGAAAAGCAGAAAGTGGTGATCATCCATGAGCGCTGAAAGGAATGTCATTAGAATTTATAGATTGACCACATGGGATTTGGGCTTGATTATGCATAATGAGCCACACAATGTTGAGTATATCTTTTGCATAAGTATGCGTTTGACATTGGCTATTCACACACACACTTGAAAATCTGGCAGATATAACTAGAAACTATTTTGCATTGTTGTTCATAACTCGTTCTTAAGACTTGAATTGATTTGGATTATGGAGGCATATGGTAAACATGTTGACACAACAAAAATAATTTCTCTTTTATTTCTTTGATTTTTGTAGTTTATTTTCCATTGTTCGAGGACGAACAATAATTCTAGTTTGGGGGTATTTGATAAGTGTGTTTTATACACTTATTTGTACGTCTAAATTAGAATAAATTATTATCATTTTAGAACATATGCTATTTAATTTGTGTTTATCTGTTTACTTTGCAGAAAATATCCCAAAAGATGAATAATGAAGTAATTGATGAGAAAAATGCACATTTGGATGTTGATTGGAGCTAAAACGAGCAATTGATAAGTTTGTGACGACAACCGGAAAGATGCAATATGCCAAAATGAACGAATCAGAGGTTGGAGGACCTAATAGAGCTTAAATGGGCAAATCGAGAAGAAGATAAAGTTTGGGGACTAAATTGCAACAATTGGAAGTTGAGGACTGAAGGTGCAATTAAAAGTCAGGGACCAACTTGCACAGCAGGAAAGAAGATGAAGTCGCGATCGCTGGTTCCACGCCAAGCGATCGGGAGAAGATGTAAAAAATTAACCCGAGAGTTTTTGGGTCAAGCACGCGATCGCTAGGGTGTGAACCACGAGATCGCGTGGCTTTCCGGCTGGGCCGACTGTGGGCTTTTTCTCGCGATTTTTATCAGACTTTTCTTGTTTTGACCTAGATTTTCTCCAAAACCTATATATACAACACATAAGGCACGAAAATCAGACCTCTGCCTCTCCATAGAACGAGCAACAACAAAGATTTCAACATCAAATCCTTGGAGATTCCAACATCGCAGAGGGGCGTGAATTGAAGATATTTGAAGAATTGATAATTGGTGCAATCTTTCCATTCTTCTTTATTTTCAATGAACGTTTTATGTTATAGTTTTTGTTCTTTAATCAAGATGTGTAACTAAATTTTATGTTGGGATGAATGATGTAGCCTAGTTAATTATTTAATGTCATATTCCTTGTTTTAACGCTTTGTTGCATGTGTTGATTTATTATTGCGTTTAATGCGTGAATGAACTGGCCACTTATTCATGACTTAATGTGTTATTTTCATAATCCGAGAGGTGAGTTAATAACATAGATCTAGGTAATAAATCCGGTAATTGAACGAGAGATAGAGATATACTCTTGTGATTATTGCGGTCGTGTGTGAATTCTTGTATGTAATGCATCTAAATAAGGAATATTCGGACCCGCTATAGAGATACAAGGTTGACTTATTTAGATAGGATTGATTTAAACTCGAGAGAGGAATTTCAATTTATATTAGTGAATTCGACCGAATGCATATTTAGGAAATAAAAAAATGGAATTGGAATTGATTTAATTAGTTAGGTGAAATCGTGAATCCCAACCACTTTACAATCGTTTTTAAAACAAAAAAACAAATTCTCAAATTTAATTCTTTAGTTTAATTTATTACTTTTAGTTTACAATCACAAATTCTATTTCGTCTGTTCAAATAAAGTTAGAACTAAAACATTTCGGTACTTAGTAAACAGTCCTCGTGGGAACGATAATCCGGACTCTAAGGTCCACTTTATTACTTGATTGCGATATCGTACACTTGCGATCTCAAATACACAACATTGTGCCTCAAGAATGGAAGACTCCACCTCATTAATTAGCACCGGGCCCTAACATTCATGGCATTGGCCGCAAGCAGTTTTCGGGCTGGTGGGACACTTGAGGAAAAAGCAAACCAGCCCTCCGTCCAGAATTGACTTGTAGCTAGCGCAGCTTTAGCGGGTGGAGAGTCAGGGGAGTCAAGGAGATTGGAATCAAAGTCCACATCTCTGGGAAGGACATTGGCTTTATTCAAGCAAGCTTGTCTGCCACTGTCTGGGTCACCTCATATTGAAGGTTCGGAACGGATATCTCAGGCTCCTCAATTGGGTCAGATAATTCCGGCGGAGGAGGAGGGAGTTTGGAAGAAGCCTCTGTACCCCTCTTTAACCTTTTCTGGGGGAGGACTTCCTCCTCTGAAGCAGACTCTGTAATGTCCTCAGAAGAAGTGTCTTTAAGTGTGCCCTTCTTGGTCACCTTCTCTCCCCCGTGACCTCCTCTTTCTGACCTTTTTCCTTTCCCTTTAGGAAGGCCCCTTTGGGGATTGTAGCGTACCCGGTCCTCAAGGGCTTCCGACCGTCTACTCATGGTCTTTCCACTCCCCCCTAGGGATTTTTGCCTTCCCCTAAGTACATGGTTCGAATCCTGCGGAAGGCAAAAATCCCTGAAAACGAGGCTGCCAGCCCTTGAGGAGCGGACGACCAGGGGGGAGTGGAAAGACTATGAGTAAACGGCCGATAGCCCTTGAGGACCGGGTACGCTACAGGGACTGCCTCCTTCAGTCATGCCAGGAGGATGGGGGCCAATAGATAGCGAGGCGGGGGCTGCATCAGGGCGGGGAGGGAACCCCTTGGCTCTGTAGTAGGCACCTCGGACACTTGTTTAGCCGCCTCCCCATGAAGTATGGCCAACATTGATTTCTGTTTCTTTTCCACCTCGCTGCCATGACGGAGGAGGGGAGGAACCTTCTTAGCCATAAGCCCTTTCAAAGAGATTTTGGGAAAGTCCTTGGAACCTGCTAAGGCTAGGACTGATTAGTCTTAACAGGTCAAAATCTGGGATATATATAAAAAATAATAATAAAAATAAATAAATAAATAAATAAATATATAAATGTGTGTGTGTACACAATACGACTTACCCATTGCTCGCATAAGACCGTGCTTGACGAACAGCTTGTTTTGCTGGATAACTTGCTGGAAGGTGCCTGGGTAGGCAAAAAGACGCCTCACCAGTGGTAACTCCGCGTCAAAGAGCAGGGAAGCGAAGGTTGGCCCTGAGGTAATAAACAGAGCAAGGAAATGAGTCATATTATGAGCAGGAGCAGAGAAACATGAATAGCGCACCCGTATAAAAATAATAATAGCAGATAATCATAACAAAAGATGATGGCGGTGTTGGTGGTAAACTGAATGAAACAAAGTAAAACTCACACGGAGAGGAAAGAGTTCGAGGAACGGTGATCTCCGAAGTAGGGTCAACGGGCGAGCTTTACCACTCTCCTGTGACCCAGAACCACTGGCTCCTCCAGTTTTTTATGGAAGTGGAGTGCCTAGTAATGATGGGAGGGAAGGAGCCTCGGGGAGATAAGTAATACCAGTCTTTTACATCATCCCTCACATCCTTATCCCTCTTGACAGACTTCTTTAAAGTGTACAGGGTGTGGATGATGTTTATGGAGATGGGAGAATTTAGATTAACTTCTTGCCACACCAGCCAGGTACCAACTGCTTGTGTCCAGAAGTTTTGGGCCACTTGATATGGGCACAGGTTGTAACTCCTAAGTAATGCTCTGAAGAAGGGGTGGAGTGAAAGTCTCATCCCGCATGACAGAGTGCCATAACAAATTGCCACATACTCTGGCGGAGGACTGCAGGGTAGGCAGGAAGGCGTCGGACATACCAACTTGACCTCCTCAGGTAATCTAAACTTTGAGGGGGTGCCGGCCAAATCGATGCTCCGGATTTCAGACGCTATCTCGCTACTCTTCCAAGAATCTGGGTTTGGTTCAGGGTCCACGTGGTACCCCGACACCTTATTCACATAATCCACCAACTCCTCAACTTGCTCAATCTCCACTCCAGATAACCCTATTTCCTCTCTATGGGCCCTAAAAGGGGCCCTTACACCAAAGTCAAGATCCTGTAGGTCGGAAGAAGAGCTAGCTGTTCTTTCTTTCCCCATATCTCTATCACGTTTCCTTCGGAGTTCTCTCAGCGAGGACTCCTCTTCAGCGGATAAGTGGGCATTCCCCTTCAAAATCATCCAAATAAATTATACCATTGCATTTCCTATTCCTCCTCTTAATCTGCTCCCTAAAGAAGAAGGAACTAAAAACCGATAAAGGCAATGGTAGAAACCTCTGATAGGAATCCCCATTACCAACGGTTCTTGTGAACCCGTTCCTCTAACTCTTTCCATTTTTTCTAAAAAATAGGTCAGACTCACCAAGAGGAAAACAAAATGCAAAAAAAAAAAAAATTTCAAACCCACACTTGAAGATTAGAAATGAAAAAGTTTTGCACATGCAAAGGAAAAGAAATTTACCTTCAAAAAACGAACGTTCGAGGTTGTGCACTCGAAGTGAAAAACAAGCCAATGAAAGGTGTTGAATGGTAGAGACGGTTTACTAGGTGGAAAACCCTTGAAGAGATGCTAAAATACTTGCAAGAGAGGAAAAGGCACTACAACTTCTAGTGAAAGAGTTACTACAAAAATTCTAAGAAACTAGTAAAGGAGAAATGATTGGAAGAAGGGGGCTTTATAGGGAACCCAATAATCCAAAACCCTTGGTCTTTGAGCCGCATGATTGATGCGGGTAACCCGCGTCTCTTGGGGGGAGGGCTAATCAAAGCGCCAGCTGTTGGAGGAAGGGAAGAAACCATTCGGTTACCAAAGTGTATGCCACGTGCGGCAAGATGTCACCCCCCGTCCCCTTCATGTTTCTTGGGAACCAATATCAGGAGCCCCTTTATATTAAATGCGCCGCCTAAGAGATACGCTAGTATAATCCCAACTTTGGTCTAGGAGGGAAGGCAGGAGTAGGAGGTCGACTTTACCTTGAATCCGAGCTGGCATCCCCGGCCTTAAGTTCGCAGCGCTATATAATGATTCCCAGCTGATGGATGGCAGAACAATTATAAAATGCTGGATATAACAGATAACGAAATTAGGGCAAAACGGAAATCCTATGGCTGTCTAATTACAGAATGTTATCAGAACAAGATTGGTGCTTCGAACCTATGACAAATTCGATCCTCCCATAAATGACCACATCGGATTTGAGGGACTAGTGTTGAGACCGTGCCCAAAAAGGAGTACAGTGAACCACCAGCGATGGCCCAATAGAGGCCCAATGGACCTTGGCCCATGACTAAAGCTTAGGATATCTCCTTGGGCCAACTGTCGAGGTGGAACAGCACATGAACTTCTTTATCCGAACTGGTTTATGTCTAGCCGATGTGGTTTATGATTAGCCGAAGTTCTCTATGGTGACGTCTCAGATGAGTGATGGGACAATGGATGGAGTCAGAGATGTGACACCGCCTTTATCAAAAAGTGACAGGCGCCCATCGCCTACCAAACGTAGCAATGATTACTACCAAAAAGTAAGATCCTCCTCTCCAACAGCTATGGTAAATACACGTGTAAAGTCCACCAAGTGTCGCCATCCAAAACTATAACTTCCCCTATAAATAGAACACTCCTTCCACCTAATAAAGGGTTAGCCTTTTCATACTCTTAACTGAATATTTTACTCTCACTCCCTTTTCTCTCTTTTACACACTTATATTTCCCGCACTCAATTTATATTTGCTTGAAATGAGCACTGACTTTGGCATCGGAGTGCAAACGGAGCCACCTCGGCCCCCTTTGCAAACTGATTGTTTGTCACAGTGCGCAGGAGATCTACGTGTTCAAGAGGGAAGAGTTGAGACGTGTTGTCCAAGATCCAGCCGAATTTTGTGGTCAACACTATCTGTTAAGAGAAATCATTGGTTGAAATCTTTGATACATTGATACAAACTATTTCATCTTCATCAAGAGAGTTATTTCACTAATAAGGTTAATTTTTTGTATTTGGTTCATATCAAGGTCCCTCAAAGCTTAATTGTTGTAAAAGAGTGGTGATCCTAGTAGGAGACACCCGATCATTTCGAGGTCCGATTGTAAGGCTCGAAAAAGGAATGGCGTTCCTTGTTGTAACCCACTAGGTCATATCAAGATCCCGTAAAATCTTGAAAATTGTTTTGTTTTTTATTGCATCCTAAGTCAATCAATTATATAAAGGTTTTGCTCGTGACGGTGAGCTTGGTAACGGAAGATGTAGACCGATTGTTGGGCCCAACCTCTTTAAAAGAACTTGTTTGTGTTCTTCTCCTCCCTTTTTACTCAAATTACACGTACATGCATTTATTTATTTGAATAGTGAAATATTATCTCTAAGTGATATATTTGTTCTTAATTAATTGTGATTGTGTATTTATAATACTTTGTATTCACAAGTAATTCACTTTACATCTTTTATTATATTAAGTGTTCATACTTGTGCTTATTTGATGTTTAGTTTGAGATTATTTATAAAACAATGTTCTTAAAAAAAAAATTCTCTCCCCTCTTAGTTAGTTTTTCTTAGGCTAAAAATGGTATCGGAATTTACTCTATTTGAAAAGATTTTACGTTCTTGAGTAGTGACTAACCACAATCTTCAAAATCTTGATGGGCATTCTTGTAATGCCCCGGAATTTTTAAGGCTAGAATTGTTTAACGATTTTATTTTTGATGTGTTTTTTATAGTTTTGAGAAGTTTGGGTGATTAAAGTATTTTATGTTTTGATGAAAAACTTATTTAGGTTGAATATTTAATTTTGATAGAGAGATAATTATTATGTCAACATGGACTCATTTTGGAGATCATGATTTATTAAAATTCTTGATCGAAAAAAAAGTTATTTTGGATAAAATTACGTCAAGATACATTTGATTAAACGAATACAACTTCAACTTCAAATAGAGTTTTTAATGTTTTAAATCCAAGTCTTTCGGTTGAAAAGTGATAGACGGTTTTCCTTTAAGTGTGCTATTAAAATTATAATTATTATGTAATTAATGGTTTGTATAAAGATTTTTAACGCTAAAGGAAATTGTAACTTACGTGTTTAAACGCGTATTAATTCACTTGATTTGTACTATTTAAACCCACCATTTGTGTACAATTTTGTTATTCCATGCAATTGAGTGAGAGACAAGAAAAAAGAATTTAAAAGTTTTTCATCGCGTTCGAGATTCGTTTGACAACATTTTTCGGTCTTTATTGTTCAATTATATGATCAGTTTATTGAGCAATGCATGGATTTCCATATGTGCCAAGTGGTTTGTATTTTCGCTCTTTAATATTTTAAGTTTGAGTATTTTATACGTTATTATGTGATCCAAATGAGGATCTTATAAGTAATATCAAAAGATATTATGTAGATCTACAGAAACAAGTCATAGGATTAAACCCTAAGTGGGGAATGAGAATGGGTATGACCTAAAGTAAGAATGAGATGGTCGAGTTTCTATTCCACTATGAAAGTATGTTATGTTGAGACTGATTTGGGAAAATAAATGACTTTTTTGGGGACTGACTCAGATATTTTCAGAAAGTGCAGGGTGATAAAACTTTTTTAAACGTGAGGGACTGAAATAAATGATTTTGAAACTAAAGGGCTGGCTAAAAGATAATTTAAAACGGAAGGACAGAAATCAAACTTTTAAAAGGACTGGGGGCAAAAGGGCAATTTTGGAAAATTTAATTTTCAATACAAATACAAGTACAAAATCTCTCTCTCTCTCTCTCTCTCTCTCTCTCTCTACTTCATTACAGAGAGGAGAGGTTGCGAGCGGGGCTCCGCCCCACTCAGATTCAAGGTAGCCGGCGTCAAGCCAGCGATTGTCCCATCGTCGTGAGGAGGCGGCAGGGACGGTATGAGTGTGGGTGTGAAAGGAATGATCTTGAGTGGTTTTTGGTGCGAGAAACCGGGATAAACTGAGGCTTGGGGGGAATTGGGAATCGTGATTTCCGGCCAATTTTCCGACGACGAAGGTAAGAATTGACTCTTTGGGTTTATTCTCTTGGTTATTGTGGTGATTTGGGTGTTGATTGGAGGTGATGCTTGTCGTGGCAGCCGTTTTGGGTTGTGGAGGTGAGGCTTCGATTTTGGTGTTGGTCGGGTTGACTGGTGAACTGGGCGGATTGATGGTTGGGTTCGACTTGGTGTGGAGTGGGCAGTGGTGAAATCAATTGGATTGGCTGGTGGTGCTCGGGTTGTTGATGGGCAGTGCGTGGCTTCTTGCATTTGAAAACATGGAGGTTCGGCGGTGAGGTGATAATGGCTTGGTGGATTAGTCTGGGTTCCAGTGGCATGGTGGTCGATAGAATAGGTGTTGGCTTGGCAATTGGCTCGGCTATGGAGGTTACTATGGTGTTGGTATGAAGTTGAAGGCCAAAGCAGAGAGTTCTTCTTACCCAGATTCTTGCAGTATGCTCGGGAGGGAAAGAATTGGGAAGATGAAGACAAATTATACATTGCTTAGGCTGAAGGAATCTGTAACTTTTCATTGATGATTGTTGGGAGTTTTGGTTTTGGAATTGAATTGGCTGAGGGTTAAAATCTGAATTTGGCTGAGAGTTAGAATTTGAATTGGCTAGGAATAAATTTTGTATTGAATGGGGAATAATAATAATAATAATAATAATAATAATAAAATCAGAAATTAATGCTGGATTAAAATAAAGATTTGGATTTAAAATGAGATAATGATTTTCGACAAATTTTGAAATCGCAAATTGGACTCAAAATTTAAATGAATTTACATTTCTTTCTTAAAATCTTAGAATAACTAATAAGCTAGACGAGAGCTCTAATTTTGAAAATAATTACCGTTAAGACTGAGAGAGTTGTAGCGACAAGTCCGTTAAAACTAACTTTTAAATTTGAAAATTTATCGGTCGCTGCACATTATCAACCACTGAAGCAGAATACATCTCGACCGCTATTTTTTGTGTTCAAGTGTTATGGATGAAACAAGCACTTATTGATTTTCATTTAACATTTGATAATGTTCCTATCACATGTGATAACAATAGTGCATAAATTTGTTAAAGAATTCCATGTTGCACTATTGTACCAAACATATGGAAACTAGATATCACTTTCTTAGAGATCGTGTTAAAATGAGATACCAATTTAGAATTCGTAAATACGAAAAAATCAACTAGCCGGTATCCTAACAAAATCCCTTGCTCTCGATAGATTCCTATATTAGAAGTGGATAAGAATTACTGATGATAGTGAACTATGTAGCTATATATTTTGTTGTTTTATACATGCAATTTATGTGATTACATTTATGTAACATTGCATCATTTATATAGATGGCATACGTCAAAGCTTTAAAAAAAAATAAAAAAAAATCATTGGGGTGCTTTGAAATCGGCCAAACTTACTCCTGCGATTGACAAGTCTCCAATTAATGAGGTCGACTATATCTCTCTCCTTCAGGATTTTCCAGAACCAGTTTGTAGTCGGATGCATATGCAGTTAGGTCGAATTTTTTAACTAGTTTCAAATTAATTTTAAAAACTCTTTCTTCCCCATTTTGAAACCCTAACCTATTCTCATGATATTTTTCCCCCAAAAAATCATTTTCCATCCATCAAATTCTTCCTTCAAATTTTCAAATCTTCAATTTATATCAATAACCCATACATTTATGATTTATCACCTTAATCTTGTCAAAATTTGAAAATTTTCAAACTTTACATTACGTGTATGAGTCATCTGTGCTTCCTTCCTTCTCCACTTGATCTTCTTCGTCTATAACTAAAATATGCTACACAAGAAGGGGATGAAACAAGGAACCTAACAACCCCATCCATCATCCAGAGAAGATGAAGTTGCGCTGGAGTATTGACTTAAATAAATGCCCGATTTTAATAGTTAAAAATATCGATATCTTCAGTTTTGTTCTTGATGCATGTTCTTTTCATTTGGAGGAGCATATTGAAAATATTGGTTGGAGTAATATTGCCTCAGTTCATGAAAAAGCCAATCCCAATCTCATCAAATAATTTCACACCAACTTTTAGCAATACTTCTACGTGTCGTGTCAAAGACTTACACATAAAAATTACTAGGGAGTTCCTTCGCACTCTTCTATCACTTGATGTGTTTTAGAATCAAGTATATACTCAAATGAATTGCCCTATTTTTTAAGGATATGATCTCGCCAATGATAGTCGACACGTTACCGGTAGAGAATATTTCCGCGCCTATCAAACTTATCTTCTCACCCTACCATGTAAAGTCCTTCATAAAGATATTGCAAACTTCTTCGTTCCAAGAAAATGATATCTTGAGAACTTCAATCATCTCGACCTCTTCATCTGTGATTAATGTCTAGTAGGTCGTAAGGCTGATTTTCGTCACATCGCCATCTAACACGTGATTCATGTTAGCTCTTCTACTCAAGTATTGGACCTTCCTTATGGAATGAACCTCGCCAAAATCTTTGCACACCTCAATATTCCTCTTGATGGTGAACCCTTTTATTGAACAAAGATCCAATGACACCATCAATATACATTCTTTGAAGAAAATAAAGATTTTCAAAGAAAATGGGCAATGAATATGTTGCACTCAAGGTTTTGATGTGGAATCGAGGTCCTCTAAACTTTTCATACGAAATGAAGAAGAAGCACAAGAAAGAAAATAATAAAGATGTGCTCATATTACACATCAACATCCAAATATGCTTCAAATGCTCCGACACCCGGATGGACTTTAATCGAGGAGAGCTTTGCTTCTCTCACGACCTCCATTGAAAAGTACGATGTCAATGCTACAACAAGTGCTTGTGAATCAACAAGCCTTAATGAATTCACACCTAAACCCTTCAAGCACGTTTCAACGTGGTCTATTTGTACCCCCCCCCCCCCACCCCCAATGAATGATGATCTCCTTTATTCATCATTTCTCTGGGCATTTTAATTCTAGACATTCTCGAATTTCCAATTTATGTTTTCATTTTGGATGTTATGGTTATGGTAAATTAGACATCTTATTATAGATTTTTAGCTCACATGCCAAAACATTTTTCGGGTTACTAATTTGAACTATATTATTATTCCATGCTTTAACTCATGATGAATTGGTGAGATTTAAATTGGTAGCAATATATTCATCCTTAATCTCTTCATGATATGAGTATTTGGTTAAATGTATAGACCTCTATGTCTAATGAATTTAATTACTATTTGCTTTCACTAGTTTAGAAGTTTAAAAATGTATATATTTGTGTTTCCTTGTCGGTTTGAAAATTGATTAATCAAAGCTAATAATAGCTAACTTAGTCCTTGTGGGATCGACAACTTGTATTCAAAAAAATTCACTTTATTACTTGTTTATGATATTGTGCGCTTGCAATTTTTCACAACAAGTTTTTTATGTCGTTGCTGGGGACTATTTTTTTACTTGCTATTAGTTTAGACTAATCTTTTATTGATCTTTATACTTAAATTCTAGCATTTTCATTTTTATAGAAAAAAAAAATTTCGTTGTATTCTTCGTTCACAAGGAAAAGATCTCGAGCTTCTAGATCTCGAGATTGAACATACCACCAGACGAAGACTCAAAGAACACAACCAAAAACAAAAGTTTTTGCAAAAAGGTACAATGGCTAACGAACAAGCTCGCATAGATATAGAACAAGAAGCTGCTAGGGCAGTCTCTTTGGCTAGTCAATTAGCTGCTGCACACATTCAGCTATGTGAAGTAGTCGAAGATGATGATGATAAGGGAAATCTTCCAATGGCACAATTCTTGACACCTATTGCAGCTTCCAATCACTCCAGCATTAATTATCTATCATTTGGGAGGAATAATTTCCAGATCAAAGTGGATCTAATAAATCTTTTTAGCAGCAACGTAGAGTTCTACAAAAAAAGCACATGAAGATCCAAATGTCCATATTGCTAACTTTCAAAGAATGTGCCTCAATATCTAGTTGGACGGGGTGAATGAAGATGCTATCAAATGAATGTTATTTCCTTTTACCTTACGAGATGCTCCATTAGAATGACTTGATTCAAAATCAGAATATAGCATCACTTCTTGGGATAATTTGGCAAAAAAATCCCACAACAAATTTTTTCACCTACTAAGGTAGTCAAGATGAAACTAGAGGTCTCCACATTCCAATAGTATGATGGGGAAAATTTCCGTGAAGCATGTGGAAGATTCAAGGAGATGCTTAAAAAATGTCCATATCATGGGTATAAAAGGGCCTATGGGTACAATTTTTCTATTCTAGACTGACTCCTCAAGTCAAATCAATACTAGACTTATTTGCAAATGGATCTATCATAAACAAAATATGTCAACCAAGCCTGAGATATGCTGGAATTGATAGCAAAGACACATACCATGTTCCCAACTGATCAGGTAGATCATATTTCTGCTTTGACAAAATAAGTAGAACTTTGTTAAAGTAGAAAACTACCATTCATCAACATTTGGTATGTGAAAACTACGGAGCAAATCATCCCACTGGGGAATTTATTTTGTTAGCCACTACTAAAGATCAAATTAACTTTGTTCAAAATACCAACAGAGAACAGTACAATCCATATTCTCAAACATATAATCAAAGTTGGAGGCAACATTCAAATTTCTGATGGCCAGACAATCAGAACAATACCAACAGTCAACAACAGGAGAAGAGACAAATTTTAGGGGAGATGTTTCAGTAGTATATGCAAAAAGGGGACAAGATGTTTGTGAGGCAAGAAACGAATTATCATAACTAGCAAGCATCCATAAACAATTGGAAACTCAAATAGGTCAGATAGCTCAACAAATCTCAGAAAGGACACCTAGAAAACTTCTAAGTGATATAGTTAGAAATGCTAGGGAGCATGTTCAAGCCATAACAAGAAGTGGATTGCAGCTACCAGAGACTCACGTGAAGAGGCCTAAAAATGTAGAGAAGCAACTGACCTTTAAGGAAGAAGAAGGTGAGAAAGTAGTCATGACAACATCAATAGAAGCATCCAAAGATAAGCCAGATAATTCTGAAGAGAGAGCACTTGCTCCAATCGAAGCTATGTGCCACCAATCCTCTTTCCTCAACGATTTCACAAACGCAAATTTGATATGTAGTTTTAAAATTTATGAAGGTGTTTAGAAGTCTACATATCAACATCTTGTTTGCAGATGCAATTGCACAAATTCCCAACTATATAAAGTTCATGAAAGAAATCCTATTAAACAAAAAAAGCTGGAAAACTATGAGACAGTATGCTCAACAGAATGCAGTTCCATCTTACAAAAGAAACTCTCACCAAAATTGAAAGATCCAGGGAGCTTCACTATTCCTTGTACTATTGGTTTTTATTCTTTTAATCAAGCTTTATGTGATTTAGGTGCAAGTATTTATCTTATGCCTTTATCAATGTACATAAAATTAGGATTGGGTGAAGCAAGACCTACCACTTTCTTATTACTACTCACAGATCAACCGGTCAAGCATCCCAGGGGCATTGTAGAAGACGCCTTAATTAAGGTTGATAAATTCATCTTCCTAATTGATTTTATCATCCTTAACTGGAAGAAGATAGCGACATACTAATCATTCTTGGGAGACTATTCTTGGCAATTGGGAGGGCACAAATTGATGTGTGTGAAGGCAAGATGATTCTGCTTGTAAATAATGAAGAAGTAACATTCATTGTATTCAAAACCATGAAGTATCTAGCTTCAGTGGATTCTTTCTATCAAGTGGATGTGGTTGACAGGTTGGTTGCTGAGGTAATAGAAATAGAATACCCATCAAATGATCTTACAGTTTGCCTCATGAATTTTAGAAACAATGAAAGCAGAAATTTCAATTTTGCAAGATTGGACAAAAAAATTAGAAGCAATGTCACCAGTAACCTTACAAAGCAAAAAATTCACTACTCCTCTTCCCGAAAGTTCAACGAGGCCAGAACCATCAATTGAGAAGGCTCTAACCTTAGAGCTCAAACCAATGCCACCTAAGGTATGCTTATCTTGGTAAATCTACTACTCTTCCAATTATTATTACTAATGATATAATGGATGAGGAAAATGAGAAATTGCCGAAGTATTGAAGGAGTACAAAGCAACTATTGGATGGATAATTCAGACATTTGTGGAATCAAGCCTATCTTTGCATTCACAAAGTACTCGTGGAGGAGAATTGTAAACCATCAGTGGAGCATTAGTACAGATTAAATCCCACCTTATAAGAAGTTTTCAGGGCAGAGGTACTTAAACTACTTGATACTGACATTATATATACAATTTCAGATAGTTCCTAGGTAAGTTCCTATTCATGTAGTGCCAAAAAAGGGAGGAATCACTTTCAAAACATTGAAAATAATGAGCTCATTCCAATTAGGCTTGTTACTAGATAGAGGGTTGGTATTGACTAGAAAAAGCTAAACACTGCTACTTGAAAAGATCACTTCCTATTACCATTTATTGACCAGATGTTAGAAAGGTTAGCGGGTGATTCACATTATTACTTCTTGGATGGCTACTTTGGGTATAATTAAATCCCAATTGCACACTAGGACCAAGAAAAAACCACTTTCACTTGTCCATTTGGTACTTTTGCCTTTAGAAGAATGCCATTTGGGATATGCAAAGCACCAGCTTTTCAGCGTTGTATTATTGCCATCTTTTCATACATGGTGGAATACTATATTGAGGTATTTATGGATGATTTCTCAGTATTTGGAGATTCATTTGATGAGTGCTTGAAAAATCTAAATCAAGTATTGAAGCATTGTGAAGAGATAAATCCCATTCTTAATTGGGAGAAATTTCACTTTATGGTAAAGGAAGTGATTATCTTGGGGCATCGGATCTCATTGAAGGGGATTGAAGTAGACTAAGCAAAAACTCAGGTAATTGAGAAATTGCAACCTTTTAATTCAATTAAAGGGATCATAAGCTTCTAGGACATGCAGGATTCTATAGGGGGTTCATAAAAGACTTACCAAAGATTACAAAGCCACTTAGTAGTTTGTTAGGAGAGTTTAGGCCGTGTTTGATACTTCTTAATGTCCCAACTTGATAAATAATTGTTTCTAACCAAATTAAGTAGATTTACCAAGCAAATCCTTAAATAAAATAACAAGTGCTCCTTTTATATTATTTTATTTTGTTCCAGATTTAAAGTGGTCACCTTTAGATTAATTTTTAAAGGTCAAGAAGAGGTTCGTTTATGTCATTCTTTATACAATTGTAAAGTTCATACCTTAAGATTCACAAGGACTACCAAATGCATCGAAAATGGATCATCCTACAGCTCGTACCACATGTCCAAAAAGGGTTGCTCGTCATGGTTTCTATACTTAGCCAAATTTTCTGGATTTTTAGCACTTTCATAATTTCATGTATATATGTTTGACTCTACTTTCAAAGCAATTTCTGACCTTAAATGTACTCAAATTTAATATTAATTTGTACGTCTCAATGTGAACTACAAGATAGTATAACATGCATTGGCTATGAATCAATACACGCTACACACAAGTGTCGTGAAGGTAGGTTCAACCCAATGGTAAAATTGTAAATAAGTTGATGTTTTCCTAAATTTTTCAACTTACTCCCTAATTTTCGCAGCATGAACAATAAAACCCAAATATTTTTATATTCTTCGAATTTAGTCCATAATAGCATTATTCATGCAAATTTCTCCCATTTTCCTATAAATTCGTTACTATCCCAACATACAAAACACAAAAATGGCCATTCTTTAAGAAAATAATTGAATCTAACTTCCTAAATAAATAAAACCAAGGTACGGACCTAAAGCTCGCTACAGGGGTCATATAGAAACCAAGTATGAAGAGTTCTGCACAAAGATGGTAAAAGACATGGATATAAAGAGAAAAAATCGTCCATAATAAAAAAAAAATTGTTTGGTATAAGTTTTGTTGACTAAAATTGTGGAAATTGAGGTTGTAGAATTGGGGATTGCCTACTTTTGACTTATTGAACATGCATACTTGTAATTCTGATTATTTTGTGTGGAAAAATACAATATTCAAATGTTTAGAAACCACAATAGAGGAAAATGTGGGATTTGAGAGAAAATCAGTAAGTTGTGATCTTCCACGAGCGATGTAAGGAAAATCATTAGAACCTCATAGGGTGACCACATCGTATTCGGGCTTAATTTCGCATAATGAGGCACACAGTGTTAAGTATATTTTTTCATAAGTAGGTGTTTGATATTGGCTATTCACACACACACACTTGAAAATTGAGCATGACTTGACTAGAACTATTTCTACTTTGTTGTTCAAAACTCTTTGCCAAAATGTGACTTGATTTGGATTGTTGAGGCCTATGGTGAACATGTCAACACAAAAAAATAAATAAATAAATCAAACAATAAAAAAAAATTGTTACTTTGCAATTTCTTTCTGATTCATTAGTTTAATTTTAGATTATTCGAGGACGAATACTAATTCTAGTTTGGGGTATTTGACAAGTGTATTTTATACATTTATATACATATCTAAATTAGAATAAATTATTGTTATTCTTGAATAATTATTACATAATTTTTCTATATTTGTTTACATCGTATGAATTCTCCCAAACATGGAAGAATGAAGCAATAAAATTGAATAGTGCACATTTGGAAGCTGATTGGAACTATAACGATCAAAATGGATGTTGATGTCATCAACTGGAATTTTCAAGGAGAGCCAAGTGGAAGAAATCTAAATTCAAGAGTTCAATTGAAGATGGATTGAAGTTCGGAAGAAAATTTGAAGTATTTGGAAAGTTCAGGGACTCGATTACTACAATCGGAAGATGAAGGACTTATGTGCAAATAAAGTTCAGGGACCTACTTAAACGCACCAGAAAAGATGAAAATGCGCTAGAGAAATTGTATTGCGCAGACACGCCAAACCTACCAGGTGGCCGCACCAAAATCTTCAAATTAACAGAACCTGTTTTGGTTCTACTGCACGGCCACCATAAGTTAGCCTGCGCAGTCACGTGGCTATTCGACCCAGTGAGAGAAAAGTCCATGCACGGATTTCAGCGTGATTTAGCCTAGGTTTCTTGGAAGATCTATAAAAGGGACTTACCATGCATGAGTTGAGGACCTTTGCACACATATTCAAGAGGCGCAATTCACCATCTTACCTTGGAGATTTTGGAGCATAAATTGGAGGCAAAGGCAAGGAGATTCGGAGAGCAATTCGTGAAGACACTTCTTGATGCAATAGTTCTTTTACTTTTCTCTTCAATTTGTTTATGATGTTTAGTTTATTTATTTACTGCGTTTTGTTTTCCAATATTATGTGTATCTAAACAAATTATTGGGATTAACAATGTAGCGTAGTTTAACGCTTTCAGTACTAAGTTTACGGTTTATTGCATGTGTATGGTTTTATTTTGTGTTCAATGTGTGAATTAACCGGTCACTAATTCATTGATTAATTGGATCGTTTTTATAATCCGAGAGGTGAGCTAATGACCTAAACCTAGGAATAAAACCCGATAATTGAATGAGCGATAGAGATATTCGTTCGTTGTTATTATGGTCTTAATTAAGTTATTGTATTTCATGCACCTAATTATTACAACCAGCTATTCGTTAACACGGTTGACTAATTAGGTGGAGTTCATTTAAACACGAGAGGGAAATTTCATGTCCATAAGTGAGCTCGACCGATCACATTAGTAGATTAAAATTAGAACAGTGGAATTGAAGGTATTGACTACGTGAAACCGTGAAATCCCAACTCTACATCAATTGATTTGAACACACACTTATATTCATTATTTATTGTTTTTAGCTTAATCTTTAGGATCATCACATCTTCAATTATTTGGCATTCAAATAAAGTGTGAATTAAAATAGTTTTGGTAGTTAATCCAATTCCTTGTGGGTACGATAACTCGGACTCTAAAAGTCCCCTATATTACTTTTCACGACCTGTACACTTGCGGTGTTAAATCAGTGAACAAGTTTTTAGCGCCGTTGTTAGGGAATTGTGATTAATATCAATTTCTTTAGATTTTTGCTTTAGTTTGAATTATTTTTTTTCGTAATTTTTTTAAAAAAATTTTATGTTAAGGAGATCTAAGAGTTCTAATGCATGTCATGATGCACCAAAATTAAATTCAATTTCCTCGTTTACTATTACTAAGAATGTAATAATGGAAGCAAATGTCAATCCCACGACGAACGGGAACTAAGATAGTGTCATGTCAGTTAGAATCATAAAAGGGGGGTTTTGATTTCGAATCTTGTAATTGAATTGAATAATAAAATAAACAATTGAAATGGTTGGAATAAATATAAAATATTAATGGATCCTAGTTCTCAGGTTCGGTTGTATTCTATCATAATGTTATCACTTCCATGTAACACGTATCCAATTTCTCTCTTGATTTATCACCCGTAAATAGTTAATAAGCTCTAACTATTCCTATTCTTCCTTAATTGCATTCAATTAGAATAAACTCTCTAACCAAACATTAGCTGTTGAATAACCTAAGATAAGGTCTTTAGATTTAAGGAAACAACTATATAAGTTTGAGAAGAATTATGATGAATTAGATTATCAATCACACTAGCTCATGAAGATTAACCTAAGTTGAATTTTATATGGAAATACATAATTCCCAATTGCTATCATGAATTGAACAACAAGACAATTACGGATCCAATCATTCAATATAGAAAATCTCAATACAATAAATTATAAGATAAGGCATTAATCAAATAAGTCACCGTATTGATTGAATTAAAGGCATATAAAAATCCAACAATCAAGAATAAAGAAATTAGAACTACGTTACTAGTTTGGAAAAGTGATAAACAAATGATATGAAATACAACGTCCCCTTTGAAATAGGTAGAGAGGCTTAGCCGCGTAAAGTCATGGAGAACCCAAATTTTTTTTTGCTCTTGATTTACCTTCTTGATGGAATTAATCTTCTCTTTAAAGCTCCAAGAAAACCCACTCTTAAACAATATTTTCCAACCCTTGTTCTGTGCTAATTTTCTCTTTTTATGCCCCCAAAAACGTGCCCTAGAGTTTCCCACAAGATTTACCAAAGATAGACCATGAAATCAAAAGGAAATTTTTCCGCGGCGAACTTACGGCCGTAAGTGGTCCCCTGGAGATTTTTGCGCTTTGGAATTTACAGCCATAACTCTAAACATTATGGACGTAAATTAGTTTCTGCCTTTTTCACATCTTGCACCTGATAATGACTTGCGGCTGTGACTTCGGATGTTAGGGCCATAAGTTATTTGCAACCTTGGTCCCCAAACTTCATTTTTAAGTGCATTTTGGTCCTTTTTTCCTCCTTTCTTGTCCTTTGTGATCCTATACAACACAAAACATGAAAATGCATTAAACAATACTTAAATAGGATAAAGCCAATAAAAAAAATGTGATAGCAAGTGGATTAAATAAGTGCTAATAAAGCATTTATCAAGTTGTGATTTGTTTCCTTTTTATTCAAAAACCGAGAGTACCTTGAGAAGGAGGCGTAGACAACAGTTACAAGCAGCTCAAATACCAAATTTGGGAATGGAAGCCGAAGGGGTTCCAAATAACCCCATAATTCCTAACAATCCGTTGGTTAATCAAAATCAACCTAATGAGGCACAAGGGCAACAGCCTCAAGCTGGAAGAGGACGACCTTTGAGGGAATACATGGTCCCACCTATTGGAAATATTAGGACATGTGTCGTGCCACCAGCCATTCCTGCCAACAACTATGAGATCAAAACTTCATTGATCTCGTTGATCCAACAATCAGCTGTCTTCCATGGGCTACCTTCTGAAGATCCTCATATGCATCTACGAGCTTTCCAAGAAATATGTGACATGCAGCACATGAATGGAGTTCCAGCAGAAGCTGTAAAAATGAAGTTGTGTTTCATTCTCTCTTGTAGACAAGGCTAAAGCATGGTTCTACTCATTTCCCACAAGTTCCATCACTTATTGGCCTATTTTAACTCAAAAATTTGTGGATAAGTTCTTTCCACCGGGTAGAATGTCAAAGCTGAGAAGAGAAATATTGGCCGTTAGTCAACAGCAAAGGGAGTTGATCTTCGAAGCTTGGGAGAGGTTCAATGTGTTACTTAGGCAATGTCCTACTCATTGTATAGATGATTGGATACTAATTTAGCAATTTTACAATGGCCTGACCTATGAGAACAAGAGGCATGCAGACTTAGTTGCAGGTGGATCATTGATGGATCTGACCTATGAGGAGGCATCAGCAATATTTGAGAAGATAGCAGCAAATAGTTACCAATGGTACTCAAATCGAGCTTTGCAAAAGACTGCAGGAATCTTCGAAGTAGATGGGTTCATTAAGTTAAATGCTAAGGTTGATGCTTTGGTGAAGAAATTTGACAATTTGGGGAAGCAGTCAGTGCATGTCGTTCATGCAAATCAGTTTTGTGACAGCCGTTTTGAAAATCATGGGATTCATGAGTGTCCTACTACAATTTAGGATCAAACAGTTGTGGAGCAGGTTAACTACATGCAGGCACGAAGCCATGTTAGGCCTAGTAGGGGCCATGGCCCCCACTGGGATTTGAAAAAAAATGAGTCCGGTTTCGGTTTGAGCTAGTTGGGAACAAAAATTAAGTCCCTTCTTTTTCTTTATGATCCAGACTAGACGGAGGGAGAGGAAGACCATCAAAATTTTTGCTGAATCACGCCTCCACACTCCTGCTCGCCTGCGCTGCACTCACTTCTCAGTTCTCAGTTCTGAGTCCTCGCTGCTTCGCCGACCGACGCCCTCCCATGCCTGTAGACCACTGCCTGAATCGCGCCTCCTCCACTACTCCCAGTTGGCAACTGCGCTGCGCTGCTACCTGCTCCGTGCGCTAGAGCCTGGAAGCACTGCTAGTAGTGCTGGCTGCTGCTGTGTGCTGTCTGAAGTCTGAAGGCTACTAGCTAGCCTGCTACTACTCAACTCGCCTGTCTCTCACGAATCAACCTGAAATCAGTTTGGCTGTTTGGGTGCAATTTTTCCAAGTAATTTTGAAGTTAAACTAATTGATAATCATAAATGATAATGTGGTAATCAGATTTAGTAGCTGTGTTGTGTAAATTGTGTTGTGCCACAGTGAATTGGTTAATTTGGTTGGGTGAGTTGTACAGGCTACAACTTGTTATTTGAATGAATCTTCAGTGCATTTTACTTCTGTTTTTAAAATTTAAGATTTTGTTTCAGACTTTAAAGAAAATGGCTTAAAATTGGGAAATTTGCAATTGCGAACAATTTAGAATTGATTATTGATGATGTATTATCATATTTGATATTACAGATTAATAGATTATGGAGAGATATTTAAAACACATTTGTAGAAAGTTTGAAATTGGTTGAGAGGAGCTCAACTTTGATTTAGGAATTCGATGTTGCACAGCTTCCCTATGACTCCGGATTAAGAATTCCAATTTCGAATTATGCTCCTAAAATTAGAGATCAAGTTCGAAAGCATATTTATTGAAAGGTCCTTTTCAACCATTGAATCATTCATTTATGAAACGAAAGTATGGAGAAAAAATAGTTAGAAGATTTAACCCTTCTTGGTTTAGTGACTTTGGCGATTGGTTGGAGTATAGCATATCTAAAGATGCAGCCTTTTGTCTCTATTGTTATTTATTCAAATATGCTAAAGGAAAACATTTAGGTGGTGATGCTTTTGTTAGTGAGGGATTTAATCATTGGAAACATAGTGAGAGGCTTAAAGTTCATGTTGGGAAGCATGATAGTGAACACAATGGAGCTCAAACAAAGTGCGAAGCATTTATGAATCAAGATCTCCATATTGAAATGATTTTTCACAAGACATCAAAACAAAATAAAGATGATCATCGCATTCGACTTAATGCTTCAATTGATTGTATTCGACTTTGTTTGATTCAAGGACTACCTTTTCGGGGTAATGATGAATCAAAGAATTCTCTTAATCCAGGGAGCTTTCTTGTTTTTTTACAATTTTTAGCTAAGCATGTGGATCATGTTAAAGCCGTGACATTAAGTAATGCTCTAAAAAATTGCAAATTAACATCACCTGACATTCAGAAGGACACTAGTGCTTGTGCTATTGAAACAATCAATATAATTTTGAAAGATATTGGTGATTCATTGTTCACAATTCTAGTTGATGAATCTCGTGATGTGTCATCAAAGGAGCAGATGTCCATTGTTTTACGTTATGTAGATAATAATGGGCATGTAAAAGAATGTTTAGGAATTGAACATGTCACAAGTACCACAACACTCTCACTTAAGGATGCCATTGATAAGATGTTTTCTAGATACAATTTGAGCATATCTAGATTGCGAGGACAGGGTTATGATGGAGCTAGCAATATGCAAGGAAAGCTCAATGGATTAAAAACTCTCATTTTAAATGAAAACCCATGTGCATATTATATACACTGTTTTGCTCATCAGCTTCAGCTAGCACTTGTTGCTGTTGCAAAAAAGAGTATTGCAGTTGCTGAGTTTTTCGGGTTGCTACTAATTTGGTAAATGTTGTTGGAGGATCTTGTAAGTGGTCTGATATGCTAACAGAATTACAATCCAATCTTGTTGTTGAGGCATTAGAAAGGGGTGAGATTGTAAGTGGAAGGGGAGTTAATCAGGAAAGCAGTTTTTAGCGCTCCGGTGATATACATTGGGGTTCACATTATAGATCTTTGATCAGCTTGCTTGCCTTATTCTCTCCCGTGGCTGATGTACTTGAAATGATTTCTGAAGATGATTCTTCTTCTTCTGATCAGAAACTTGAGGCATTCAATTTGTTGAAGTCCGTGCATTCTTTTGATTTTGTGTTCAATTTACACATGATGAAAATTATTTTGGGAATTTTGAATCAGTTTTCACAGGAATTACAAATGAGAGACCAGGATATTGTGAATACAATGGACCTAGTGAGATCTTGCAAGCATCAACTCCAAATGTTGAGAGACAATCGATGGAATTCATTTTTGGAAGAAGTTTACAAATTTTGTCAGGATCATAACATTGGTGTTCTCGATATGGATGACATGTTTATGCGCATTGATCCTCGTGGTCAACCACAACGTAATCCACCAAAGGTAACAAATTTGCATCACTACTGTATGGATTTATTTTATGTTGTGATTGATTTGCAACTAGAAGAGTTGAAACGATCTCGGAGGTTAGTACCGAGTTACTACTTTGCATGGCTTATTTGTGTCCACAAGATTCATTTTCTGCTTTTGATAAGAAAAAACTGATCTGATTGGCTGAGTTTTATCCACAAGATTTTGGAAAATTGGATCTTATCATCTTGGGGGATCAACTTGACACCTATATTATTGATGTCGGCTATAATGTTGCATTTCAAGAGTTGAAAGGTCTTGGTGATCTAGCAGAGAAGATGGTTCAGACAAAGAAAAATATTCATTTTCCTTTGGTTTATAAACTTTTGAATTTGGCTTTACTTCTGTCGGTTGCCACTGCTAGTGTCGAAAGAGTGTTTTCTGCAATGAATCTTGTGAAGGCTAGTTTGAGCAACCGAATGAGTGATGAGTGGATGAACGATCATCTTATTGTTTATGTTGTGAAAGAGATATTTTTGAAAATTGATAATGAAGTTGTTGTAAAACGTTTTTAGAGTATGAAAACACGTAAAGAACAATTGTAAGCAACTTTATTCGTATGTGTGTTTATTATTGAACTTTTTTATAATCTCTGTTTCCGAAATTTTTGGCCCCCACTCAAGCGAAATCCTAGCTCCGTCCCTGACTACATGGGAAATAATCAACAGCAAAAAGGGCCTTACTCTCAAACTTATAATCCTGAGTGGAGAAAGCATCCCAACTTCTCTTGGTCAAACAATCAAAATGTTTAGAATCCTCTTGGATTTCATCAACAACAACAGTAGAACCAACAACAAGTTCAGATGACCCTTTAAGGAGAATATGGATATGATCGTACAGCTCCTCAAAAGCCAACAAGAAATTCTGCAGACTCAACAATCTGAAATCAAGGAATTGAAGAATCAAGTGGGGCAGCTAACAGTAACCAACCCAAGGGAGAATGTTTGTGCCATCACCACCAAAAGTGGGGTACAACTGAAAGAAGTAGAAACTAAGAAATCTGATCAAGTGGTTGAGAAAAAGAAAGAAGGGAGTTCGAAAGAGAAAGATTTACCTGATGGAGGTAAAGCACAAAAAGAGTAGAAGAATGTGTTGAATCAGCCTAAGGGACCAAAGAAAGTGAATTATGAGGAGGAGAGGTCAGCAAAACCAGTTGTAAAACCCTATGTGCCACCAATTCCATATCCAGGAAGAGTGGCACAACACTTAAAGGAACAACAATTCAATAAGTTTCTAGACATGTTAAGAAAGTTGCATATCAACATTCCCTTCCTCAAGGCAATTAGAAAGATTCCGAACTATTTAAAGTTTTTAAAAGAATTAATGGAAAAGAAGAAAAGACTTGAAAATTTTGAAACTGTAGCATTGAATGAAGAATGAAGTGCTATACTCCAGAATAAGCTACCACCAAAACTAAAAGATCTAGGAAGTTTCTCAATTCCTTGTTTAATTGGTGATTTAAAATTTTATAAGGTTTTATGTGATTTGGGGTCTAGCATTAACTTAATGCCACTTTCTATTTACAGGAGGTTGAACTTGGGAGATCCAACACCAAAGACTATAGTGTTGCAACTAGCTGACAGATCAACCAGGTATTCCTATGGGGTAATAGAAGATGTGCTTTTTAAAACTGAGAAGTTTGTGTTTCCCTCAGATTCTGTGATCTTGGATATGGAAGAGGAAGACAAGATGTCATTGATCTTGGGTATGTCATTCCTAGCAACCGCTAGAGCATTAATTGATGTTGAGAAGAGGGAAGTTATCTTTAGATTGGAGGAAGAAAAGATAACATTCAACCTTACACAAATAGAGAACCATTATCCCAATCTTGAGAATTGCTCAGAGATTGAAGTGGAATCCATTTTGAAGGACAAAGGGAAGCAAAAACACAATGTTAAGGGGTGCATGAAGAACAAGTCCAAAAAGGAAGAAGTTGTTTTGACACCAACCCTTGAGCCACCTTGAAGATCTCTAAAAAAAAAGTCGAGATTTAGACTTTAAACAGAGTGCTTGTTGGGAGGCAAAACAACCTGTATCCTTTTATTATTTTTTTATGCTTAATTTTACGCTTTTTGAGGAATTTTGGATTTATATGCTTTAGAAGTGTTTTTATTGACATGACATCATTGATTTTTGTTTTTGCCCATCATCTTTGTTTCACATTAGGAAGTTACCATGAGCATGTTCTTTATGTTATGTATGTTGACTTCAATTTCATCATAAGTATCTAGCCTTAGAAGTAAAAGCATAATTTGTTGCATGAAAACTTGTAAATCCATTAGTATTAGTTGGTTTACATGGCATGCTTGAAATATATGTTTAAATCATGAACTCATGCATGGGACCTAAGCTCAAATTAGGAAGCAAAGTTAGGTGAGTGAGCTTATTGAAAACAAGGTGTTTTGGGGTTAAAAATTGGAGTTGAAATTCAAAATTGGCATAAAGAATATTTTTTAGCTGGAGAACCAAGTCGCCACGCCATTGCACTTTGGTGGCCGTGCATTACCCTTCAAAATAGCAGAACCTCACAGCGTTTTCCTGTGAGGCCACATAGTTAGTTGTAGGTCAATTTCGACATATTTTTATAAACATTGGTAAATCATTCTAATTCATAACTTTCAACCTCATTTTCTCTCCCCAAAATCACCCCCACATAGCATATCACCTACATTGCATTCTCTCACATAGAATTTTTCTCCCCAAAATCACCCCCACATAACATATCACCTACATTGCATTCTCTCACATGGAATTGAACATCATACAAGTTTGCATCACACTCCAATCTTCCAGAAGGTATGAAATTCCTCTTTACTCTACAATTTTGCAAAATTTTGAGAATTTCTTGCTTTTATGAAGAATTGGAGTTTATGGATTGATGAGTGATGAATTAGGCTAGAATCTTGTGATGATTTGATTGTAAAACATAGGTCAAAATTTTGGGATAACTTCCTTCATCCAAGTGCATGATTTGTCTTCATATTTAGGAATGCACTCAAGGTGTTTGTTAAAATGTTTAAGTGAGACTTTCATCAATTTTTTGCAGATTCTTTTGAACAATAATCATCACTTCATATTGAACATTGATTTTGTAAAATACCTTCATGATTTGCATCATCACAAGTGCATAAAATTTGATTTGAAGTTATGAGCACACTTAGGCACTACATTAAGGGTCATTGCAAGCTTTATACATAATTCTCGGCTTAGGTATCAATTTTTGCCACATCATCTCAAAACCTTATTGGAATTCAATTAACTTGAATTTTTAACATGTTTGGGATCACATTAAATACTTTCATGTGCCAAATATGGCTTGGTAAAATTTCGATTTTTCATAGCCATGTTGAGGGCCGAATGGAGGGTAGTTGAGGAATTTAAAATCAAGTTCATACTTATGCTTTGCTCTTAGTTTGGGGGTTGTGGATGTGATTGATTATACTTATAACTTTTGTTGTGACTGTTTTATTGGTTTCATTGTGCGAGGTACACATCAACTTCATCATTCATCACATTGGAATCAACCGAGCTTGCTTTCAAGGAAAAGCTCCAAATTGGAAAATTTGCATCTCCAAACCCGGGAAGTACTTGAGCCCCTCATTGTTATGATTCTTTTGTTTCAAAAATCATATCTTCATGACATACATTGAGGGAAATGTATAGTTTTAGTTTGGGGTGGAAATTACTATTTCATGCTAAATGCTTCATTTGCTTCACTTACCTTCTATTATTTGGAAAATTCTACGCAAAAAAAAAAATATGAAAAATAAAAATTTGAAAATTTTGTTGGCATATTTATTGCTAGGATATAATATTGATCAATTTATGTTTTGGTGTGAATAAGTGGACAACACAAAAACATGAATTTCATTGACTAGTCATGACTTGCTTAGCCCTTGTTTGGCCCCCAGTTTTCAAAAACTAAATTTATTAAACACTCAATCTCAACCATCCATTTTAGTCAAGCCCACCATTTTTTACTTTTCAAACTTATTTTAACCACACATTCTCCCAAAAACACTATTCAAAACCAAAAAATTTCCCAAGAATGGGGGGCCAAACAGGGGCTTAATTTCATCTCCTAGCGCACTATGTTTTGGCGTAAGTGGACAACACCAAAACATGAATTTCATTGACTAGTCATGACTTGCTTGATTTCATCTCCTAGCGCACATAGCCTTTGTTGGATTATCACTTGTGTGGGAATGTATTTAATGCATGTGGGGCATAATTATGCAAACTGAACTTAGGAATGACTTATCAAATCCCTAAACTTATATCATTAGACATCCCGTCCCTAACTTAGAACCAAACAACTCAAAAAGCTAGTTTGGGGTGTAATGGTTAGGATGTGTGTGTATGATGGGTTGGAGGTTTGTGATTCTTGGTTTGCACTTTCGTTAAGAAAATTTTGTCAACGGATACAAACCATAACCAGCATAAAAATAGAAAAATGTTGAAGGTCTTATTCTACTCTTCAAATGCCTTTTTGACTCGAGCAAGTAAGCTTTAAGAGTCTTTCATACCTGGTACCCTAAACTCAATCGAGTTGCGAGCTATCAGTCCAACGCTCGTTAAAGAGGTCAATTAGAAAGCAAGTACAGAGAGTAGACTTACATATAAGACATTAAAATATCTTTAACTTTTCTGTTTAAGCCTTTATGACTCTGGTAATTAAGTCTGAGGGGTTCTTTGAACCTGGTGTCCTAAAGTCGTCTAACTTGGTAGCCATCGACCTAAAACTCGATACAAGGGTCACATTGAAAACAAGTATGAAGAGTTCTGCACAAAGATGGTAAAAGACATGGATATAAAGAGATAAAGTCTTCCATAATAAAAAATAATAAAAAAAATAAAATTGTTTGGTATAAGCATTGTTGACTAAAATTCTGGAAATTGAGGTTGTAGAATTTGGGATTGCCTACTTTTGACTTGTTGAACGTGCATACTTCTAATTCTGATTATTTTGTGTGGAAAAATGTAATATTCAAATGTTTAGAAACTACAATAGAGAGAAACATGGGATTTGAGAGAAAAGCAGTAAGTTGTGATCTTCCATGAGCGATGTAAGGAAAATCATTAGAACTTCATAGGGTGACCACATGGGATTTGGGCTTGATTTCGCATAATAAGCCACACAGTGTTAAGTATATTTTTGCATAAGTAGGTGTTTGATATTGGCTATTCACACACATACTTGAAAATTGAGCATGACTTGACTAGAACTATTTTTTTTTTGTTGTTCAAATTTCTTTGCCAAAATGTGACTTGATTTGGATTGGATTGTTGAGGCTTATGGTGAACAAGCCAACAAAAAAAAAACATTTGTTACTTTGCAATTTTTTTCTGATTCATTACTTTAATTTTAGATTGTTTGAGGACGAACAATAATTCTAGTTTGGGGGTATTTGATAAGTATATTTTATACATTTATGTATATATCTAAATTAGAATAAATTATTGTCATTCCTGAATAATTATTATATAATTGTTTTATATTTGTTTACATTGTATGAATTCTCCCAAACATTGAAGAATGAAGCAATAAAATTGAATATTGCACATTTGGAAGCTAATTGGAAATAAAACGAGCAAAACGGATGTTGATATCATCAACTTGGATTTACAAGGAGAGCCAAGAGGAAGAAATTTGAATTCAAGAGCTCAATTGAAGATGGATTGAAGTTTGGAAGACTCACCCAACCTATAAAAGGGGCTTGAATCGGTATCTTGTTTAAGGATAAATGCTAATAGGGGAAGGAGGAGATATAATATAACATGAACTCCACTTTTGTTGGTATCCGTTAGGACGCATGCAAATTTCTCTTTCAATATACTCTAATCGATATTGATAGGAACGTGTGGCAGAAGAGAGGGATCCTCTTTAGAGAAGCCCGAACTGAGTACCCGTCTTTGAAAGGTTTGGTTTGGTGAATCAGGAGGATATGTGTGACTGTCAACCCCCATGCTATGAGTTTTACTACTCAGTCTTTTCCCCTTATTAGGAGTTGAAGTGTAGGCCGGGATACTCTACTCGCCCAAGAATGAATTTGAAGTGTTTGGAAAGTTCAGGGACTCGATTGCTACAATCAGAAAATGAAGGATTCATGTGCAAATAAAGTTCAAGGACCAACTTAAACGCACCAGAAAATATGAAAACACGTTGGACAAATTGTACTGAGCGGCCACGCCAAACCTACAAGGAGGTTGTTCCAAAATCTTCAAATTAACAGAATATGTTTTGGTTCTACTGCGCGGCCACCATAAGTTAGCCTACTCGATCTCGTGGCTATCCGACCCAGCGAGAGAAAAGCCCATGCGCGGATTTCAACATGGTTTAGCCTAGGTTTCTTGAAAAATCTATAAAAGGGACTTATCATGCACGAGTTGAGGACCTTTGCACACATTCAAGAGGCACAATTTACCATCTTACCTTGGAGATTTTGAAGCATAAATTAGAGGCAAAGGCAAGGAGATTCAGAGAGCAATTCGTGAAGACACTTCTTGGTGCAACAGTTCTTTTACTTTTCTCTTCAATTTGCTTATGATGTTTAGTTTAGTTATTTACTGCGTTTTGTTTTCCTATATTATGTGTAACTAAACAAATTGTTGGATTAAAGGTGTAGCGTAGTTTAATGCTTTCAATTACATTGTTCTAAGTTTACGGTTTGATTGCATGTGTATGATTTTATTTTGTATTCAATGCGTGAATTAACTGACCACTATTTCATTGATTAATTGGATCGTTTTCAGAATCCAAGAAGTGAGCTAATGATCTAGACCTAGGAATAAAACCCGATAATTGAATGAGCGATAGAGATAAACGTTCGTTGTTATTGCTGTCTTAATTGAGTTATTGTATTTCATGCACCTAATTATTACAACCTGCTGCTCGTTTACACGGTTGACTAATTAGGTAGAGTTAATTTAAATCCGAGAGAGGAATTTCATGTACATAAGTGAGCTCGATCGATCACATTAGTAGATTAAAATTAGAATGGTAGAATTGAAGGTATTGATTACGTGAAATCGTGAAATCCCAGCTCTTCATCAATTGATTCAAACACATAATTTTATTAATTATTTATTGTTTTTAGCTTAATCTTTAGGATCATCACATATTCAATTATTTGTCATTCAAATAAAGTGGGAACTAAAATAGTTTTGGTGGTTAATCCAATTCCTTGTGGGTACGATAACTTGGACTCTAAAAGTTTACTATATTACTTGTCACGATACGTACACTTGCGGTGTTAAATCAGTGAACAATAATATGAAAATAAAATAAAATAAAATATTAAAAAAATAATTGTAAATTAAATAAAATTAAGGGTAAATATGAAATTATTAAAAAGTTGTGATGGTAATATAGTTCAAAAATGTTTCTCCCTTTTAGGGCCTTTTAAAAGTAGTATAGATATGTAACTAATCTACTAGTTGGGGCGAACTATGTAAATTTAGTTAAATTATTCGATTTCAGATCTCGCGTTTTATGCTTTAATTTGATGTATTAAATTTATTTTCGAGTTTGGCGCATGAATTGCTTGATCACTAATTTGATGATTTGTGGGTTGGAACGAGTCAAAAGGTGAGTTATATACTTAGACCACGTAATAAATTTCAAAAACTTAACAAAACGGTAGAGATACATGGTTGTAGTTGTTGTGATCTTTATAAATTCTTGTTATTGAATACATTTAATTAGGGCTTATACTGACCCAACATAAAAATATGTGGTTGACCTAATTAGATAAAACTGATTTAAACTCATGAGGAAAATTTTATACACAATTGTAAATTCGATCAAATATTACTTTAAAAAGAAGAAGAATGAGATGAGAACTTGAATATTAGAACTATGGTGAAATCATGAATCCCAACACTTTTAGTTCATAAAAACAAAAATCAAATCTTTTTATTTCTTTGTTTAGTATAAGTTAATTATTAACTTTTTTTAATACTAATTTAGAGGTTTAAAAATATATATCCTTGTGTTTCCTTGTTAGTTTAGGAATTGATTAATCAAAGCTAAAAACGGGTAAATTAGTCCTTGTGGAATCGACAACTGAATTAAAAAAAATCCACTTTATTACTTTTTCATCATATTATACACTTGCCGTATTTTCACAAAAAAAAATTATGTAAAGAATTTTCATCAATATTACGTAAAGATAATTTCCAACGATTGCAACATGGGGTTCTTGAAGCAAGTATAATGTTGTTATCAACATGTTTGGTTAAGCCTCTGCTCAGTAACGTGATGATTGTGATTTATAATTCAATTTATAAATTACACAATTTCTCAAATCACTATTTAACGACGCATTTTTTCTCTTCACTTTCAACTACAAAAAACACAAATAAACGAAAATTATAATCAAGACAAGCTGCCAAACAGAGCAAAAGCTTACAAGCACTTTAAAAGGTGATTAGTTTGGCAGTACGGCTTATTATTACGTACTGAGCTGAAATGGTAGTAGTACATTAGTACTGGACAGTACAGTACATATGTTAGGTGCTAAGAAAGATGCTCTTATCTCTTTCTATTACAACAAACAATATACATTCATACTGGTTGTACATTCCACCACAAGGTGAATTTGTCAATGCAGGGAGAAGGATGAACATCATCTCAAGGTCGGAAAAATCTGCTGATAGACCGGCAGTGTCAATCATGACAAGCGCAGCTGTGCGTAAAAGGAGGTTCAAGCTTGGTCTACTACACTTAGTTTTGACCATATAGACAGTTTTGATGGTGCTAGTGTTGTACAATGCCAGAATCTAGTCAAAACTGAGACTTTGATTTAGGTGGGCTAGTTGACTTTACCAAGTGTATACTGTTTGTGTTCATATTCTTGTGATTTCATGCAGTTTTTGTGTATAATTCTTTTTATTTTATTTATTATATTGTTGCTGAAGAAATTAAACCGTGGATGGTTAATTCCGGGTGTAGGATGGAACGACATGGCTGGTAAATCCTCCAGAACAATCTTAATTGGCAATGATAATATTGGACTTAACTTTGATGTGTGGATTTTCCAACGTCAGGTTCATGGGAACCAGATTCAGCAGGCCCCACATGACATGGCGGCTCGGCAGGGGCGAATTCAGGAACTCAATCAAGTACGAACGAACGAATATTACAAGATGAGGGGGAAAAAAATTTCGACACCACAATTATAAGGTAAAAAAAAAAAAATTAGCTAATCCAACACGAGCGACCGTACGCCCTCGCGCAGGGCTGGTTCCGTCCCTGCAGCCCAGTATGTTTTCAAAAATCATCCTTAATATTGAATAGAGAGAATCTGATTTTAATTTTTAACCCATAATTAGGAAATAACTTGTCACCTGTAGAGGCGTCGAAACGTGTTGGATCAATGTAGGTCTGGCTTGCTTAATTTTTAACCAATCAACCTTTGCTTTAGTCAAACTAAAGAATATTTGCAAAGTAACTACTAATACTAATGTTTGGTTCATAAATATTCATACTTTTTATTTACATAGTTCATATGATCCACAAGTATTATTTTGTCTATTTATTAACAACATGGTTTATAAACACTTGTGAAATTACATGCTTTCAATTTTAATCGAGTTTATATTTAAAAGTTTAGTGCCAACAAAGACCTCCTATCGAGATACGAATATGGAAATGCTGACTTCAACGAGGGGCATTACGGAAAATCAACACCTCGGGTACGATATGTCGAAAATCCCCATCAATCTGAGTTTTGGAGGGGAAGACGCACAAAAGACGTGGATACTTTGCTTGATAATCTTAAATTACATGATGAAGATGTATCTTTGATAAGTTTGGTGCTTGTCCTAAACCACTAGACGATGGGACGACTTAACCAACCGTCCTCATTATACTATGATCTTATTTCCTTCAAACGACAATCTAGAAATAAAGGAGTCATTTTTATTTTCAGAACTTTTGGTGCAATCCCCCGGGAATTGAGAATTAAATTTTTCTAAAATAGTTTCATAAGCTCCCGAGATATTATAAAATGAGATCACTGATATCAATTCGATCTCAAAATGAATCAACCGAACGGTTAATTTCGATTTTTTTGCTTTCATTCATTGTTAAGAAGAGATATCCTAACCATCCAACCGCTATTAATCCATCTCCGTTATCCATTGAACCTACCCTGAATAATCCTCCTTTTGCAAGATTATTGCCAAGATCCATATGTTGAGTATATAAAGGATTATCTCATGCAGATTTCACAATGGGGAAACAACCAAGGATATTGTATTATAGCAATATTTTAAGAAATGGGCAGTAAATTTCTTGATTTAGGGTGGGTGTTTGATGTGTGACGACAGTAATTTTAAACTTGAATAAACAATTCACAAAAGACGATATGTTGAATTACTGGATTGAACAAAATTGAAAAACAGAAGAATGTGATAAAAATTATCTTTTGTTCTGTTTAATACCTGACATATTTTAACTTGAGAGGACAAAAATGCAAAATTAACAAATTATTCTAACATCCTTCATATTATTCAACCTGTGTATCCAAATAATTATTTATATTTCATCTCAATGTTGGTAAGATTTGACACACGTCGCACTCATGAAAGTTATGGAAACCTATCTTAGCTTCAAAGGGAAGTCTCCACCTCTTGTTGAACCACCATAACTTGCTTAGAAAACAATCTAAAACATTACTGCAAGTAATCCATGAATGAACATTAATGATTAAGCCAAGTTTACATTAATGTACAATGACTTGTAGAAAGATTACTAAAAACTGATTAGAGTATTCTTTGAATGCAAGACAAGAAACTCCTCCAATGTGTGTTTGTTTGTATGTGTAGTAGTATATAAATATATATTCAGTATTCTGAACAACATTGTCTGTATCAGGTGAGTATTCTCATAAAGGAAATATGCAGATCATGTCTTGCAGATTTTTGTTGGTGTTTGTACTTGCTACAATATTGATTGAGAAAGAAGCTCTGGGAAAGCAACATGTTGTGGGAGGAAGCCAAGGGTGGGATGAATCTACAGATTTCAATTCATGGGTATCTTCTGAGACATTCAAGGTTGGCGATGAACTAGGTAGGGTTATGGTTTCCTCTTTTCTTCTCTTTCTATATTCTATATTTTAATTTTTAATAATTAATAGATCATTTGAACAAAGCTGGTCTCGTGCAAACAATGGACACGAGTTATGTTACCACTTGTTGTTGTGGTCACATTTGTGAAATGTGATGATCTAATATCTACCTACGACGGATTCAAGAAATTTGTTCTATTAGGGTGGTCGTCCAGGAATTTTGTTCAGTTAAGGCGAATTTCGATCAAATAACTGTGTTTTTTGAGTTGCAACCCAACAAAACAATCTAACAAAAAGAAAAAAAATAAAAAATTCAACACAGGCGAGCGCATCGGCTCGCCGTGCTGTGGATCCGTGTCTATACCTACCACATCGGCAGGTGGTTGGGAGCAAAAATTCTAATTCTATTTCTGTCAATTAAAAATAGTAGAAAGTATTATGAATACACGATCGAGAAAAGTCCAAGATCATAAGAGCTCTAATTATTTATTTATCATTTCAGTGTTCAAATACACTCCGGGACTCCACAGCGTTGTTGAACTCGGCAGTGACAGTTCATACAAAAGCTGTGATATTTCGAGTCCATTGGATTCGTTGAATGGAGGTAGCAATACGGTCAAACTAAACAAACCTGGTACGCGCTACTTTGCTTGCGGCACATCAGGCCACTGCGGTCAGGGAATGAAACTCAAAATCACAACCGTCGCTGGAAATGGCACTGCGGCCAGTACTTCTCCATCATCGCCATCATCGACTACTTCTTCGACTTCCGCTGCCATGCCTACTAATTATGAGTCTTTCGGACTTCTATTGCTAGTAGCGACTCATATAATTTGGAATGCTTGAGGGGGATTTGCATGTATATTTGATTTTGTTATGTTGTAACTTTCTGAAATTGGATTTTTATGTTATTGTTAATAATTATTATATAATAAAACGGCAGCGGGAGTTTTGTTTTTACATATGCTTTCATGAGAAATGCTATTTGAACAACATTATTGAACAACACTCTCACATGGGAGGTGGGGTTCACGTGTGAGCCTCACCCCTATGTGAGAGTGTTGTTCAATAATGTTTTTCAAGTAGCATTTTTTTGCTTTCATTTCTATTTTTTATGTGAGAGTGTTGTTCAACTTTTTGTTCAAAAATATTGTTCAAGTAGCATTTTTGTGCTTCCATTTCTATTTTCGCACGCTCAATGAGCTCAGCCATGGAGTCAAGTAAGTAAACAAGGATGGAAGTTTTATATGAAATTAGCACATCATGCCAAGCTTGATTTGTTCACATATGAATAATGCTATAGGAACAAACATATCGTACAAACAATGTACAAACAGAAGAGATCTCGCGAGTTTTTGGGCTGAAATTTTCAAGTCACGAAATGAACATCTTTTCAGCAAACCTGTTGCACAAATCAGATCCATGTCTCTCTCTTGCCC
Source organism: Ligustrum vulgare (assembly GCA_963555705.1). Lineage (NCBI taxonomy): Eukaryota > Viridiplantae > Streptophyta > Magnoliopsida > Lamiales > Oleaceae > Ligustrum > Ligustrum vulgare. The sequence continues at coordinate 27,580,881 of OY743184.1, forward strand.
ATAAATCGAACTCCCTGCACTGAAAAGTTCGCCCCACTCATTTTCTTTCTGATTAACCATCTTCGCCGGTTATTCTTCCGATCTTGCACTTCCGACGAGCGATTTCATCGCTGTCGCTGCTACATTGGTGAACAGTGGATAGTCGAAGCTTGAGCTATCATTATCGCCTTCCAGTTCCATAGTCATTCTGTAAGATTACGATAGCCTACTCCTTATCCATCTTCGCCGGTTATTCTTCCGATCTTGCACTTCCGACGAGCGATTTCATCGATGTCGCTGCTACATTGGTGAACAGTGGATAGTCAAAGCTTGAGCTGCCATTACCGCCTTCCAGTTCCATAGCCATTCTGTAAGATTACGATAGCCTACTCCTTATTTTTCGCAGCTTCAGGGCTGCTAATGTAATGTTTATTGGAAGATTGCACCTTTGTTGGAATAGCTTCATCGCTGCAACTGGACTGATTCATTTTTATTTTATTTTTTTACACGTTTTTGTTATTTGAAGAAAGTGATTTTCATGGTATGAATCAGGATTTCAGTACATATGAGTTCAGTTATTTCCTTGAAGTATTGGATTATTTATGGAGTGGATTATGATGTAAATTGAAGATGTTAAACTAAACTCAAATTTGATTATTGACATCTTGTTTTTTTTTTTTGATAAATTGATCAACTTTAATGTGTTGTGAATTGTGTTGTAATTGCTAGAAGTTGTGATGTATGAGCATGTTTTGGTAATTTACTCATATTGTTGGTATTGTTTTGGTTTTGTTCTCCATTATTGTATTTGTCTTCCATTTAAGGTTTCCCATGGTTTTGTACCCCATAATATTTATGAAACTGCAATTATCATAATTTTTTCCATACTTTTTGTTGAATATAGATAAATTATCATGACTAATATAATCTCAAATTTTTGTTGTAGGAGTTTAAAAAAATGAATTTTGGTGATGAAGAAATAAATGTTAACATACATGAGGATGATGACACATTGGAGAACATTGAGATTTTAGGTGATAAGAGTGTTGGGTTGAATGAGGAGTTGAAGCTAGATCGGTGTAATGAGATTACGCCAACTGTAGGAATGAATTTTTCTGATGAGAATGTCGTGTTTGAGTTTTATAAACGCCATGCTTACCTGTGGGATTTCCCGTGAAAAAAAGAACTTCGAGGAAGGGTGCAGACAGAGTGATAAGATATGCCACATTCACATGTGCTAGATAAGGTCGAAGAAGTACTTCAACTAGCAGTTCATTAAGGCCACAACCATCTATGCAAAATGATTGTAAAGCTAGGTTGACTGCTATGGCTAACGAAATCGGAATGTGGGTAGTGACGAAAGTCCTGTTGGAGCATAATCATCCAACAAGTCCTTCAAAATCGAGGTTGTACCGATGTAATCGAAGATTGACGAACCAAGTTAAGCGCAGGCTTTAAATGAATGATATCGCTGGAATTTCGATGCACAAAAGCTATAACTCAACTGTAATTGAGGCTGGTGGATACGACCAAATGACATTTACAGAGAAGGATTGTAGAAACTATATCGACAAAGTTAGGCATTTAAGGCTCGGTGAAGGCGACGCGGCTGCTATTCAATGTTATTTTTCAAGAATGCAAGCTACATCTCCTGGTTTTTTTTTCAGTGTTGATCTGGATGATGAATGTCGATTGAAAAATGTCTTTTGGTGTGACAATAGGTGCGGAAACAAGAACCATAATGGGGGAACGCCACAAAGGTTGTCCGCGCCTTTGATAAGTTCAATTGGTGAACGCCACAAAGATATGATAATCTTTGATAAGTTCGAAAATTCATTCAAGAACAATATTTGGGAGAGAAATAACTCATCACAATTTTCATTAATCAAAAGTCTTTTCGTTACAATGAAAGAGAATGAATATAAATAAGCGAAATAAACCTAGCCGCTAATTGGACTCAAAATAGACTCATAATTGACCTAAAATACTAAAATAGGAAAAGGAAATAAAATATACGAAAATGGAATTAAAAATCCGCATTATTTGCGTTAAACTGGATTTACGACCATGACAGCATCACTTACGGCCGTAACTGTATTTCTGCTTAAGGATTACGGCGGTGACAAAAATACTTACGGCCGTAACTTTGAAAACTTGGAATCCTTCATTTTTGATCCGAGAGTGACTTACGGCCGTGAGAATATTTGATTACAGCCGTAACTTTGCTTCTGCATAATTTTTGATTTTCTTGGTTTCCAACTCTATTCTCGGCTTGCTCACTTGGTTTAGCCTCGAACATTGTTCACTCTTGCAATGCTTGATCTGTGAAGCTCTTCTAACATGCTGGAAGTTTTGTTTGGCTTGATTTTTAGTTCTTTCCGTCAAGCCCACTACGATTTGTATCAATAGTCATGGTATGCTCCGCTTCAATTATATATGCTTTTATTTCATTATCTGCATGGATTTTTGTGATATATGCTTCAACTTATTCAGGGTGTAAATTATTGTTATGCATAAAGGGAATTGAGAAATTATTAAATTTCCTGTTAATCATTATCATGAAATTAAAATAAGGTAATATTGTTGTACTTTGATACAGATTTCATTTGGAATTTGATTGAAATTTTATTTCTTTTGGAAGAACCTGATTGATTTATATTGTGGAGATTTGTTTGTGGAACTAAATTGATATTTGTGATTGGTGAAACCCAAACTAAAATTAAAATGCAGGAAGAATGTATTGAGAATGTTCTTTCTTTTCTCAATTGAAACTGAAACAGCATCTTAAAAGTAAATATCTAGGTAAGGTTGATGGTTGATCGAATTTCTTTGGAAAATGACTTTGTTTTTCTTTCTTTTCTTTTTGTATTTATTTTTTGCTTAATATTGCGGGCTACTTTATCTCTTTACGCCAAGAAAAATAACATGTGGACTTAAGTTGGTGTCATTTTTCCCTTTCTCAGTTCCATGTTTGGGTACTTCAATCATCAATTCTACTGTACCATCCAACTTGTTATAAAAATGTGACGGGGATAGTTAAAATCTTGGATTAAAACCTTGATGAAATAAAGTTGAGTAATATTGGTTCCCTACCGTAGATCAACTTCATCAAATCTAAAAATTGTCAACTATCATATTTGGTACATAATGTTGGTTACTTAACAGGGTTGAACATTAGGACGAACAATTTTTTTTTTTTTTTTTTCGTTGTTTCGATACATTATGCCTTATTACTAAACAAGGTCATAGAGTTTTATCTTGTCACATAGTCGTCGTTGTTCTCATTTTAACATTGATCTTGAAGTTGGTAATGACACCTCTAATATATGGTCGAGAGACGATATTATTGACGATGGCATTTCTCAAGATACTAAATCTAAAGCCAAAGTTGCTGAAGTGGAGCAATCTGAGGTAAAGTCAGTCTCCAAGGCATCATATGATGCATATGCAAAGCCACTTCAAAAACCATTTGGCAACCTTTTCAGTTCAATAACTCCAAGAGATATAAATTTCTGCATAATCACCTCGAAGAACACACGGTGATGCGAACCTGGGAGGGAGTCCGCGTCGTAGCACGCGGAATAACGCTTGAAAAGTTCCGATCGAATCCATGTTGGAACGGACGATAACAATGTAACCCCAACCTCACAACGCAAGAACCAGGGGTATATTAAACCTGAGACCCGTTACGATGCGGAGATAAGAACCACAAAGGGAGAACGCCACAAGGAATGTTCAGATCCTTGATAAGTTCAATTGTTTTGAACGCCACAAGATTTGAATCTTGATATGTTCGTTGTTTAAAGAGAAAATTCTCACCTTTAGAGAGAGTAAAAATACTCAATAATTTTATTCATCAAAAGTCTTCTGTTTTTACATTGAATGGAAAAGCATATAAATAGGCAAAATAGACCATAATCGCTAACTGACTCTTAATAGAATTCTAATTAGGCTAAAATAGCAAAAATAACTAAAATTGCCAAAATTGGAAAAAGAATTAAAAACCAATAAAGGAAATACAAATCAACTGAAATACTAAAAATCCCGAAAATCTGATTCGCGCCGCTTACGGCCGTAAGTCCTTCTCGGATCAAAATGTTTCAATATTAGTTACGGTCGTGAAGATTGATGTTACGGCCGTGAAATTCCATTGATTAGTTACGGTCGTGAGAACCCAAGTTACGGCCGTAAACGCTGTTCTGCCCAAATTGTGCGTTGATAATGTTACGGCCGAATTATGGAAGTTACGACCGTAAAAGCCTTTCTGCCTTGATTTCTGATCTTTTGACATTAATTGATCTGATTTGAATCTCGACTCGAGCCCAACATGAAACTTGTTCATTTTCCTATGTAGGATATTGTTGAATTGTCCGTATCTTGATTTCTCATTTTTGACGCCTTTTCTGGATCACATCATCCCCTCTTCCTTTAAGATGATTCGTCCCGAATCATAACATTGTTTTTAGCTTCTTTTCAGGATCACATCATCCCCTCTTCCTTTAAGATGATTCGTCCCGAATCATAAAGTTGTTCTTGGCTGACTCACCTGGTTTAGCCTCGAACCTTCTTCGTACAAGCAATGTTTGGTCTTTGACGTTCTCCGAACCTGTTTTTGACTTCTTGTTTTGGCTTGAATTATAGATTTTCCCGTCAAGCCCACCATGATTCGTATCATTCCCTCCTTCTTTAGGATAATTCGTCCCGAATCATGGTGTTATTCTTGAAAAATCAAACTGTACCTCCTGGATCAAACGGAAAATTGTCGATTCCCTGACATGCATTCAATAAATGATGTTCCTCCAATTTTTAGTCAAGAAGGTATTGAAACACGAGGGGAATTGACCAAGGTTGATGTAAATCAAACTTCCATGCACAATAAACCTGCAAGAAAGACTTAACAAAAATGGGGAGGGAAATGTTAGCGTCTTCATGCACAATGTATGGATCCTTGTACTCATGATGCAAAACCTCCACAACTTTTTTCCCACCACGAGGCCCTTCTCGTCGCCTCTATAAGTCAATATAATTTCTTGCTCATTCTCTTCTTTTTTCTCAACCACTTTTTCTAATTTTTCACATTCAACCACCTCTTCAATATTTTTATTGACAATTTCAACATTCAAATGTTAAACTTCTACCCCAACTTCCAATTCATTCCTTCATTGTCAACAATGTTATTTTCAATCTCCTCTTCCACAATTTTATTCTGTACTTCAAGACTCGGAGTTTGATCAACTACTTCAATTTCTTTTTTCGCACACTCAACCTCCACTTCTAAATTTCTGGGCTCAATCACCTCTCCTAATTTCTCATGTTTTTTCTCATGCACCACCTCATAAATAATTTTATCGATTTGATTAGGCACCTCCTCAACATTACACAAATTTTTATATTCTAACTCGTTCCTCAAGTCTCCCTCCTTCTTCTTAACAATCATATCTAAAGGCTTTTCTTGTAACTTAACTACCTCCTCTCTTCCCCTTTCTCTCTCTTGCAACTCGGCTAACTTTTTTCTAGCCTTCCGTTCATACATCATCATTTCCTCATAAATTTCTGTTCGACTCTTCAAAAGCGCCCTCACATTAATCTCTTCATCCCAATCAACTCCAATCCCAAGCCTAGGTTTATGGATACGCCTATATTCCCTTTCACGTCGTTGAGCAAGTTCTGCACTATGCATCCCAAACTTCGCATCTAATCTCGCATCAAATTTCGTTTCCAATTTCGCAGCTAACTCCTCAAACCATTTCTCCATCATGACAAGTAGAGAAGATTGATGGTTATCTTTCCTAGATGATGAATTTTCGTGAAATTTGGATATTGTGGAATGGAATGGAACAATAGTTTGACACAAGGAATAATAATGCATTTTAATTTTGACTTGGAAAGGAAAACAATATCAAGAATTTTAAAGAAATTCAAGAAAGTGGTTCTTGAATTTGACTCGAAAGGAAAGAATATCAAGAATTTTAATTTGACTTGGAAGGTAAGGAATTATCAAGAATTTAAGGAAATTCAAGAAAGTAGTTCTTGAATTTCGGAGTGACTTTTTTTTTTTTTTTTTTTTTTTTTTTTTTTTGAATTATGATAAATTTTCGAAATTAATAAAAAATAATAAAAAAATAAGTTTTTTTTTAATAATATCCGAACATTCGACACGAACGTAACAAAACAAACGGGACAGGATTTGGATAAGAATCGAATAAAATAAACAAGATTGAATTTTTGATGAACTTTTGTATGTATCAAATAATGAAAAAATTTCTGGCAAGAAGAACAAGAAAAATTGAAAACAAAGACTCAAATAATAAAAATAGGATATGGATGATTTTTATGGGACTCGATGATAAACATAAAAATCAAACTGGATAGAAAAACACAAGAACCTGAATTCAGAGTCCAGCTCTGATACCATATGATGCGAACCCGGGAGGGAGTCCGCGTCGTAGCTCGCGGAATAACGCTTGGAAAGTTCCGAATCCATGTTGGAACGGACGATAACAATGTAACCCCGACCTCACGACGCAAAAACCAGAGGTATATTAAACCTGAGACCCGTTACGATGCGGAGATAAAAACCACAAAGGGGGGAACGCTACAAGGAATGTCCAGATCCTTGATAAGTTCAATTGTTTTGAACGCCACAAGATTTGAATCTTGATAAGTTCGTTGTTTAAAGGGAAAATCCTCACCTTTAGAGAGAGTAAAAACACTCAATAACTTTATTCATCAAAAGTCTTCTGTTTTTACATTGAATGGAAAAGCATATAAATAGGCAAAATAAACCTTAGTCGCTAACTAACTCTGAATAGAATTCTAATTAGGCTAAAATAGAAAAAATAACTAAAATAATTAAAATTACCAAAATTGGAAAAAGAATTAAAAACCAATAAAGGAAATACAAATCAACTGAAATACTAAGCACATGTTCTCTTTACTGTTTTGAGATCGTTTTCTGTTTTTATTTTCGAAAACGCTAAAAACGCGTTCACTTTACCATTTTTGAAAACGTATTTTGGAAAACAAAAAAAAAAAATTATACACAAAACGCAAAACGTTTTAGGAGTTGTGTGTATTTCGACAAAAAATGTCCAAAAAGCGGAAAACGCGTTTTGAAATTTTTTTTTTTTTTTTTTTAAAGAATTATCTTAACTTAGAACTAAGCTCAAATAATTTTTTTTTTTTTTTTTTTTTTTTAGAATTGTCCTAACTTGGAACTAAGTTTAAATAAAGTTTTATTGAATTCAATATCAACATTACAAAAAAAAAATTAAGTGAGAATTCTTGTTATTATATTTCAAAAAATGCACTGATAAATGGACTCTGGTGGTTTTGAAAGAACTTGCATTTTCTGAATTTTAATAGAAGTAGAGTTTTTTCAAATCCCGAACCCGACCAAGCTGTGTTAATATAGACTCTTAATGCTCACATTAGTGTGTTGCATGTAACCATGTTTTCAGTGTATTGTGAAATGAAATTTGAGTTTGAATTAGTAGTATTCTGCAAAATTTCAAACAGGACGTGTTTTCCAGCTTTTCATTTTCAAAAACAGTTTTCAGAAATGACAAACCAAACGCGTTTTCAGCAAATTTGAAAACAAAAATGAAAACAGGAAACACAAAACATTTTCGAAAATGAAAATACAAAATAAAATACAAACAGAACGCCACCTAAAAATCTCGAAAATCTGATTCGCGCCGCTTACGGCAGTAAAAGTTGGACTTACAGCCGTAAGTCCTTCTCGGATCAAAATGTTTCAATATTAGTTACGACCGTGAAATTTCATGGATTAGTTACGACAGTGAGAACCCAAGTTACGGTCGTAAACGCTGTTCTGCCCAAATTGTGCGCTGATAATGTTAGGGCCGTAATTATGGAAGTTACGGCCGTAAAAGTCTTTCTGCCTTGATTTCTGATCTTTTGACATTAATTGATCTGATTTGAATCTCGACTCGAGCCCAACATGAAACTTGTTCATTTTCCTATGTAGGATATTGTTGAATTGCCCGTATCTTGATTTCTCATTTTTGACGTCTTTTCTGGATCACATCATCCCCTCTTCCTTTAAGATGATTCGTCCCGAATCATAACATTGTTCTTAACTTCTTTTCAGGATCACGTCACACGATTTTCTGTTCTATTGTCATAGCAGTTCTGGTAGTTCTATTGCACGTTAATCTGCCTCGTGAAGTGGTGAAGTCGAAGAGCCTTATTGCCTGGAGGCCTCTTTATGTAGTTTTGCTAACTGATTTGATGATAGTAGCTGCTCGACTGACACTATACGTGCAACGAGGTTCTGAGAAGGCTGAACCAGATAAGGAACAACGATTTCAGGAAGACGGGCATAATTGGGGATCAGCCATTATGTTGTTGGAGTTCGGTTTGGTTTTGCATCAGACAGTTCATGCTGTATTCATTGATTGCAGTTTTTACCTGGTGATCGTAGTATGTGGCCTTTCTCCAGTGTAGAAACACTTACTGCGTTCATGAAAGTCAGCTCCTGGGTTCACTTTTCTAAGTTTTCTCTAGTCAGTGAGGCATTTAAAATTTGTTTTGCTTGAGATTTCTATTCAAATGAAATAGATATTTGTTCCGTATCATCTTATTATTGATAAATTAGAGGAATAAGTAAAATCCCATTGAACTTGAAGAACAGAGTAATTTTGCTCCAGTTCATATCATATGAAAAAACGAAAAGGAAAAAAGAGGTTCTACTATTCTTTCTCGTGTTCTCCAGTTCATACACTGTGCATGTGCCTTGTATAGAATTTGTGACACAAAACTATATAGAATCGACCATCAGCCAAGCATTCCAGTTTTTTGCTCCAAGGCACATCCCAACCGACAAAGGTAGAGATTCACAAACGCTGACAACGTAAAGGTCACAAGTTCGAATATGCTAGGCATTTTGTCAATCCAGTGGATTGTAAACTCCAACGATCCTGACCTCTGTCGAAAAAATATCCGTCGCTAAAGGTCTATTTTTCTAGTAGTGTGGCTAGACGACAATGGGGGACAAGAGAGGTCGAAGTCTAAAAATATACTTTCTCTTTTTTACACTTAACGATTTAGAAAATGCCAAATATATTATCACCACAAAAATCCTACTCAATACACCACATTATAATATTACCACCACTAAGAGTAATATTAGTGTTGGAGGGAAGAATTTAGGGGGAAAACCTAAGAGGGGTGAAATTTGGCATCTCTTTTACATTTTCCTCCTAAAAACAGCGCCGCCCCCCCCCCCCCCCCCAATATCCCCACATTATTTAAGTATGGTGGAATAGGGGGGAGTTTTTTTCCCCTAACACTAATATCGCTCTTAGACCCAACAGTCTGTAAATGAAAAATATATTTCCACAGAGGCGGTGTAACCGGTAATAATCTGGAATTTCTATCTATTCAAATGTTCCTGATTAGATATTCTTCCTTTTCATTGTGCATTTTTCTCCATAGCATCTATTTAGGCTTTTCATGAGAAGCTTTTTGTCCCTTGTATATTACTCTCAAGGATGAAAAGTTGCTCCTCAAGTGGGTCTTTTCTTTTTTCCAGATTTCCTTCTCTTGATGTTTGGTTTAGAGCCTCTTTTAAACACGGCCAGGATCTCAATACTGCATTAATATAGCATATTTGAATGGTAAATTAGCAACCAGTAAATCTAACAAAAAAAAGAAAGCAACACAAATATGTGAATATAGAAAGAGTCATTAGCTGATGCAATACAAATATGTGAATATAACGTTTTCCAAGGAGGAAAGTCCTCATGGTAAGATAACCCAGAGAATGAATCATTCTCTTCGTAGCCTCCCTAAGGCACCCAAGGAGAAGCTAGTAACCAGGGCCTCAAGCCACCCCTACCCAACAATAAACTGAATAATTAGACCACCCTCAGGGGTCACTGCTCCCTTCCCTATTTAAAATGATGTACAGTGGATTGCAGTTTGGCTGACCCTCTTTTCCCATCTAGGTTGGGTTGACCCAAAAGTATAACAAACAAGGCAAACTTCTAAAATTAGGGATTAAGTTCTAGGAGACAAGGGAGATGAGAGGGTTCATATCTTCTGTTGGTTCCCTTTTCTTTCTGTTTAAAAAGATAAAGGATTTCAAACCCCCAAAAAGGAGACTCGAACCTAGTCCATTGGCATGTGAAGGGTTCGTTCTTGCAACTTGAGCTATACCTTAGCCTTATTGATTGCATGAAGTGCTTTTTTGGTACAGGACATGCTTGGACACTATAATGAACAAGATTGTAGCTTCTTTTTCTTTTTCAGTGTTGTCCAAATCTATACAATCCTTATTGAACATGAGAGAGAGAGAGAGAGAGAGAGAGAGAGAGAGAAGGGAGGGAGGATTACCTTTGTGTTCCAGGGAAAAAATTGAAGCCATGGGCTTTTTCCAAATACCAGACCTTACTAGAGAGCAGTGACATGCAATCCTGCAGTAAATGGCAGCAATGAAAGCTTAAGTAGACAGGAACACTTTTGCCTTGCTAAAAACCAAAACACTGAATAAAGACTACACTTTTCTGTATTATTTAGTGGCTCTTTGAACCATGAGAAGAAAGGGTAAACACCTCTTTAAAACTATCCCATCCGCAACTTATATAAATTAGAGTTTCAGGCAAGAACTGACTTTCCTCTTGTACCGTGCTGCTTTTAACCTGCACTGAAGTTTCTCTTTCTCGCAAAATCCAGGGTCTTTTTTCATTTTTAAGCTTCCCACTGATACTGGAATAACCAATGAAGGGTAAGCGCACAAACATATTACTTTTTTCTGACACCCATTAGAGATTGCAAATTTAGAATTAGAAGTGAGGAACCCAATTTCCACACCTTTCAGGGAGATTGGATTTGAGCTCCACAGATGACAGAGACCGTAGTGTATCCAGCAGAGACAGATCCAACCCCTTCCTTGGAGGATCAACCACAACAACATCTGAACCCACAAGCCAAGAAAGTGGTTCCTGACCAAGTTTTGAAAAGTACAAGAGTTTTCATATGCTGTAACGAGCTTCATTTTTAGGTATATCCACAGGATTTCCAATTGATTTCAATCACATGTGCAAGTAAGAAATGCAGAGGCAGCATATCATACAAATAGATGACAGCTAAAAAAGATTTCATACACAGTTAACAACGTTAAAATGATTCTAGTTTGTTGATAATTCTAAAAGGGATACCCCTAAGAAGATAATAGACTTTTAAAGGAGATCTCACTACCTTACGAGTTGGCTTTAAGACCTTACTCTCTTCATCAGTCATCAATTGTGAGAACATCGAACAAATCATAAGTGAAGAAGAGGTGATTCCCCCACCCACCCACCCCCCAAACACACACACACACAAAAATTTCCTCACACAAGTGATCATTCATTGCTAAACCAAATCTTGAATTTATAAACTGTCCCCCATGCTACTTCAGACTACTAATATCATCAGCAGACATCACCAGGAACTCCTAAAACCCCATATTACTTCACATGAAAATACATCTTTATTCATCAGAATTCAGCATCAGCTTCACGCACAAAAAATCAAGTGGATTTGACATGAGCAGACTGCATGAAAGGAAGCACCCTTTCTCAGTGCCTTCAGCACTTTTGGGGGATGTTTTGAATCGATAACTTCAGTGCAGAAAGAAGTTCTGTTTCCATTTAGGTTTCCTTTTACTTTTTCCCCTTTCCTTAACCTTTCTTGCCTTTTTTCTGGAGGGCTGGGGTGGCGGATAAAGGTTTTACTGCTAAATATCTACTATTCCAATGAACATAGTCCGGGAAAATTTATCTTTTTTTATGCATGCCTTCGAGTTTTAAATAGACAGTATGTTTGTCATATTCTAAACTATACTAGATTTGAAAATAGAATGGATTGGAGACAAACTTAAGAGATCTTTGCAGGAGCTAAAAAAAATACAAACTGTATATGATCATATTTACATTTGGTAGATGATGCAAGAAACAGATGTCTCGATATATGTGTCTTAATGCTCACACAGGCATGCATGCATATCCAGAAAGACGTAGAAAAGGAATAGGCATCTTTGAGTGCATTGTCTATGCACAACAGCATAAGTGAATTTGGATATATGCATGATAGTGAATGATAGCCAGTGCTCATGATATGTACATGTGTGTGTGCATGTGTGTGTGTGTGTGTGTGTATCAACGTGAGCGTGAATTTAAATGAAGCACCAACTTTTGACGCATCTGCATGATGCCAGCTGATGCTGCTATCTAGGGTTTCTGATAAACGAGCAGCTGTCTTCTCAAAAGAAACCTTTGACTCCTTGTTAACCTCGACACATTTTACTGACCTATAAACTCATGGAATTTATATTAAAAGGGATTTTTCTACCATATTGACAGGTAGTACGTGAATATAATTTAAAGCCCTTAAAATAAAAACTTTTTTCACCGGCATTTCCTCATGGTAGCCAAAGATAATCCAATGACACCAGCTCCAGCATAGAGATCAACAACTGAGGCACCATAAGGAACATACTTGTGCAACTTACGGAGTAGAAAATCAAATGCCTGTCAAAAAGACCAACTATCATGTTATGATGTCAATAAGTTCTTTTACAGTATGCTAGGTGCAGTTAGTCATATTTGTTTAATTAAATGCTTGAAAAGTGCCCAAATAATTCAGAGCAATCAAAAGTTAGAATATAAGTGGGGAATAAATGTAAGTAAATTTCGCCAAACAAATAACTAATTGAAGTTCTTTCATCAGAATTCTACCTGTGTATTGGCTTGCCCAAAGCTTGAAGGTGCCAGAGAAACGTCGATTCCTCCAACGTGCTCCCAGAAGTCTCTTTGACCTAAAAGATGTCTCCATCTATTCCCAAAAATAATCTGCACCACCAGCCGGAAAAATACATAAGGCAGTCCTACAGAAAACTTCTGAATAATAGCCCAGTTCTTGAATGATTTAACATAAACGAGTCACTGGGAGAATATTCTTTTTTTCACATTCAGATGTTTCTTTATCAAATTTGCAAGCTCAAATTTCTTTTGAGTTAAATCTCATGATATACATATGATTCAAGAGCTTCTCCATCAGCCCTTTCCCCTTATTTATCAAAACAGAGATCAACGAGATATAAAACATATTGCTCATAGAAAGAGAAAAAGCACGCATCGTACTGCTTAGACCCCTGGTTCCATGGATAGCAGGATTTTATCAAATCAGTTTGAGAAGAATTTTACTTTTTAATTTGATTATTGTTTCTACCATCTTTGCCTCTACTTTCTTCCTTTTATTGTCATCACAAGAATCAATAAACAAGGGGAGGAAAATATACAGATAAAATTGTCTAGGAAAATTTAACCAGCAACTGTTGAAGCATGTACTTCAGAGAGGTGCAATACATCTGTATATTATGCCCTTGTTTGAGCCCCATTTTGGTGGGGAAAATGAATCTTGAAAGAGTATTTTTCAGAGAATGTGTGATTAAAAAATAATGAAGATTTTTTAATTTACGTCTAATAATATTTTATTGGAGAATATGTGGTTGAAAATAGGAAAGAGAAAAATGCATTTTGCTTTTAATGGAGCCCAAACATGAGGTATATCAGACACTTGGAGAACTTAACCATTAGTCATTATGCGCATTCATATATTTAAGTACCATTTCTGCATCTTGCTCAAATGATTTGCATGCAAAAAATGTATCCTGCACGCGTGTGTGAGAGAGTTGTACTCACATTATTTGTTGATGTCTGAAAGTTAGCCCAGATAGAATGAATCAAATGGACCTTCCCCTTCGCCCCACCATTTCTCCAAAGGAACTAAAAGTCGGAATTCAATCTACTTTGCAGATAGGATATCCATTAAACCAAAGAATGCCAGTTAAAAATCCACAAGGGTCTTACATTGGCCAGATCATTTAACTTTTCTGAACTAGGCGAGTTCTCATTCCTGGAGTTCCAAACCAAAGCAACCTGCACTTTACCTGAAATTATTCATCACGAGATTATCAGCCCAAGAGTGGAAACTTTTAAGGTCCAACAACTCTTTGAATGTCATTCCCCACGAAATATGAGCAAAGCTACTAACCGTTTTTGTATCTTTGGGAGGCAGGGAGAGATGTGTTATATGTAGTCACAGTCATCTGCATATAACCTTTTTCATCCATTACTTATGAAACACGTCAATTACAATTCATCACAAATTTTTGGCTTATAATTATTATTTTTTTCCCGGGGAATTTAGTAAGGGTTAAAAGCTAAGCTTCACCAAATATTGAACTGAAAATATCCAACAGGCTACTCAAGGAACACTAAAGTATATTTCCATGAATATGAGTCACCTGCACATATCTCAGTTCTCCATTTCCTTGATCTTCATCATATGGCTCAATATTCAATTTAGACATCCCTAAAGTTAAAAAGAAAACATACATTAAATAAGTAGACACTCTGAGCATCACAAGTTTTCCTGGTCCGCGTGGAAAAATAATTCTTAAAAAGAAAAAGAAAATAACCCGTTGGCAAAATAATTTATAGTGAAAACTAAAAGATGGAGCAAAAAACAAACCTTGTTTCAGTAGCTCCACAGCTGCATTAATACTTGGATGATGAGCTACACAACGAAAATGCATTCAAGCATAACAAACTAAAATAAAGACACATGTCTACATCATACAAAGATTATCTAAAAGTTTAAACAAGCAAATTCGTATACCCTTGCATTCAGGAATATCGACTACATCGTGAGTGCGTTCTTGATAGAGCCCAATCAAAGGCTTGGTTGATGAACCCTGAACTGCGAGCTTTGCACGACACCTCCATCCCCACTGCCAAATTCAAAATAAAGAAATTTACCCACTACCCTTATTGTATAGACCAAAACAGTGAAACCATTAAGAATAGAAATAAGTCAATATTTACATAATTAGCAGCAATCAAGCATGTGCACATACCAGTCTGCAAGTATCAAAATCGAAGCCTGACACACCGAGCTTCTCGAAGAAGTCAATTGCCTCGTCCAGAATCGCCGGATGATGGAGGTTGTATTCGTGAGTACAACCTGAACAGCTGCAAATTCAAACAGGATAATGCATATTGATTAAACACAAAACTTCCTTTATGCGTGAGCGGGTGATAATAAAATAAGACGCAAAGCACATACGACTGAAAATGGGGGCAATGAAGAGCACAGGAAGAAGAAGGGAGAGGCGTTGGGGTTGATTTTTGAGAGGGGGAGAGCAGGGGTTGTTGTAGCGGTGGCGGAGGCTGAGTAAGGCTGTGCCCCGTGAAAGCGGTGGCGGGGGAGGCTTGACACGTGGCGGCGGAGGTGGTGAATGACGGTCTAGCTGAGAATGGTAAGAGGCTTAAGGCCATCCTGTAGCGGAGGAAGGCCGTTGGTAGTCGTGGCGGCGGAATCAAAGGATAAAATCTTAGCCTGCTTATTTTATTTATTTTTTTATAAAAAAACAACGATTTTTTTTTATTCCTCTTGAGCTAAAATTTATAAGGAAAATACCTATAAATAACCTCGTTAACTATAATATTTTGAGAAATGAACTTTGAAATCATGACATTTGAAAAATAGCATTCAAACATCCTAAAATACCCTCATACATAAAATTTACAATATAAGCCCTTTAAAGTGTAGAAAAATTTATTTAAGTTCTTAGATAACTTTGTTTATATGATTTTTGTTCGCTCATAGTAGCCTCCTGAATTGGTATCAGAGTCATATGACAGATCTAAAAGATAAATATTATATGAAAAAATAAAAATAAATACATAATATATACATCAAGATTTATGATTATGCATACATTAATACTATCTGATAATTATAAAATATAAATCTTAAGAACTCTAAAAGATATAGACAAAGATATAAGAAAAGATATTTATGATCTAATAAATTTCGATATAATAAAGGAAGATTTTATCATAAACAAAATATTAGATTTAATCCACAAAGATATACTAGAAGAATTGTATAAAGATTATAGAAATAGACTATCATAGAGCAAATCCTCAATTAATTAGATATCTAAATATAGAAACAAATAAGAAATTAGATTTAATAATAGAACAAAGAATAAATTTAATGGATCAAATAAGAGAAGAAAGGAATATAAAACGACAAGAAAAACTAAGATTAAAATTATTAGAGAAAAATAGAAAATATTATAATAGAATTTAGAAGCAATTACCGAAAAAAGAGAAAACTAGAAAAGAAAAATATGATGAAACAAGAACATTTGAAGATTATCTAAAATATTATAGAATATATCATAGAAAATTAATGCTTGGATCAATAGAAGAATATTATGAATATCAAATAATGAATTATAAAGAAGCAAAATATGAAACAGAACTTAGTCTAGAAATCGAACATATCAAAGGAAGAAATTAATGAGAGAATTTCCAGAAATAAAATTTGTAAAACAAATAATAAAAAATATAAGACTTCCAGTTGGATCTTATCAAATAAAGTGAGCTATTACAACCATGTTCCAACCATTAAGCTCATGTGGAGAATTCGATGGATTCCTTAATATGCAATTAAACTGGATAAGTGCATTTTTATGGCAAACATATAAAAATATAAACATATAAGATAAATTGACTATTGAAGAATTACAAAAGTTAAATATACAAGATATGAATATCAAAGAAAAATTATAAAATATTCATAGTAAATTAACAATACAATTTAAAGAATTAAAAAATATGATAGGAGAAGTTAAACATATAGATGAAGAAATTTTGAAAGAATTTCAAAGAAAATTAGGAGAATTAATTAATCAAGATAAAAATGAAATAATCACAGAAAAAATAGATAGGTTAAATGAGAAAATAAGAAAAAATGAAAATGAAAAGATCGTATCAATAGAAGAAATAATCAAAAAATTAGAAATAAAAATAGATGATATGTACGACAAACTATTTAAGGTACGAAAAACTCAAACTATTAAACTAAGAGTATAAGATGTCAAAAGTGAATATATTGAAGATCTAAAAATATTAATAAAATCATTAATAAGTGATGTTCAAGAAGTAAAAAATGAATTAAAAGAAGTAAGAAATGACAAGGGCTCTTCAAAGGATGTCCCTCCGCAGTGATCATTTTTTGTATCTGCCTTTTTTTTTTTTTTTGTGTAAGTGCAACGGCACCTGACATTGTAAATGTAATAATCATCCAAATTGTATATACTTTGATTTTATGAATGCGATGATTTTTTTGTATTTAGTTCAATGTCTTCGTTTGTACTTAGTTCAGACACAAACGTCTTGTAAAACACCGTACGAAGATATGTGTATAGTTCCTCATATCTAAGTAGCTCAAGGCATTCATGTTTGCTATTTAGATCTAATTCAGACCACAAGTTTTGGTTTATATGACAACATTTGATTAAGTTTGAATGCTTCCAAACGCAGATGTCTTTTAAACGCATTGCACGATTATATGAAGATATAGTCCATCAGATCTGAGTGGTTTGAGGCATTCATATTTACCAGCTAGATCTGATTTTGACAAACATTTGAACATATTTGAATCACACTTTGTAACACCTTCGCATACAAATTTGTATGAACTCCCATTGATGGTGCTAACACTCTCAACCCTTACGCAGTGATCACAGTGTAGGCTTATAAGAGTCCCTTGTTTTTAACAAATTTCATGCATGGCGTAGACGTATGGTATTATAAACAAATAATCTTGGAATCTGTGTTTATCAATTATGTTTATCTAATTAGAGATTGGTATTACAATTATACTAAAGAATTGAGCGATAACATAATTGAGATTGAATCTCAGTTTGAATCATTAATTACCAAACAGGCTGATACCAAACAGGTTATATCAAAAATACAAACAGGTACATCTTCTGGAAGCAGTGGTGGACCAACGATTAAAAGAGATGAACCAAGTCCCAAGAAAGTTGTCATAAATGAAGCTAGTCCTCGAAAAATAACAATCAATGCCAAATATTAACATACAAGGGTAGTCAAAATTTGTACTGAGGAGGAAAATGATTTCCCATTTTTACCAAAAGAAGATTAATATAAAATTATTGCTAAAGTTATATATGAACTCCAAGAATGTGATTGTTATTACATTTCATCTGGAGATTGTGTATACACACGATTGATCGTTACTCATGGAGGAGATCCCATTATGACAAAAATGGCAGCAAATTATGAATTTTTGGATCTTATCTACCCAGGGAAAGATTTGAAAGAGATTGAAAATTTTGATGATTTATTAAAAGGAGAAATTTCAAAATTCGCACAAGGAAGACCTATATATTTAAAATTTTATTCAATCAGTCCCGAAATTGATGAAATGATGTATTATCCTGCTGAGCATATTATTACAATTGGATATATTGCTCGAAATTTTCAAATTGAAGTAAGAAAAAATACCAAGTCAGTACCAAATATTAAAAGATCGTGATTTAGATCTCAAAGGGTGTTGGGAATTAAGGTTCTCTACGACATTTCCAAAAACATGTATGATAAAAAATTCAAATGCATATGCCAGTATAATGGATGAACCCTCCTTACTAATGGAGGAAAAGAAAAGTCAACAATCTTGAAAGAATATATCAACAAGTTTGACACTCATCAAATCCATGGAAGCTTTGCTACCTTACAAGAAGCGTGTATAGCCAGGAATTGCCCCACATGCCAACAAAATTGATGGATAGGTGGAAGCTACTTGATAAATATGTTTTAATGAAACAAGGCAGCATAACGTAGGGGCCATGTAAAGACTCAAAATAATAGAGTGATAGGTGTCCCTATAATGTAAGGGCCATGTGAAGAAATAAATAATAGAGGACAGATGTAACACCCCAAGTTCAAAATCTTAAACCTAGGCGTGTTAACTTTTCTTTACTTAAATGTGGAAAAAAAATCATTTAAAACCTCAACATTTTCATTTTCTATTATGAAATTTTACAAAAATTTCGACAGAGTCTCCTCTGTAAATTGGACATAGCCAACCCTGTAAAGGGACATCAAAATCAGTTTAACTTACACATCTCAACTTATTCAATCCCAAACATCATCCAAAGCATTACAATAAGTTCCAAACTCCTCAACATAAATAAATTTAAACCATGAGCTCCATTTAACTAAATGGAGGGTTGATAAACTACTAAAGAGATAAATGACTCATCAAAAGCTAAATCCAATGAACCATTAAAAGAATGAATTAATAAAATAACTAAAACATTTATGAAATTCCAATTCAAACTTTATTTAAAATGATAAATCGTGGTACTGTATGAGCCTGCCACCAAATGCTCCATCCTCAGATCATCTAACTTTCATCACCTGAAATATTAGGGAGGGATTGGGGTAAGCTAAAGCTCAGTAAGTAAACTTTTATGCATGAAATGCATGCTTATGACATGAATGCTTTAAAATTTTGAAATATGTATCCCCATTTGCTTTACTTTCCAGAACTTTCAAACTTTTCAGACTTTCACTTAACATTTCAAAACTTCCACTTTATTTCAAAACTTTCACTTCATTTCCATCGTGAGCTCACTTGGTGTATCTTCTAGTCAATCAGATAACAGTGGGCAATTTCTTATTTGGAACCAGATTAAGATTTACATTTTCACCGCAAAGCGGTTTAACATTCACTTTCCCACCGCAAAGCGGTTTAAAAGTTCACCGTAAACGGTTGAACATTTCGTCGCAAAGCGACTTAATTCGGGTACGCCGGTCCCCCGCGCCCCATTTCCCACTCGCAACTTTCATGAACTAGAAGTACATCCATTCTTTCTTAAAAACTTGGGATACATAACTTTTGAATAAACTTGCACCTTGACACATTTCTTTTATTTAAAAACATTTGACTTCCCAATTTCGATGTCAATGCATGCTTGATGATGCAATGACATGATAATGTGCATGTTAAAACAATAAATCTTCTTTCCCTTTTCTTATCTTTTAAATTTCAAATTCAAATAATTACATCAAACTTAAACCAAAATCCACAAAATTTAACACGACTTTACAAAAATCGTTTAATTAGAATTGTAACTATTCCTAATCTGCAAATTCTCAAAAATGACAGTAAGCACTTCAATTGAATTAACAAATTCATAAATTTTGGAAATCTGAAATTAATCTGCATAAGTAATAACTCTGAAATTTATACATGAGAATCATATATATTTACTTCAATACATACACACAACTCCAAATATACTTACATATATGCACATTATTCACGGACTGAAGTTAACTAACCGTAAGAATTCTATGTGGCTCACAATTTAAACCAAATGTATACTTAAGCCATGTCTAACACAATCTAATATCATACTCGAAACGAGAGATAAATTTCATTGCATACTTGAAAGTTTTCTTACCTTTTAATCCAAATTAAATTACAACATTACATAACTTGACATAGCTTTACAAAATTTCTCAATAAAATTTTAATTATCCATAATCAGAAAATTCTCAAACGTTGTTGCCAATTAAACTTAAAAGTGAGGATTTACCATTTCAGGTCAACGTTGTTAAAATTAACATTGCTAAAATCTGAAATTTGTAAATAATTTGTAAATAAATTCCTAAATCCAAATTTCACATTATAACTCAAACGTCACCAAACAATTAACTAATTTCATAATCCCATCAAATCTGAATTCTGAAAATAAACTATACATATAAGTTAAAATACTAAATTCCTACATTTTGAAGTCTAAAATTATTATACACCTTTACAGTTCACAAATTAAATAAATTGTAAAGTCTAAATTTTATGTATATGTATAATATCAATATATACATACATATATTTAAATTACTCCAATCTGAAAATTCGAAATTACAACTCAACATTAAATTTAAGATTCAAGTAAGCTAACTAAATTGAAATCTAAACACACACACACAAGCATCAAAAATTTCTAAATTTATGGTATAATTCGGATTCAAACAAAACTACAATCTGAGATGTGAGAAAAATACATATATACATCCAAAAATTCCATGTGTGTGTTGTGTGTGTGTGTGTGTGTGTGTCCGTGAGTGGTGCGTGCGGGCGAGGAAGGGGAAGGGAGGGGCGGCCTTACCGATGATGGAGGTGCACGGTGGTGGTGGTGCGCTTGGCCGGCGGTGGGCGACGGAGGGAAGGAGAGGGAGGGATATGCGAGCCGAGAGCGAGAGACGAGCGGTAGAGAGAGAACGTGAGTGAGGATATTAAGGGTAGGGTTAGATATAAACTTTTGGAATTTGCAAATCAGTCCCTCAAATCTCCTCTTTTGTTTAAGTAAGTCTATAAGTTCTATTTACCCTCAATTGTCACTAAACTTTCCCTCCAAATTTCGAATTAGCATAATAAAATAGAAAATAACATGTTTAGGCAATAAAATCAATGATCACATAAACTTACATGTAAATTATTAAAACAAAAACTTTTAAAACTTTTAATTGGCACATTGATCGAGACGGCGTCCAAGTTCTTCCACTACAAAATAATTTAAATTATTGACATTAAAGATCATAAATTTATAATAACATTCACAGGAGTATTACGTGGAAATTTAAAATTGCACGAAAACTAAAAAGTGGTCTTACAACATATGTGTCCTTATGTGTCCTTCTAATATTATGAAAAGCTGTAAAATTATTAGGTCGATGATGTAAGCAGTAATGTAATTGTGTCTAATGTAACATTATAAATAGAGGCCTCTGGGCTCGTTGAAAGGCATAGATCACTTGAGCACCCAACCTATGAGAAAGCCAAAGAAATCCTCTGTCTTTGAAAAAATTCTCATACCAAAGTCTTGTACCAATCCTCTTTAAATCTATAAAATTCCAATCGTTTTGTAAAAAGATATGAGTTTCTTAAGTTTTTGTCTTCTGAATCCTATTTCCTAAGGAAGATATATTATTAAGAAAACTCCCTACACTTTGTCCAAATTATTTTCCAGCAAGATATTATACAGTGAAGGCATGGATTCAGGTGAGGGTAATTACCTATAAAGGCAGGTGAGGCTAGTTACCTATAAAGGCAGGAGGCCGTTGAAGGGAATGATAGTAGAAACCTGTGAGCCCAAAGGTCACTAATATCAGAAGGAAAATTCAAAGGTACAAATAACAGAAAAATGGGTTAGTATTCTTAATATATGTGTCTTTATGGAATTAGGAGCATGAAGGACTGTTAAAATAAGTTAACATGATAGAATTCAGAATTATCAAATTTAATTATCAAAACAGTCCTTATAAAAATGAATATCATAGCATAATTGAACATTTATTTATGCATAAACAATTTACTAGACCCAATAATAAAATAAAAAAGTTATATCATGTTTATATGTCATGTTTGTTAGCTATTTTTCCTAAATTAAAAGAGTTATTAGGAATAGAAATTACAAAATCAATCATTTATTTTTGACTTGATAGTGATAATACTGAAATAAATAATGAATTATATTTAGGATATGTGTTTAGTAGCGATAATGATTATGATCCTATAATAGATTATGACAGTGATGGCAAAGATGAATCTTTCTTTACTAGTTTTTGAAAATTTTGATATCATGAATGAAGAAAATTACATCATAAGTAAAACCCATATATAAGAGAGGTCTATATAAAGTTAAAAAAGAATATTAAAAATAAAAAAGGAAATAGAAATGGAAATGAAATTGATAAAATAGGATACGAAGAGCAACTTTATGCATCACAAGAGATATTAAAAAGTTTTAAAGAAAATTTGATAGAAAACTTTGTTAAAGATACTATAAGATCTATAGTAATATAAGATATCCAAGATATAATTGATAAATTAGAAAAAAGAAAGAAAAATATTTCAAAATATAATATAACATTTGAACCAAACATAGATATCATGGCTGATATAGATATTATTAATTCCCAAACACTGATAGAATTTGAAAAATTACTTGAAACATTATAAATTATTTACTTCTCTGTTTATAAAGTCTGGATATACTATTAAAGGATTAGACAATTTGTTAGAAAGAATAATGAAAAAAAATAGATAACATTATATCTTAATTAATAGATATGGATGAATCATCTGAACAATATTATATACTTTCAGAAAACCATGATCAATACATTATAGATTATTTAGATATATTACAGCTTAAAATAGATTTAGAAAATAAAATTATGACAAATACAGTCCAAACCTAATGCCAGGATATACAATCGAAGGATTAGATAACCTTTTAGAAAAATTGAAAGATAAAATGGAAGATATTAAACATTAAATGAAAAATGAAAACATATCTTCTAAAGAATATAATAAACTTTTAGAAAAATATTAACAATATATTGCAAATTATTGTATTTTACTAGATCAAAGAATGGACTTATACCAAAAAAATTTGTATAATAATTTATAATTGATGGATACTTCAGAAACATCAACTTCTAATAACTGTAATCATAAACCATATTTACAAAACAAAGAAATTTCATTTTTATCAGCTATTATTGAAAAATCTAAAAATATACATTCTGTTGGACAATCTAAACTAAAAGACATATACAAAGATATTGACTATGCTATCCTAAATAGAATAGAATTTAATTCTGTTGAAATAGCAAAAAATATAATACAGTTCATAAAATTATAGAAGAATACGAAGATATGGAATAAGAAGTTTCAGAAGGAATAACGTTAGGATATATAATTAAAAAATATCATCCTAAATCTTTTGAAAAATTATCACAATATAGAACATTTTTAGAAAAACTTAAAATATTAAAAAATATAAATATAACCAGAAGCTCTGAATTAAATCAACCTAACTAAGTTTGGGGATATATCTTGCAAAATAAACAATCATTTTCATTAAGGGTAATCTTGACATTTTAACAGAAATGTCTATTTTACTAAAATTATTGTCTATCAAACTCATTTAACTAAAAAACCCCAATTTATAAATAAGTTTATACTCTTGCTTAATTCTCAATTATGCTGCGCTAAGAGCATCCCCAATGCATTCTGTGAATTTGGGAAATACACATAACACGTCAGCAAATAAATGGAATATGATAAAAATCCATCTCCAATGCACAACGTGGATTAGGATGTTAAGTTGATGTGACGCTAAAAAAAATAGACATTGTGGGATGAAGCGTCTACATCTGGCACTCCGTGAGACATACTGACTCAGCATTAACTTTTATTTATTAATTATTTAATTACTATAAATAGGACGTTGGCTAATCATGTTTTATGATACAAGTTATTTCTATTTGACTCTTTATACAGTGAGAAATCTTGCAGATAAGGTTCAATTTATGCATAGTAATTAATTTCAAAGTTAAATAAAAAATGTCACATAATCAATGTTATTTAAATGTAGAAGGAACCATTGGAGAGTAAATTTTTTACTTCTCCGTTTATTTATCCACGCTTTTTAGAAGTCTGTTTATTTTATTACCACGTCAGTCCCAATCCACGGAGTGCATTAGAGATGCTCTAATATATGGAGATGGGGATTTGAGAAAAAAATCGAGTTGGATTTTGGATCCCACTTATAAAAAAAAGGTGAAACCCTCACCTTAAGGGCCCCACATGCCCTACCTTGGACCTTGGTGAAAGATGTAAATAGCGGGATATGCCTCAACTGGTCAAGGACTGAGAGTTTTGTAACTGATCAAATTCACAATGAAGCCAAGTACAAAGCGTTGCTGATAGGACTTGAACTTCCCACCCTGTGGATTGTCAGCGATATTTGACATTATGTCCCCTCTGCTTTTGTCAGTTGAGCTGTGCCCCGGGGGCTTAATCACACTTTTAAACTTTGAGCTCGAAGTTGCTCAAGATAAAACCATTTCCAACAAAAACTTTGTTCCTGCATTACCTTACTCCAAATTTATATTCAATTTTTATGCATTTACTTATTTTATAATCAGATTTTTGTTTTAACTATATCAAATCGCTCTAAAAAGATTCACTTTATTTTTTTAATATAATTTGACTATACTAAAAATAAGTATTTATCTTTGAAATCTTATTTGTACTTTAGTTAGAAGAAAACAATATAAACTGATGATAATATAAAAAAACAAAAAAAAAGAAATTATAGTTAGTTTCGAAAAATAAATTCCCGAATAGGTGGAAATTGAAAATCAATCAACAACAAAATATTAAACAATGAAAGAATCAAAATATAGAGTATGAACACATAAATGAAAAAATCTCTAATTAGAACGAAACAACTCAATAATAGAGGCTTGAATATGATTCGAAATCGCTGTCCTATAACGAAATTTGCCCTCTCTCGCCAACTTTAGATTGCTTACCAGTTCCACGGAAAATGACTTTGAGGATTCAACAAGCCTTTGCAAGTTTAATACTTTGCTTGATGGACATAAGAACACAAAAATAATTTCTGAATTTTGTAGTTTTTTATATGGACTTGTTTTGGTGTGTGCGTTGCACACATATTTCCAGTATTTTCTTATCAGAGAAGTTTCGAATAATGATTTCTTATTTGATACTCCCCTTATCCCATAAAGATAGACTCATTTCTATTTTTACACGGATTAAGAAAACATAATTATTATATGTTGGAACTATAAATTTGCTTACATTTTACCTAATATACTCATACATTAAATAATAAGTAGTTTATATGCGTTGATAACAATGCATATTAAATAGGGGTATATTAAAAAATTAAGACATTAATATAATCTCAATAAGGAATGTAACCTATAATTTGAGACAACCCAAAAAGGAAACCGAAAGAAAAAATTAATGAAAGAATAAATACAATGCTAATGGTACATTTTAAATGACTAAAGTTTTTTCTACAGTTTTAGTAATTCGAAAATAATGTAACAAAATATTGTGCGAAAACTTCACATCAATATTAAGATATTACTATTACGACTTTATTTGAACTCTCATAATTAACTTAACGAAAAAAATAAGTAAAACAAAATGATAAAAATAGGAACATGAGAAGGTCTCCATAAAGATGTCCAAGGTAATCTTTGGACAGATGTCCGAATAGTGCATTAAATCCAATTGTTACCCGCATAGTGTTTAATTAGATGAATAATGCCTAAATTGATGGGAAATTCGGGCAATTTGCCCGCATATTGTTTAATTGGATGAATAGTGCATTTAATTGTTGTCCCATAGTATTTAATTAGATGAATAGTGTCTAAATTGATGGAAAATTCGAGCAATTTGCTCACATAGTGTTTAATTGAATGAATATTGTTTAATTGCAATTGAAATAATGTCTAAACTAGATGAATAGTGTTTAATTGCAATTTGATGAATAATAGTGCATCCAATTGTTGCATGTATATAATGTTTAATTGAATGAATAATGCCTAAATTGGATTAATAGTGTTTAATTGCAATTGAATGCATATTGCCATAAATAGTGCCTAAATTGGATGAATAATTTTTAATTTTAATTGGATGAATAATGTTTAATTACAATTTGATGAATAGTGAATAGTGTTTAATTACAATTGGATGAATAGCGTTTAATTTTAATTGGATAAATAGTGTTTAATTGAAATTGAATGAATAGTGTTAATTGAGATTTTGAATCTTTTATATATAATAATAGAGAGATATTGATCACAAATGATTTGTAAAATTTCTAACATTTTTTATAATGAAACTTTCTCGTATTTATAGTACTCCAAGTATCATTCATATAATTCTTGTTGAAAATGTGCCACTCTAATCCAAAAAACCTTTTGGAAATAAACTTCCAACATGCAGAAACAAATAGCCCATGTTTGGTGCTTTGGCTTGTGGGCTGTTGCCCCCATCAAACAACAGGGCAACCACTCAGTTGTTTTCCAGTTTCGATTTGATACTAGGTGAACCCGATCTCCCTTTTCACTACATATCAACAATCCCCCACTTGGTCAAATTAAATTATAAAAAGTCTCAACACTTATACATAGAGCAAAGGTATCTTTCGATTTGAACATTCACATTAGTATAATCAATCACAAAATGTCATCTAAATCCTAGGTAAGATAAGAGTTTTTAACCTATTATCCCTTAGTAACAATACCAGTAAGACACGGACACACAAGTGTCATGTGCTCTCAAGTTCCCAATCATTCTTAGCACTTTTATGGCCACTTATCCTATTCATGAACTTTTAAGAGAGAAAACTCCAATTCTCTGTTGAGGCGGTACCAACTCGAAGTTTATATAAATAAAGTTCTTCTATTATCTTTATCACATTTAGAGATATTTAAATCAATGTTTTGAACTTTACTAAGAGTTTTAAAACTGAACTCTTAATTTCGTGACAGCCATAACTTCATTTTCTAGGATGGGGTTCTTAACTTATAAGTGCTAATACTGTCCACTTATCAAATGACTTGTTGTTATTCTTTGAATCCAAAATGTACTATTCAAATAAGGTTTGGTAGGGTTTCTATAATTGGTGAATCCTTTAGTAAAAGTTTCAACCCAACCCTCTTTGATATTGTTTTTACTTTTTCAAGTAAAAAATCTTGGTCAATATATGATTTGACGTCACAATAGTTTGTAAAGTAATTTCACAATTTACTTTGACGTCTTCTCATGTTTGTTTAGACTCTTAATTTAGTGATTTCAACAAAATCACTAACTAACATCATTTGACAACACTTTTTCTATCAAGTACAGAAAGTGATTCCATCACTTTTTAAGTTATACTTCTCTCTATTAGAACTATAGTTAATTTTGTTTAAGTGATCCAACTTAATCACTCGTTTGAATTTTAATATCATTTAAACTTCTTAAAAGTTTTTGCAAGGATATTTAATTGTGATTTAACACTATCACTACAACAAAATGGATCTTTTACGACGTGCATTTACATCGTGTATATAAAGCATGTCATATAAATAAAGTATTTATAGTATGCACAACTTGCACGTCGTAAAAATTTAAAATTAACGGTGTGCATTTTTGCACGCCGTAACTATTAGAGCTTTTACGACATGCATTTGTACATGCTTAAAAGATATAATATTTTCAACGTGTAGAAGCGTGCTATAAAAGCTCTAGTGTATTTAACTGTGTGCATTTTTGCATGTCATAAAATTCTCTAGTTTATTAGCACGATTTCCTCAAATATTTCACGTGCAAAATATATTAGAGCACAATTTGTAGATCAATCACAAGCATGACGTCGACAACAATAGCTTAAAGGAAGCAAATAACCCTAGCAGTGATCCTTCTGTGCTAAATTCTAAACATAATCCTTTAAAATTCCCGATTGAAAACGAGAAATTGCTTCAAACAATCCTGCAAGTTGCTACACCAATAGCATTAATAACAGAAGAATTTTTCGATATTTTTTTGGTCACTAAAATTATAAACATGTTGAATAAGTTTAATACAACGAGAACGAAATTAAATACAATATTATAAATATTAGTGAATCAACTTATCGATAAGATGTAACGAATTACATCTTTCAGTTGAACGTTGAAAGTTTTTTCCGATTTTTTTTAGCACAAGCAAATAAAAAAACGAGAGAATAATTTATCTGTGTATTGGACAAAACATATACACAAAGTATAAATAAAAGTGAGACGCTTGGTTTTGTTTTAATGTGACAAGAAGGGTATTATATACTTTTTACGTATGATTATTTCATCAATTTTAATATATGAAATACAGTAAAGATATGGTGCACACAGTGGGCACCACAATCCATACCACTATGTATATGGGTTTGCCATATGTCGGAAATAAATAAATTTTTTTTTTTTTTTTTTGTCACATGGCAGTTCCACATACCTGGTGGGTAAGAATTATGGTGTCCATTGTGGTTGTGGGCACCATATCTTACCTGATATGAAATAAGGGCATCCAAGTCTTTTTAAGGAAAAAGAGCTACAGTGACTAATTTAAAAAATTATATTTGTACCACAATTTCTTATAACTACACCACATTTGAATTGCATTATTGATCCATAATCTTTATAGATTATTACATTTATGTTCTTTATTTTTTCATCAAGTTCTTATCATTAAATTTTCAACAATTATCAAATTTTGTCCTTCATAATGGTTTTCGTCCAATTTTTTTTATATTATTATCATGCTTTAAAAAATGAACAATTATTCCATTAAAATTTTGCTTTTTTTACTTATTAAGTGTACAAGCGGTAAATAAATCTTTTTAATCCCTTTTAATAAATTTTGTTGACAAATATCGATAGAAAAGATGGGATATATTAATTAATGAAAGAATTAAAATAAGAATACGATGAAAAAAAGTTGGAGGACATAATTGTAACATTGGTTAAAGGTTATGAACATTCTTACAATTAAAATGTGGTGTATATATAAGAAAATATGGTGGCAATATATTTAGTCTTTAAAAAAAATTGGGGTATTTTGACTCAGTCCTTCCTTGACCTTGGCATTTCGAAAATTCTCCTACTATAATTTGCAAAATTTATGTAAAAATGTCATTTTTATATGTATCCCTTGTTTGAGATCCATTTTTTCCCAAAAAAAAAAAAAAGTTCTATAATAGTGATTTTTTGAAAAATCCGCGGTTGAAACATAGAAATATTTAGGGTTTACGTGTAAAATATTTTATTGATAGAATATACGGTTTAAAAAGAGATTGAAAAAAATGAATTTTGAATAATGGGGTTCAAACAGGGACCTACTTTTGCTAGGTCTACATGTTGATGCACAGCTTGGTTTAAATGCAAGATACATGAAATGATGGCAAAACAGTAATGTGTCTTGTATTTTTTTTTTTTTTTTTATTCAGTGTCCAAACTTCGCTTGAATAATCCTGGGGAGAGCGGAATTCCCTTGTTCGCCCTCCATGTAAATTCGAACGTGGATACAATTTATGCACACTTAGAGGAGATATTCAGGCAATAATTTTCCTCCCCATGGACCACCCCTTCACGTTGTGCGATCGGGACTCCAAAGGAGTGATAGGGTGCACCATAATCCCGTCACCATGTAAGCAATTGTCTTTCAGCATTTAAATAATATCTTTCAAGAGCAAAGATTTGAAGCTCGAATCCTCTTGTTAACCCCCTCTTATTTCACTGTTGTACCATGCCCGTGAGAGCACGGGCATGTGTCTTGTATGTTGTGTGTTAGGGAGTGTGGACACGGGCATGTGTGTACACAACTAGGTACGGTAACATCTCTCTCTCTCTCTCTATACATATATATATATATATATATATATATATATATATATATATATATATCAGCATATGTATTTTCCATATTGGAGAGTGGGAGAACCTTGCTCTTGGTGAAAAAGGCTTTGGATTGATTTTTGAGAATTTTTCAGAACCAGTTTGAACTCTCTTTTTGAAATTTGAAGGTTTTGACTTTTCAGAAATTTGAGGAATTTTTCCAATAACGGAAAATTTATTTGAAGTATAAAGAGCCAAAGTATTTGAGGAGGAAGATTTTGAGTTAAGAGAATTTTTGTTGGAATTTTGAATGTATTCATTGATTGAAGAAACAGGAAAAACGATTTTATTTTTGCCTTTGTTCTTATTTTTTGAAGAATTTGAAGAGGAAGTCATATCCTTAAGAACTTTGTTATACCAATCTATGTTGATACTTTTCTTTTAATCTCTCTTTGTGGGTATTCTCACCTTCACTCAGAATTTCTCTCTTTATAGTAAGAAACTCTTTGAATTTAGAATCCAGTAATGTCTAAATTCATCAAGATAACTGGATTCTTGTAGTCATTTTGTCCTTGAAATTCTTCATCAAGTGATTCGTCAGGTCAATTCCATAGCAATCATCTTCATTTTGATCAAAATCAAAGTTCATTTTTTAATAGGTTTTGAATGAATTTTGAGCTGAAGATTTTGATGTCATTTCAGCAGGTGATGCAATTTTTCTGCTAAAATTGACACTTCTTCAGGATTTGTACATTGATGAAGTAATGCTAATAACCTATTTTTTTAAATAAGGAAATCAACATGGTCTTTTTGAGGTTTCTTTGAAATTTTTGGGAGTTTATCGTTATTTTTCTGTTGAATCCAAGAACTGACTACCTTGGGACAACAATTTGTTTCATGAAATTTGGACAACCATTTTATTTTGAATCCTCACAATTTTCTTCGGTGTGTAAATTGAATCGGTAATTTGTACAACAAAAAAGTCTCAACAGAGAATTCGTGAGATTTTAAAGTTGAGGGTAAATTGAAATAAAAGATCTTCTTGAGGTTGTAAAAGAGTTTGTGCCTCATTTTTTAAAATGGTTGAATCCTTGAAGAGGAAGATTAGGCAAAGTTTCTCTTCAAAATCAAAATATTCAAACCAATTTTAAAACAATTTTGGAAATGTATTTTGACATGCTTGTGAAAAAGGATAAACCAAGAATGATTTATTGATTTAAAGAAGAATATATATATATATATATATATATATATATATAACCCAAGACTAACTAACCAGAGGGGATAAATTGGTTTTACAAGTTTGAAACAATGAATCGATTATGAGCACTTAATGATGGAAGCAACAAAATTACCAAGGTAAAGTGATAGGAATAAGTGAACTTAAACAATTTACCAAATAACACTTAATGAAAATATTGCACAATATGAAATAATGAGATAAAAACAAGTGTAATGAAAGTAACTAAAAGCGTTATGACAGTACAAACGATGATTTAAAGAGTTCAATCGACCAACATAATATATGTCCTCTGTTACCGAGCTCTTCATCAAAAGCAAGGCCAAATACACTATAATGATAACTTACAACAAGGAGTGTCAAATACTTAAGTGACTTACAACAAGGAGCACTTATCCTTAGGTGACTTTACAACAAGAAGCACATATTCTTTACAATCGAGTTTTCACAAGGATCTCGAAACCACCAAAAATACAGGTGATAAATGTACAATTGAACAAACTCTCTTAACAAATTACATAATCAAGTCAAGTATTTCGAGAGTTAGGATAACACTTCAATATATAATAAATATTTAAAGCTCAAGTGATTGTGAAAACATTGATAAATGATATGTGAAAGTTTAGCTTGAATCAAAATTTATTAACCAATAATCTCTCTTAAAAAATTATACAAGTATAAAGAGATATATACACTTCAATATAAGTGTTTGGTGATGAAGAACTCAATCAATAATCAAGAATAGATAAGAATAGTGAGTCTTCTTCAAAATAGATTCTTTGATAAAAATGTATAAATAATATGATCAATCAAAAGATTCTTTATAATAAATGAAGTAAAATATAAAATCAAGTAAGCTCAATGATTTTCAATATAAAATCACATTTTTTTAAATATATTCTTTTCCAATAATTTTATCTTACAAGATAAGTGTTTTCTCCCAATCAATTATGAACTTAAACTTCTTTTATTTTATTTGTGTCTGTATACATCTACCAACTTTTTCACATTTTTCAAGGCGATATAAGTCAAGCTACTGTAAAAGGCGACCTAATCCAAAATTTGATCCAATAATCCAAGAATGACATCTATACTACATAAAATTTGTCTCAGTGTTTGACAATAAGGGTTGTTATCTAGTAATATTACAGATCGAAAAAAAAATAATAATAATAACTTGGCAAGAATATAAAACCCTCAAAATGTGAAAAGATTTCATAATTTCTTTTTAGTGGAAATTAGCCATTAAACCACAGTGCATACACAATATTTAAAAAATGACACCCAATTCACCGAAATCTGAAATTTATCGCCTACACCAAAAGAAATCAGGAAAACATCACCCAAATAAAAATAATTATTAGATAATCGTTTCAATATTTAAATTTGAAACCGATCTCCTAAATATAATCAATTTAATTAATTTCCACCAATTAAAAAAAACTTAGGATCAATTAAAAAGGAGATATTCACGTTTCCTTTCCATTCTCTCTCTCTCTCTCTCTCTCTCTCTCTCTCTCTCTCTCTCTCTCTCTCTCTCTCTCTCTCAACAAGTGGTGTCCAAGCTTCAAAAAATGATCGAAGGTGGAATAAGTCACTTGACGTCAATATTCCGTTGGTGTGGATGTTCCGACCATGATACATGATGAATTACGTGAAAATTTCGACATCAGCAACTGGTGTTCAAGCTTCAAGAAATGATCAAAGGTGGCCCCTCGATGGTTCACGACAAGAATAAGAAATCAAGGTTTGGAATTTTATTAAGAATGTTACAGATGCTTAGGATATTACATGGGTGGATTGCGCAGAAACCTTTTGTTTTCACAGAAGAATTTGATGGAGCACAGTGCATCAAATTGAATGAGATTAGTAATAGAGGAAAGCTCCGATTGACTTAGATTTTCCTATTGACTTAGATTTTGTCTTACAATGTTCTCTTAAAAAGGTTTTACATTAAACAATTGTCACGGCATAATCAAAGAATAATGTAATCTTTTCTTTCATTAATATTTTTTCCCTCTGAATTTTTTCGAGTAAGAAGTTCAGTACTTTACTATTAAAATGTACACGAATATAGAGTACTTTCATAGCAAGAATACAATAAATTGAACAATTTTTTTTATCAAAAGACACAAAAATGTAAGTATGCAAAGATTTTAGCCATATGTTGTGCACTGATAAGTCTCTTGCCACAAAGAAGTGTATTTCATCTCCTCTGAATAATCCTCAAACCCGATGAATTAAGAAATAGTCGTAATTGGTTCTTGCAAGACTCCACCGGACTCGATTTACAACAAATGCCACGGAGACTTAACGATTGTTTTGTTAGAAATCGGCCTAAATGTGGAAAGTTGTGAATCGAAAAGACAACCCATCATTCAATCCTTTGAACAAATTAACCCAGAAGCTAGTATGGTTAATTGAAACTGGCTTGGTCGGAAACCAAGTACGCATATTTAGCAATTGTGGAACCATGGCTAAAGCTTCAGGATTTTCCAAAGTTGACCTCTCCACCGACCAACCTAAGTATTTTTCGCTTCATTGGTGTGGAATTCTAGTTGATAACCAATCAGTATTTTATTGTAAGTAGCTTGTTTTGAATTAAAACAAAATATTTCCATTAATTGTTTCCGGCATTTTGAGTGATACCCAAAAATATTATTTGTCATTTTTGAGTGATACCAATGCTGATACATTATTCACCTCGGTACGAAAACTTGATAAAAATTTTTTTATGTAAAATCAAATGCAACCAATCTCATTCACTTGAGATTCAGCATGCGTTTGGTAGGGCTTTTAAAAGGTCTAAGTCATTCATATTTTTATTCACCACCACGTGGTTTGTAGACTTGTAGTCAGTGTAGAGATGGCAAACGGGTCGAGCAACCTTATCAAGTAATGTACGATTCATCCTTTCAGCAACCCCATTTTGCTGGGGCGTGTAAGGCACAATTCTATGTCTAGTAATACCATTATCTTCACACATATTGTCAAAATCAGAATTGCAGAATTCAAGACCATTATCAGTTCTCAAATATTTTATATTTCTACCTGTCTGATTCTCCACCTGTAATTTCCAAGTTTTAAACTTTTCAAAAGTTTCAGATTTATCTTTCAACAAATAAATCCACACACGTCTGGAGAAATCATCAATAATGGACTGGAAATATTTGTTACCACCAAAAGTGGGATTACTCCCAGGGCCCCATAAGTCAGAATGAATGTATTCAAGCATTCTAGCTGTCCGGTGTGTGCTGGATGCAAAAGACATCCTGTGATGTTTCCCAAGCACACAATGATTACAAAATGGCATGTCAGTCACCTTATCCTTTCCAAACACACCCTTATCATTCAAAAATTTTAGACCTTTAACACTCACATGTGCAAGTCTATTGTGCCATTTTTGTGTGTGATCGGTGTCAATGGATGCAATAGTATGGTTTTTACCACTTACTACTTCAGCATGAGTTGTGTAAGTGTCATTTTTCTTAATGGCCTTAAAGGCCCTAAGTGCACTTTTAAACATTTTAATCATCCCGTCACCAAGCCTCCCAGTGAAACCTGCATTTTCTAACTCTCCCACCGATATCAAATTTCTACCCATATGTGGAATGTACCTAACATTCTTCAATGTATGCACAAAACCATTTTCAAATTTGACAATAACATCACCAATACTTGTAATGTTATATGCGACTCCACCCCATGCAACAACGTGACCATGATCAGACTCATGCAAATGATCAAACCAATGCTTATGAAATGATGCACCAGAGTCAAGAATCCATTCATCAGTATGGGAGTTCATAGACAGGTTAATTTCACTAGGCTTGTGATCTAAGAGGACGTAAACCTCACCAGGTTCATTATGTTTTGGTGCCACAATATTCGCCTCCCCTTGTTCACTCCCCTTTAGTTTATTTTTCTCCTTATAGCAATCACTAATAAAGTGTCCTAACTGACCACAACCATAGCATTTTCTACCTGCAGCTTTCCCTCGAGATTTGGATCTACTTCTACCCTTTTTCTTGCTACCACTATTTTGTCCGCTCCCACTATTTCCACCACCCTTTGTTTGAGTCATACCTCTCATAAAGTGGACCTCCCCTTGCTTTCTCCCACCTTTCTCAGCTCTAATCTCCCTATCCTTACTCTTAAGTGAATCACTGACTACCTCCGGGGTAAGGGTCTCCCTCCCAAACTTGATAGCATTCTTAACATCCTTATATATGTCCGGAATGGCATTCAATAAAATTATGGCCTTGTATTCTTCAGGCACTTTATCACCCCCAATTTGTGATATCTTGAACAAGTTTATTGAAAATATCAAGATTGTCATCTAATTCCTTTGAAGGATCGATTTTGAAACTGAAAAAACTTTCAAGAAGAAAAAGTTTGTTCGGGGTGGATTATGTTAAGTAAAGTTCTTGTAACTTTTTCCAAAGAGCTTCAGTAGTATCGTGTTTACCAACTTTTCGTAAAACACTATCAGATAAGTGCACGATAATAGAAGTATAAGCAAGTTCATCAAATTCCTTTTTCTGTTCTTCAGTCACAGTAGTAGGAAAAGAATTATCAATAGCTTTAGAAAGTTTTTGCTAAACTAAAATACCTTTCATTTTCTGTTGCCAAATAGAAAAATCACCCTTTCCATTAAAGACACTCAAGTCAAAATGATGTGTAGACATATTTCAAGAAAACAAGCAACACACCACAATGGAATAATATGCAGCTCAAAGAGAATTTCACACGGAAACCTAAAAGGCCGCAATATATACGCCGTTCTAAACTCTCAGGATTCCGTGAGACTCAAAAGGTCTCAGGTCAAGAAAATCTTCGACACGGGTAAGGTCAAGGGAAACAATTCTAATATCAAGAGCAACACGAGATAGATAATCACCAAGATGTATCAAGAACAAGTATGAAATCAGTAATATCCCAAATCACAGGTAATAACAATTAAGTCCTATAACTAGCAACAGGCAACCGCAAGCCTAATGGTCACCCCACACGATGACCTGCTATTGCAGAAATTTAAAAGTGATCAGCCAATTTACCAGAGCGGACTTCTCTGTGTCCGTAATAAGGAGTGATGGAAAATTATTTATTTTAGCGAAGTTTGCAATCAGCTATCCCTCGATGCGGCAGACTTAGCACTAAGCAAGAATGACCTACGCTATAATTGCAGAAAAAAAAAAACCCCCCGAAAATAATCAGTCAAGGAATTTTCAGAAACGCTAAGTAAATGAAATTTCAATGACAAAATAATTTCTGCAATGAAACAGTGAACAGAGGTTGAATGAAAATTATCAAATTCCAACGAATGTCATGAATCAGTCGATCAGTCAGACACGGCTCTGATACCACTTTATTGGAGAATTCACCCTTGCACAATCACAAAGTAACAAGTTAATGTCAATATATGACAATTAATTGGAATGATAAGATTTACAAAGAATCAAGAATAAGAGAAACTCCCTAAAAACTTGACAATGCCACAATCGTGTGACTAGAATCGAGGGCTCAGAAATTGCCCCAATAACCACAATCAGCAACACCACACGAAGCAGGGAAGATCACACTTTGAGGCAACCCGCAACCCACAAGTTTTCACCAAGAAACCGTACCAAACAGAGGCCTAGAACCGGACGCACCGAGGTGCGGTGAACAAGCGCCGCGCACGAAGACAGGAGGTGGAAGAAGCAGCCCACCACGAAGGAGGCAACAAAACCGGAGGCCAAAAATGGAGCAAGGTCGCAGGGTTACCAAGTTCACAGAGAAGAGAAAAGCCAAGCACTGCCGGGTCACAAAGAGAGAGCGAGAGAGAGGCTTTTGAGTGTGTCGTGAGTTATGAGAGTGAGGGAGTAGATATATAGGATAGGTAGGTTTATGTTTAGGTTTTAATTAGGGAATGGGTCGAGAGCCTAATTAAAAACCCGGGCCGCCAATCGGATCCACCTATCGAGCAACTGGGCCAATGACCCAATTAACACCTCAAGATAGGGTGGCAAAGTTCCTAACCTGTTCACTCTTGGGTTACGCATATTGTGGTTTAATTGGGGCATAAAATACTTCGATCATGGGCCGAAGGCCTACGAAGCAAAAAACCGACCCGATGTTTCATCATCGCCCCCGGGGTTTATTTGGGGCCAAAATCCCAACAACAACAAATGCCACGGAGACTTAACGATTGTTTTGTTAGAAATCGGCCTAAATGTGGAAAGTTGTGAATCGAAAAGACAACACATCATTCAATCCTTTGAACAAATTAACCCAGAAGCTAGTATGGTTAATTGAAACTGGCTTGGTCGGAAACCAAGTACGCATATTTAGCAATTGTGGAACCATGGCTAAAGTTTCAGGATTTTCCAAAGTTGACCTCTCCACCGACCAACCTAAGTATTTTTTGCTTCATTGGTGTGGAATTCTAGTTGATAACCAATCAGTATTTTATTGTAAGTAGCTTGTTTTGAATTAAAACAAAATATTTCCATTAATTGTTTCCGGCATTTTGAGTGATACCCAAAAATATTATTTGTCATTTTTGAGTGATACCAATGCTGATACATTATTCACCTCGGTACGAAAACTTGATAAATTTTTTTTATGTAAAATCAAATGCAACCAATCTCATTCACTTGGGATTCAGCGTGCGTTTGGTAGGACTTTTGAAAGGTCTAAGTTATTCATATTTTTATTCACCACCACGTGGTTTGTAGACTTGTAGTCAGTGTAGAGATGGCAAACGGGTCGAGCCGTTCGCCGGCTCGTCAAATCACGAGCCACGAGCGGCTCGGCTCGTCCAACTCGTGGGCTCGTCCACGAGCCAAACAAGCAAATCCTAAAACGGGCTCGGCTTGTTTTTTTTTTAAATAAAATATTATTTTTAATGAAAAAAATGAAGAAAAAAAAATTATGTACGAGCCGCGAGCCGGCTCGACTCAGCCCATTGTCATTACTAAGTCAGTGTCCTAGTTTTATTGGTTGAAAACTGGAAATACAAGTAGCATAACTCATTGTCTCACGTAGCGCCTTTTCAGTCATTAATTCCTTCATTGCAAAAGCAAGACTCAGTGTCGCATCCAGTGGCAGTCCTTTTGGAACTGCAACAACAATTATTGTCACTGCGATAGGAAAGTAATTAAATTGTTTAGAGCATCACTGGAAGACCATTTTGTAATAAAAATGGTACAAGAACAAAATCTGATGTTCAACAATCAATTTACCATGGAACCAGAAAAAAATTTGATGTTCAACAATAAATCTGGCACATTCTTTGCATTGGGAGGGAGAGAGGAAGAGAGAGCAAACTCGCCGAACCTTACTGTGGATAGGTCATCTTGTGTATCCAAATAAAGAAGCAGAGCAAAATGGGTCCAGGACACGAAAAAGGACCACTAGCTTTTCTTTAAAATACGATAGTATTATGCAACAACTAATAAATATTCATACCTTCTGGCTCCATACACAACCAATCTTGGCCACATATTAATAGAGCTTCTCTCAAATCTGGACTGAGTGAATTCCGCTAATGGTCAAGCACTCTACATCTGTTGCTAAATGCTACCTCCAGTCCAAGATTAGACAAAACATCTCGTGCCATCATAGATAGGCGGGACACCTGGGGGTGTCAAACTTCCACCAATTTAATATGTTCAAATCATTAATACGTGGAAAGATGGGTTCCATTATATCGCGACTGCAGTCGGAAACTTGAACCAACATTTAAGCTCCATTTTTATCCTCACCGAAATGATTTAGAGCTTCCAATCTGTTCAAGGGACTGCTGAAGATGGTAATTGGTGATTTGATGATACGTTTCAATTTATTTTATTGTTTAATGTGTTCCTATAATATTTCCTCAAATCAAGGCTATTATTTTATTTTATTTTTTTTATTTTTTATTTAGGAGGATGACATTTTTACAATTTACTTACTTGAGGATGTCAATTTTAAGTATTAAATATTCTAGGTGAGATTAATCCAAATATGGTTATCAAGTATGAGTATCAATCCAATTACCCTTTTCTTTTAATCTTCGCATGAAAATTTTCAATGCTTCGGATCCACTTTTCTAAGTCAACAACGTTTGATCTATGAGAAGAAACAATACCAAAAAAAATAAAAAAGGTCATTGTAATGTTCAAAATGATTTTTAAGGTAGGGAAAATGAAAATGAAAATAAGCAAAAAGAAGGAAAAATTACATAAAACCTTGTGTTTCAAATATCCAATTCAAAAATCATGTGAAGGAAATCTTTTTTTTTAAAATTCAGGTGTTAATTCATTTAGTTAGGTGTTTAATAATTAAAAATAAATATAATGATATATATAAGATAAACATAATTATCTACTATACATTATATTAAAACTAATATAATATTAAATCAAAATTTCAAATTTTGACACCACAACCTACCACCACCCCAGCCCCGCCCCCCCGCCCCCCGCCACCCCACCCCACCCTACCCCCACCCACCCCACACCACACCAAAAATAATTTTTATTTTTTTCCTTTCAATGTTTTCCTATTATTCCCCATCTCACCCCCATCCCAACCCCACTTGACCTTACTCCGCCTCATTACAAAGTGACAAATTGATATCACCCTAACCATATCCCCCGACCCCACCCACCCAAAAAATAAGTTTATTTTTATTTTCTCTCAATGTTTTATTACACTTCCTCATCCCACTCCATCCCAACCCAACCCTACTCGACCCCACCCCACCGCAAAGTGACAAATTGATCTCACCCTCGCCACATCCCCAGACCTCACCCACCCATACCATCTCACCACCCATATCCTACCACACCCTAAAAATAAGTTTATTTTTATTTTTTCCCGATATTTTCCTACACTTCCCCATCCCACCCCAACCCAACCCCACTCCACTCGACCCTACCCTACCCTACCCTATCCTACCTCATCGTAAAGTGACAAATGATCTTATCCCAGTCACAAACCACCACCCCACCCCACCCAATCCCACACCAAAAATAATTTTTATTTTTTTCCTTTCGATATTTTCCTATCATTCCTCATCCCACCCGCCCCACCTCATCTTAAAGTGACAAATTGATCTCACCCTAACCACATCCTCCGACCCCACCACCCACCCCGCCTCACCACCCATATCCTACCCCACCCCAAAAATAAGTTTATTTTTATTTTCTCTCGATGTTTTCCTACATTTCCTCAACCCACCCCACCCCATCCCATCCCACCCCAACCCAACATAACCCTATCCTATCCCACCTCATCGCAAAGTGACAAATTGATCTCACCCTAGCCACATCCCCAGACCCCACCCACCAACCCCACCTCACCACTCATATCCTACCCCACCCCAAAAATAAGTTTATTTTTATATTCTCCCGATGTTTTCCTACACTTCCCCACCCCAACCCAACCCCACCCCACTCCACTCGACTCTACCCCCACCTCATCGCAAAGTGACAAATTGATCTTATCCCAGCCACAAACCACGACACACCATGCCCGCCTCGCCACCCACCCTACCCCACCTCACCGCAAAAACGATTTTTTTCCTTCTACTTTTCCACATACCACCACCCTACCGATCCCACCCCACCCCAAAAATGATTTTTTTCATTCTACTTTTTCATGCCCCCACCCCAACACCACCCTGCCCACCCCACCCACAAAATGAGTTTTTATCTCTCCATGTTTTTCCACCCTACCCTGCCACCCACCCCACTCAAAAATGATTTTTTTCTTCTAATTTTTCCACACCCACCCCGCCCCTACCAGCTACCCACCCAAGCAATCGACTCCACCCCACCCAAAAATGATTTTTTTTCTTCCACTTTTTCACACCCCACCAAGACCCTACCTTGCACCTACCCCACCATACCCACCCATCCCGTTCCTACCCACCCCCCAAAAATGATTTTTTCTTTAATTTTTCACACCCCCACCCATCTCGGTCCAGACCCTACTCCGCCACCCACCCAACCAACTGACCCCACCCAAAAATGATTTTTTTTCTACATTTTCACACTCCATCCCGACCCTACGCCCGTCACCCAACAACCCCACCACTACCCACCCCACCCAAAAATTATTTTTTTCTTTTCCACACCCCGTCTCAACCCTATACCCGTCACCCACCAACCCCACCCCTACCCAAAAATGATTTTTCTTCTTCTAATTTTCCACACCCCGTCCCTACCCCGTCACCCACCCAACAAACCGACCCCACCCAAAAATTATTTTTTTCTTATACTTTTTCTCGTCCAATGATCACAAAAAGTTATAGAGGTCACAACTTTTAATATAATTGGTCACAATCATTTATAGTTGGTAACATATTATTTATTTATTGGTCACAACTTACTCGCTTTTTTCATGATTAGTTAATATTTTTTGTCATAATTACCTAATAATTGATCACATTCCCTACTCTTCATAAGTCACACAAAGTCACATTTAGTTGACATTTTGGTTACACTTACCTAATAATTCGATCACCCCACCCCCATCCCCACCCCCACCCTACCCCACCCACACATGCAAAGTCACAACATGTCACACAATTGGTCACACAATGTCACATTACAAATTTAGTTGAAAAACCGCACCCACCTACCCACACATTCCTAAAGTCACAGTTGATCACACAAGGTCATAGTTTGATCACACAAGGTCATAATTTGGTCACACGAGGTCACAGTTAGATCATAATTGGTTTAGTTGCAAAATTCGGTCACACAAAGTCACAATTCGATCACATAAAGTCACAGTTGGTCACACGAAGGCACGGTTCGATCACATAAAGTCATAGTTTGGTAACACATGTGATCGAACTATGACATCATGTGATTGAACTATGACCTTGTATGATCGAATTGAGACTTTTTTTGATCGAACTATGACCTTGTATGTTCAAATCGTGACTTTGTGTGATCAAGTACGGGATGTGACCAATTATTAGGTAAATGTGATCAAAATATTTGCTAATTGTGACTTGTGAGAAATGGGAGATGTGACCAAGAAAACTAAGATTACGGAATGTGACCAAATATTAGGTAATTGTAACAAAAATGTTAACTAATTGTGATTGAGGAAACGTGTAAACTATGACCAATAAATAAATAATACATACCAATCATATGATAATTTTGATCAATTATAGGTAAATGTGATCAAAATATTGACTAATTGTGAGTTTGTGCGACTTGTGATAAGTGCAAATGTGATCAAGAAAACAAGTAAGTTTTGATCAATCAATAAATAAATTGTGATCAATTATTGATGATTATGACCAATTATTAGGTAACTATGACCAATAAATAAATAATATGTAATCAATTATGGATCATTGTGACCAACTGTGATTTGGTGTGACCATTGGACGAGGACGTGATGTGATCTACAATTGTGTCAA
Source organism: Ligustrum vulgare (assembly GCA_963555705.1). NCBI lineage: Eukaryota > Viridiplantae > Streptophyta > Magnoliopsida > Lamiales > Oleaceae > Ligustrum > Ligustrum vulgare. The sequence goes on from OY743184.1 coordinate 27,623,653, forward strand.
ATATAACTATGTGTGACCGAACCGTGACTTTGTAAGAACGAAGCGTGACTTTATGTGATCGACCTGTGACCTCGTGTGATCTAACCATGACCTCGTTTGACCTAATAGTGACCTCCTGTGACCTCATTTGACCAAACTGCGACTTTGTGTGACCGAACTTTGACCTTGTGTGACCAACTGTGACTTTGAAGGGGTGGGGTTTTACAACTAAATTTGTAATTGTGACTCTGTGTGACCTTGTGTGCCTTAACTGCGATCTCGTGTCAACTTACGTGACTGATTGTGATTTTGGGGATGGGGATAGTGGGGTAGAGGTTGGGTGGGGCTAGAAAAAGTAGAAGAAATCATTTTTTGTGGTGAGGTAGGGTCGGGGTGGGGAAAAGTAGAAGAAAAAAATAATTTTTTGGAGTGGGGTGGGTGGGTGGTGGGTAGGGTGGGGTCGAAGTCGAGTTAGGGGTTGGAAAAAGTAGAAGAAAAAATTATTTTTTTGGTGGGTGGGGTAGGGTGGGTTGAGATGAGGTGGTTGATGTGAAGTGTGAAAAAATAGAAGAAAAGTAATATTTTGATAGGGTATGGTGGGTGGCGGGGTGCGGTGCGGTGGGATGGGGTGGGGCGGTTGGGGGAAGTGTGAAAAAATAGAAGAAAAATCATTTTTGGGTGGGGGTAGGGTGTGGTGGGATAGGATGGGGCGATTGAGGTGAAGTGTGAAAAAAATAAAAGAAAAATCATTTTAAGGTGGGGTGGGTTGTGGTGGGGTTGCTAGGGTGGGGTGTAGTGGGGTTGTTTGGGTGGGTGTGAAAATATAGAAGAAAAATCATATTTGGGTGGGGTAGGATGGGGGTGGAGGTGGGGGTGAGGGTGGGTGGGTGGCGAGGTAGGGTCGGGGAGGGTGGGTAGGAGTGTGGAAAATTAGGAGAAAAAAATTAATTTTAGGTGGGGTGGGTGGGGTTGGGGATGGGTGGCGTGGCAAGGTCTGGGCGAGTCGTGAAAAAGTAGTAAAAAAATTATTTTGGATGAGGTGGGTTGGGGTAGGGTCTGGGGCGAGGCTGGTGGGGGAGTTGAAAATTAGAAGAAAAAAATTAATTTTGGGTGAGGTGGGTGGGGTTGGGGTAGGTGGCGGGGTAAGATAGGGTAGGGTCTGGGCGAGTTGTAGAAAGGTAGTAGAAAAAAATCATTGTTGGTGAGGTGTGGTGGGGTAGGGTATGGTCGGGTGGGGTGGTTGGGCGTGGTGGGTGGGTAGGTGTGATGAGATGGGACTAGTGGGTGGGTGGGTGGGTGGGATGAGAAAAAAATAGAATTAAAATCATTCTTGTGGTGGGTGAGTGGTGGCGGGGTGGTTGGGTGGGTGGGCGGGGTTGGGTTGGGGAGGAGTGGGGGTGGGGTGGGTAAGGTGGTGTTGGGGGTGAAAAAGTAGAATGAAAATTTTTTTTTATGGGGTGGGTGGAGTGGGTGGGTGTTGAGGTGGGTGGGGTGAGTACGGGGTTGGTTTGGGATAAAGTTGTTGTGGATTATGTATTGTTTTGATTTTATTATTTAATATTAGCCTTTGTTTGACAACTCATTATAATTATTATAATATTGTATTAATTAATTAACTAATTAGCACCTGATTTTTTAAAAAAAAATCTTAAGTTTGTTATGTTTAAAAAGTGAAAGTTTTAGTTGTATAGTTACGTACTTTTCCCCAAAAAGAATCTACTCATCTTGGTTCACATGGACCGACTGAAAACTTCGATGAAACTAAAAAAATCTCAGATCCATGAAGGCTTCAAAATTCTAGAGCATTTCGTCTACGTTTTTTGTAAGTTTTCGACCCTGATGTCAGATATAAGGAATTTTTATGGGAACGGCCAAAACCATGAAGATAAAGTTTTGATTACGTGATGATCTTAATTTTTTTATAGAGGATTTTTGAAGTTAAGCGTTCTTTAGAACGGAGTGTGAAGAAGAGAAATCACATGAGAAAGAGGCGCATAATGGAAGACTAAAGGTCGGTTTTGGCATTTATGTGGGAACCAAAATGTTCTAAGGTACTGAAATTTTGGGTCGAGTATTGTAATTGGATTGATATCATAATTGAAACTTACTTCATTTTCAAAAATAATTGAAAAATACTACAAATTTTTTTTTTTTTGGAAAAATATTGTTTTCATCACAGTTTCATACTGTGATGCATACTTTTAAAGTAACACAACATAATACTTGTGATACATTCAAAATGCGGAAATAAAATCTTAAATTTAGGCATGTTAACTTCCTTTCACTTTAAATGCAAAAATAAAACATTTCAAACATTAACCTTTCATTTCCTATTATAAATTTTTTTACAAAAAACTCGACAGAATCTCCTCTATAAATTAGACATAGCCAACCTATAGAGGGACATCAAAACCCATTTTAAAATATACATCTCAACTCATTCAATCTCAAACATCATCAAAATCATTTCAAAAGTCCCAAACTCCTCAATAATATAATTCAAAGTAAATAAACATTAACAATTGAAATAAAAGGTAATTTAACCTCTTATGCAATGCCAATACTTATTTAAACTAACTTCAACCGAACATTTATAAAAAATAAATGAATCAAGAAATAATTAATAATGAACTTAATTAAATTCTAATTTTTAACTTTATCTTAAAGAAAATTGAAGCGGGTATGGCCTGAGCCTGCCACCAAATACTCTCCTCGTCTCATTTAACTTTCATCACCTGAAACATTGAGGAGAAATTGAGATAAGCTAAAGCTCAGTAAGTAAACTTTATGCACGTGATGCATGCTCATGAAATGAGATGCTTTAAACTTTGAAATATGTATCCTCATTCACTTTAACCTTTCAAAACTTTCAAACTTTTCAAACTCATTTAACATTTCAAAACTTTTACTTCATTTTCATCGCGAGCTCACTTAGTATATCTTCTAGCCAATCAGAATGCAGTGGCACTTTTCCTTAATTGGAACCATGTTATCACTTTTCCACCGCATAGCAGTTTAAAATTTGCCACCGCCAAGCAGTTTAGCAATCGTCACTGCAAAGCGGTTTAATATTTGCCACCTCTAAGAGGTTTAGCAATCGTCACCGCAAAGCGGTTTAATATTTACCACCGCCAAACGGTTTTAGCAATCGTTACCGCAAAGCGGTTTAATATTCACCACTGCAACAACGGTTTAATTCGGGTACGCCGGTCTCCCGCACCCCATTTTTCCACTCACACCTTTCATGGCATAGAAGTACACCCATTCTTCTTAAAAATTTTAGGATACATAACTTTTGAAAATTTACACCTTGACACATTCCTTTTATTTAAAAACAGTTGACTTTCCAATTTCGATGTCAATGCATGCTTGATGATGCAATGACATGATAATGTGCATGCTTGAACATTCTTCTTAATAACATATACTTTAGTAAAGTAAACGAAATTTATCAATGCAAGTAAATTGCAAGACAGTCATTTTCACATTTACATTCAACTTTGATAAAAATATGGGGAAGTTTACTTATATGAAGTCCTTAGTATTTACCGTCTATAATGGAAAGTGGATGGCAAGTGGAGGTGTCTTGGTTGCTCGTGATGTCAATGTGCACAAAAATCCTAATTTATATCCATTCATAAGATATACTTAGTTCAAAATAACATATCCATCATACTTTTAATGCTAGCAAAACTCTTAAAATCCCAAATTTGAAAAATAATCATTATAACGCAAACATAATTCCAATAATTAACTAATTTCTTAAATATCAATTAAGTTTCTAATCATTAATAACAAGAACATATCAAATTAACTCAACAATGAATCACAGAAAATCGACAAAACTAACTAAAATTATAATTGCTAAATCTGAGAATTTCAAGCCAAACTTCCAATTTAGACTTAAGAGTCAATCAAAAATAGGCTACAATTCTCGAAGGTCCAAAAAGCTGATTTTACACAAATACAATTATATACAGGCACATATTTCCCAAATGGGTCAAATCTCAAATAATCAGTTAAATTTGGAAATCCAACTAAAATTCGAATCTGAAATCCATACCTACACGCACGCACGCACGCTCCATATAATCATACACATACATCAATAACACCATCATGCTCGTGTGTGTATGTGCGAGTAAAACCGTGTGTGAAATGCAATGTGGGGCGGTGTGTGTGACGGAGGGGAAAAAGAAGAGGGGCTTTCCATGCTGTGACCGACGGTAGTGGTCCACTGGGGAGAAACCGAGATGAGGAAGCAGGTTGCGGTCGAGAGGAAACCAACCGGAAGAGAGGTGAGAGAATGTGAGAGTGATGGGGAAGTCGGTTTTGAGGTCAAAGATAGAGGAATTAGTGGCAAATAGTCGGATCCTCCGACCCATTTTTCAAAATACCCTTTGACCCATTTGTAAGTTAAAAAGAAAAAAGTGAAATTGGTTTATTATTGACAAAGTCTAAAATATCCTTATAAGTATTCAAAAGAGTCCGGCTCCTCACCATTTCTAGAGTTCGGGTCAGGCGAAAAACAAAGTCTCCTCACCATATTCTAGAGTCGAACGTCCAAAAGAAGAAGAACTTCACTCAGGGTTGTTCAAGATTCAAACTTTAGACAAAGTTAGATTACATTTTTAGCTTTGATTCCTACATTTATAACTTGAAGTTTGAATTTTTTCTTATGTAAATCGAGTTTGGGTTCATAGAAGCATTCTTCTTGATCCGCCATTGTTGGAGCTTGTGAAGAAGATGAAGTAATGGTCCGGTCGGACCATTTTTACGGCCGGACCAATTTTGAAATTGGTCCGCGGACTGTTCTGACTACATCTTTTTTTACATTATAAATAAATTTTAAAATTCTGAATAATTATTTTATTCTAAATACTATTTATCATTTATTACTAAAATAATTTCATTACTAAATATAATTAGAATTAACAAATGGCTAACTATGATTTCATAATTTCACAATGTTGGAAAATGTAATTATGATGTCATAATTTGTTAATAATAATTACAAATAAGATATGTAATTACAATTTCATAATTTCTTAATAAAAATGAATTAATAATTTCATAATAATTAGAAGTAAGATATGTAATTATAATTTCATAATGCAAATAAGAAATCTATTAATAATATCAAAATAAATGTAATTATAATAATTAAATAATGTTGATAAAAAAATTATTAATATTTTTCATAATAATTAGAAATAATAAATATGGACTATAATTTCATAAATGTAAAAATATATATAATAGTTTCATAACATTAATAATTATAATTACACAACTTTAATAAAAAAAATAATACAATAATAATTAATATTGTTTATATATAAACCATAATAATAAAAATAATAATAATAAAGTTTTTGACGACATCTTTTTTTACATTATAAATAAATTATAAAATTATAAATAATTTTTTTATTCTTAATATTATTTATCATTTATTACAAAAATAATTTCATTACTAAATATAATTAGAATTAACAAATGGCTAACTATGATTTCATAATTGTAACAAAAAATTAATAATTTCACAATGTTGGAAAATGTAATTATAATGTCATAATTTGTTAATAATAATTACAAATAAGATATGTAATTACAATTTCATAATTTCTTAATAAAAATGAATTGATAATTTCATAATAATTAGAAATAAGATGTGTAATTATAATTTCATAATGCAAATAAGAAATTTATTAATAATATCAAAATAAATACAAATATATTTATAATAATTAAATATTGTTGATAAAAAATTATTAATATTTTTCATAATAATTAGAAATAATAAATATGAACTATAATTTCATAAATGTAAAAATACATATAATAGTTTCATAACATTAATAATTATAATTATAATTACACAACTTTAATAAAATGAATAAATAATACAATAATAATTAATAATGTTTATATATAAACCATAATAATAAAAAATAATAATAATAAAGTTTTTCCTGTAATGTTTAATTTTCCTACTTGTTCATTTACGTGTGGTAGTCTACAATGTAGAATGGTTAAATATTGCGGCATACTTTTTTGAACTTTGATTTTAACATTTGAAATTATTGCAGGATGGAGTATGCGGTTGGTCTTGAACTGAGAGGGCTTCCAGCTAAAGTTTCCCAATACAGGGAATGTGATTTCGACGCAGTTCTAAAGACTCTTGATGAGTATTATCAAGATATCTTGAAGCGATCATTCCTATGGCGATTCAAAGAATTGGCAAAGATGCAGTTTGCATCTCAGATTATAGATTCTCTGGTACTTCGACTTCTGAAGCCAGTAGACGGTGGTGTATATAGTTTTGCTTCGAGGATGACAAGATAGTCACATTCTCAACATTTGAGTTTTCCCTCATCACGGGATTAAAGTGTGATGGCCAAACGGACCCAACGCCCGAATTACTCTCAAAATCGAGGCTTCATCTAAAATACTTCGAAGAACAAAGGACCATTTACAGGGGGGAGCTCTGGAATACTTTAAAGACTTGTCTCGATATGTTGGACAAATTGAAATTATGCATGGTTTATATTCTGGAGAGCTTCGTGAAGGGCAAGCAAGTAAAGAATGGTATCTGCTTATATGGTTTGGAACTTGTTGATGATATTGAAGCCTTCAACAACTATCCATGGGGGTCTAAAATTTATGTCGACACCGTTAACATATTTAAGAAAACTCATTCGATGCCCAAGGAGAAGAAGGGCCCCAGGAAGTATGATGCGTACGGCTTCCCTTTTGCTCTGCAGGTAATAATTTCAAACTTTTCATTTTGAATTAGTTTATTATGTTTTTCATCATCATAATAATTGTAAGTTTCACAAATATGGGCGTATGAGGTTATTCCCGCCTTAGGTGACAAGTGGGCAGTTAAGACGGGGACGCGATTTCCTCGGATGTTAAATTGGAGAGCAACGGAGACACCAAGTTCTAGGTAGCTTTCGGCTATCCTCGATGATCCTGAGGTGAGCGTTTAGAAATTATTATTAATGTAATATAATATTTGACACATGATTTATAAATTGTTTGAATGTTAATATATTAGCTCGAAATCCTTCATGCGTTGACGGCTTCGACCGTAGAGGAGGAGCAAGACTACATGCGTGGACTGGTATGTAATGTAATTTTAGATTGTTATTTACCTTTTGGGTTAAATAATTAATCTTCACTTTTGTTATATCTAGGATCAACGCAGTCCAGTACGAGACATGTCCCCGTCGCTCATGAGATCTCATTCACCGAGGGCATCTCGCGGACCTTTACGCTCCTCCACTCCCCCGGTATGTTTATGGATTCAATAAGCTATAATATTTTACTGGGGGTTAGTTTATTTCCTATTATATTATTTGGAGTTTATAATTTGAATTTGATATGTTTTTGAGTTGAGAATTATTTTTGGAGTAGTCGATGATATGGGAGTATTATTGAGATGTGGTTGGTGTTTTGAATTGTCGTGGTTGAGTGGTTGAATGTTTTTATTTTATTATGACATTTTGATGTCCCTTTATAGGGTGGCTAAGTCCAATTTTAAGGGGAGACTCTGTCGAAAATTTTGTAGAATCTTAAATAAACAATATTCGACATTTAATTTCCACTTTTGTTATATCTAGGATCAACGCAGTCCAGTACGAGACATGTCCCCGCCGCTCATGAGATCTCATTCACCGGGGGCATCTCACGGACCTTTACCCTCCTCCACTCCCCCGGTATGTTCGTGGATTCAATAAACTATAATATTTTACTGAGGGTTAGTTTATTTCCTATTATATTATTTGGAGTTTATAATTTGAATTTGATATGTTTTTGAGTTGAGAATTATTTTTGGAGTAGTCGGTGATATGGGAGTATTATTGACTTGTGGTTGATGTTTTGAATTGTCGTCATTGAGTGGTTGAATGTTTTTGCTTTATTATGACATTTTGATATCCCTTTATAGGGTGGTTAAGTCCAATTTTAAGGGGAGACTCTGTTGAAAATTTTGTAGAATCTTAAATAAACAATATTCGACATTTAATTTCCACTTTTGTTATATCTAGGATCAACGCAGTCCAGTACGAGACATGTCCCCCCTGCTCATGAGATCTCATTTACCGGGGGCATCTCGTGGACCTTTACGCTCCCCCGCTCCCCCACTCCCCCGGTATGTTCATGGATTCAGTTTTCAATAAACTATAATATTTCAATGATCACATTTACGTGTTATAATATTTGAGTTAAATAATCAATTGTCATTTTTGTTTTCAGCGCCCAGTACCTCACATTGATGATTTGTTTGAGCGTCTGGTGGGGATCATTCGTGATGAGATGCATGCCCTTGGGGATGAGCTCTGAGGTAAGGTCGATGCCCTCGAAGTGAAGGTCGACGCCCTCGGAGGTAAGGTCGACGCCCTTAGGATGAGCTCCGAGGTGGGCATAGAGTATCAGATATGATGCCAGAGCTGGATGATATGATAGCTCGGATGACGGAGCAAGATTTTTACAGGGTTTCGACTTGGGTCACTGGGGATGTGACTTAGGGGGTGCCTCGGGGGGCGGAGGCCACGGGGGTGGAGGAGGAGGTGCCTCGGGAGGAGGAGGTGCATCGGGAGGCAGAGGAGGAGGAGGTGCAGGAGGATGAGTCGACTGAGTGGCTGACAGAGATGGTCGAGAAGAGGGGACGGAAACGTACTGTCGAGGTGAAGGAGCAGATTATAAGTAAGTGGACAAGACAACCCTCATAGCATGTTCTTTCTCCCTTCACGGCCGAGGTGAAGAAGAGGACATTCGTGGACGGCACTTATGTCAACTTATTCCGCGAAGTTGATCCGGCGAAGCAAAAGGTGTTCGATATGTAGTACTCTCAACTTAAGTCGAAGTAAGTTTGTTATGATTTTTTTTATTTATTTCTTAACTGTTAAAATGATTATATATGAATCTCCAATTATTTATTCATTCAGGTTTCGCTTCGCCATTGGGAAGACAACAATATTGGATGCCAAAGATTGGTTCGCAATAGTCCTCAGAAGCGGAGCTTGGCTTGCCGACGATGTGAGTGCATAATCGTAATTATGTGAACTCACTATATTATTTGTTGATTAAATAATATTTAATTCGCTTATATTTTATGTTGTAGCATGTTGATCTTGCAATGGAGTTGCTGAGCGATCGGGCTAGTAGGTACCCGAAATCGTTCAGCTTTCTCGGGCGAGTGATCTTGTGTTGCGGCTTTAAAAACGCTGTCGACATTGAGTACTCAATGTTCCAAAACAACCCTGCCTCATACGTGTTTTCCAGATTACATGTTGGACTACGTGGTAGGGGCAGAGCCCGTGTGTGGCCAGTCGTGGACGGGTTGTACACACATCTATATTCCGGTGATCGCGAACTCTCACATCATTGCTGTTGAGGTTGTGTTCGCCGAATCGAAAATGTATGTGTACAACTCCGAACATGGTTGTTTCACAGAGACCATCCAAGAAACTCTGATGCCCTTGGCATTCATTGTTCCTCTAATGGCTAAGCGTGCTAGAATTCATGTCGATGATGTACTAGCCATTGAGAGGATCAAGGGGATTTCCAAACAAGGTGTCAGGTAAATTTTCTTATACTCGTATTCTAGTATTTAATTAAATTCTTAACTATATTCATTTATTTCACTAAAGTTTTTTTTTTAACTTACAGTGGAGATTGCGGGATTTTTGCAATAAAATATATTGAGTTCTTGAGCATCGGACGAGATGTCAAGATGATCAATCAAGAACATATACATAAGTGGAGGATAAAGTTGGCTACTGATTTATTTACCTACAATTGTGATCCATAAGATTTAAAAATGTAAAAATATAGTTTTTATATGTAATTGTGTATATATATTTATTTGTCAATTTCTTTATTACTGTCAATTTATTTATTATAGTTTTATTTGTCAATTTCTTTAGTTGAATAAATTGCCTCACAAGTATAGATAACAATATATTTTTTGGAACAAAAAAATAGTATATATATATATATATATATATATATATATATATATATATATATATATATATATATATATATATATATATAAACCCTAAACCCTAAAATAGAAAACTATACCCTAAACCCTAAACCCTAAAATATCTTTTTTTCCCAAGAAACATTTATCATCTTTCATCGTATAATAAGCAATTTACGAACTTTATTAACATAGACAAAATAAGATAATTTATTATCAACAACACTACAATTACAGTAAAAGTTTTAATAGTGATAAAATTAATTATTCAAGGGAATCTGACTAGTACAAGTTTGGCGAGTATGACCGACTGCGCCGCACCTGCCGCACTTTCTCGGTCTGGGAAACTCTCCAGTAGATGGTATTCTAGACGTACGTACACGTCCAGGAGTACGTCTTCGGACATTCGGTGGCAGTAAATTATCAAGTAGGAGCAAGTGTTCGGGAAGTTCCCACTCAGCCTCATTTAGTAGAGGAAATATAGTTTCAGCATATGCTTCTCTCCACAAAGCAGTGGTATAATACTCAGTTGATAATGACTGTGGTGAAAAGCCCCTATGTCTAGCAACTGCAATTGCATGAGCACATGGAAAGCACTCAAGTTGAAACTGTCTACACGTGCACGTGTTGTCATTCAAGTCCACAACATAAACCAACATTACGTCCGCATACAATGTTGAATCTAAACTGATCCAGTGGCTCCACGCCCAACCTTCTAGCCAGGTCTAATGTCTTAAAGAGTTTGGTTTCCATGGCAGGGGTGAGATAAGATGTGCATGATTGAGATTCCTCACGTCTATCGTGAAACCAAACATGTAACTTCTCCCTAATGTTCTCAATTATTGCCAGAATTGGTAACTATTGATCCTTCTTAAGTAATGCATTCAAAGGCTCCACGTTATTTGACGTCATTATATTGTATCGACGTCCTGGAAATTGACACCGTGCCCAATGTTGAATCCCCAATTTATCTATTAAGTACTCCAAGGCTTTCTTACTCTTGTTATCTATTTCGACCATGAACTTATTATAATCTTCAAAAGTGTAAGTCTCTGCCACTCTCTTATACAAGGAAACGATCCCAGTACCACGGTACGTCGTCTTCAAATTTCCTTGTATATGGTACATGCAATAACCGTGGTGTGCCTCGGGAAAAACTTCAACTATACCATTTACGATTGAATTTCCCCGATCAGTTATAAAAGCAAGGTCATGGACATCTCCAATTACTTCCCTCAACTTTGAGAAAAACCAATTCATCGCTAGATCATTTTTGCTATCCACTATGCCGAAAGCAAGAGGGTATATTTGAATGTTGGCATCTTGACATGTAGCAATAATTAACTTCCCTTCATATCTAGCTTTCAGTGTTGTACCATCTACTAGAATTAGAGGTCGCATCGATCTTCTAAATCCTTTTATACATTGTCCAAGAGCCATGAAAAAATACTTGAAGCGATTGTCATCGTCAGCCTCAATAAAGAATGTCGAACCAGGATTAGTTCTCGACATGTTATGACAATACCTGGCTAATTTCGCATAACTTTCCTCGGGTGAACCCATTAAATCCTCTAAGGCACATTCTCTAGCCTTCCAAGCCTTCTGATAGCTCATGGTTACCCCAAAATCTCTCTACACATCGTTAATGATGTCTCTGAGTCTGTAAATAGTCCTTGGGTCATCAAACTTATGCATTATCTGTCGTCCTATAAACCATGAACGCGCTTGTTTGTGATCATTTCGACGAATGCCCACTTGACAAGTATGCTATCATGCATACTTGCGAACTACGAAGAATTGATTTATGTCCATCCTCGTTGCTCGCAGACGCCAACTACAATTATCATCTACACACACAATTGTGTAGGTACTCATGTCTAACTTCTTCACTTTAAACTCGAAATTGTGCTTAAGTGCAATATTGTGCACCGCTTCTTGGAGATCTTGCTTGGTATTAAATAATTGCTGGACTTCCAAATCGTCATCATCTGGAACCACACGTGAACAATTAGTCGATCGTGAACTTGGCCCAGCCTATGAGTTCTCGAAGTGCTCATGTTGACGTCTGGATAAATTAATCAGATCATTGTTTGTAAATGGAATGTCCTCCTGATTGTCTCCGACTACATCGTGACCTCTATAGGTGATAAGAGGATCATGGAGTATAGCAACTGTATCAGGAATAACATCATCATCCTCACGAACTATTTCTAATGTGTCCCAAATATCATTCACATTCTGATCCCCACCATCGAATTCTTCATTCTGATTATCGGGGGTATCCTTTCGTACTAAAGTTACACAGATAGGAATAGTTTCCTTTTTATTCGCCTCAATTAACCACGTAATTTGCACATCAGAAGTAACAAATAAGGGTGGCAATGCAACAGTAGAATTAGAGTTATATAGAAATCCAAATTTCATATCATATTCAGATGGATCAATTTTGAGTTGATCTTGTAGTTTGCTGTACATCTTTGTAAATGACATACCTAGAGTTAACAAAATTACAGAAATGTTTTGATCACTTGTATATTTCCATGACCATAGCAGATTTTCGTCAACCACGAATTCACCAAAATAAGAAACTAGTATGAAAACCATATCTGCATTAATTAAAAATAATAAAATTTCAAAACAACAAGTTAAGGAAAATCAGAGTAACTGATAAAAAATAATTGTGAAAAAAATAGTTGTCGGGTCGGAGCCTCGGTCAGGTCGGACCATGCATCCGCAATATTTAACAATTCTACATTGTAGACTACCACACGTAAATGAACAAGTAGGAAAATTAAACATTATTTAATTATTATAATTATATTTATTTTGATATTATTAATAAATTTCTTGTTTGCATTATGAAATTATAATTACATATCTTATTTCTAATTATTGTGAAATTATTAATTCATTTTTATTAAGAAATTAAGAAATTATAATTACATATCTTATTTGTAATTATTATTAACAAATTATGACATTATTTAGTAATGAAATTATTTTTTTAATATATGATAAATAATATTAAGAATAAAAAAATTATTTAGAATTTTATAATTTATTTATAATGTCAAAAATAATTTAGAATAATTATTTTTGAAATTGGTCCAGCCGAACCGTGCAATGGTCCGGCCGGACCATTGACAGGCACTTCTTTTCCGCTTTAATGTTCAATTCTTCCGATTTTGTTACTAAACTTATAAAAATCACACTTCGCCATATTAATTTTCATTGTTTAGTCTACATAATTATAGATCTATAATTATTATTATTAACTAAAAAATTAACAATTTATGAATTTTTCGTTAATTTTTTATTACTGAAATTATAGATCTGTTGAATAAGTTAAACACAACGAGAACAAAATTAAATACAGTATAATAAATATTACTAAATCAACTTACCGATAAGAAGAAGCGAATGAAATCTTTTAGTTGAGATTTGTATATTTTTTGCGGATTTTTTTTAGTACAAGCAGATAAAAAATGAGAGAATAATTTATCTGTATATTGAGCAAAAACAGATGAAAAAACGAGAGAATAATGAAAAGTGAGAATTGTATTGTTTTCGTTTTAATATAAATATGAAATATGAAATAAATGAAGGGTATAAGAGAAATATGGTTATTAAGGGTATACACGTCATTTTAAAGAAAAAGGGGTATTGTTGTTAGTTTTTGAAAAGTTAGGGTATTTTGACTTAGCCCATGTTTGGCTTGGGTATTTTTAAAATTCCCCCGTCAAAGATATGGTTTTAGAATTTAACTTTGAAAATTTGCAAATAAGTCCCCAACTCTAATAAATTGGTAATTTAAGTTCACGTCCCTCAAATAAAATTCAAAGTGCCACTAAATTTTTCCCAACGTCAATTTAATGCAATTTAGGCAAGCTACTACTCAATTAAAATAGAAATGACAAGTAATAATTAAAACAAATAATTAGACACTGAATTGTACGTAAACAATTTATAAACATTTTAATTAGCACATTGACCGAGATGGCATCCAAGTCCTTCCACTGCAAAATATAATTCAACTTATAGATAATAATAATTATCAATTTAAAATTTATAATAATATTAACATAAATATTATGTGAAATTTAAAGAAGTAGGTAAAAAATGAAAAGCGGTGTTACACAAACATCTGAGCATTATGGGTTTCTGGAGTTCAGAAGTCAAGCTGGCGTTGAAAATGTTTTACAAACAACAATGGAGCATTGATATTGATTTCAAATGTTGAGCAAGCTTTATGCCTGAATTGGGCTTCTTCTGGCTCTGTTCAAAGGTGCACATATGACACTCATGAACTGGGCTTCTTCTGGCTCTGTAATTATGACCACGATGTCAGACTCACACCAAGGGATCTGATCAACGCCGGAGAAAAAGTCACCAACTTATTCGAAGAATTTCTCAATCTTCGCTTCCATATACTTTCTGAATGAAAATCGATTGAAGAGTATGTTTTTCTCAACACGTGAAGGACCTACAATTGGAATAATTATTCGGTGATAATCGTCGACGGTGGCGTTGGAAATGATGGGTCGAGGAGCAGGGTGATGTCGCGCCAATGGTGGACCATGGTGGTGGTGAGGTCGGCTGCCAATTGTGTGGAGATATCGCCATGTCGCACAGGTGGGAAGCTGGGGGGAGAAGACGACAGTGAAAGAAGGGCATTATTTTTCAGTAAATTCAATTGTAATAGGATTCTTCAATTTAGTGTTATTTTTACAATGCCAAATGCAAATATCACTTAAAGGATATTTAGTAATCAGGCCTAATTTTGTAGTTTGAAATGTAGCTTTCGTTGTTCTTTGTTAAATTAAAAACGAAGATTGATTTTTTTTTTCTATTTTTCGTTATATTTTATTGTTTTGGGCATACATGTATGTAAATTCTTCCTTATAATTAGTTGTTATTATGATATTATGTCAATTAAATTATCAAATTTTAACATAGCTTTTTCTTTTTTTGAATAATAAAACCACATTTATTTAATTTAATAATCTTTTTTTTTTCTTATTAGTTTTTAATAATATAAGAACATCAATATACATTTAAATTCTTTTTTTTTAAAATTAAATAATTAATTTGCGAAAGAAATAGATTTTTATCTACATGTGTGGAAATCCATATTTCTTATTAGTTGTGTTACTTTCATGTCATTCGTGATCTTAATCTTTGTTAAGAATTGTATTATCATTTCTCAATCTTCTTTATTATTAGTCATGTTACTATGTTATAATTTGATTTTTATGATTAAAACGTATGCATTGAATTTCTAAGCCTCAATGAATAACGATTTGTGTGAAAAAACGTATCGAACACGAAGTAAAATCAATTTTTAGAGATTGTTACGTTATACTACGATATTCTATCAATTCAATTATTGTGTTTTTAATAGTCTATATTTAGAATATTTTTTGTGGTCGGTATTGTAACTAGGTTAAATCCTCTTTTTTTGTGATTTTTCAACTCTTTTTTAACATGTTATTTTTCACACCAATAAATGGTTACATCATTGATTTAGATTTTTTTAATATGTTCTCTATTATTAACTTTTATATATATATATATATATATATATATATATATATATATATATATATATATATATTGTTCTAATGTCCAGAATACATGGGTCTAGATGTTCTGGTATTCCCAACAATGAGTTGAAACTTAAAGTTGGAATTCTTGCAATACTGTTGAGAAAAATTGATCATATCCAGGGACTGTGCAATGAAACAAGATAAATAATTACGAGGTTTGGAGACCATGTTCTGGCGGGTCAAATTTTATTTGGCTGCAATGCAGGTAATAAGTTCTTCATTCCAAATATGTCGTTGAGCCCCTCTGATTCTAGGATTTCTGTTAGATTTCAAAGAAGACAATTTCCATTTATTGTGTCATATGCAATGACCATAAATAAGAGTTAGGCACAATCATTTTCGCATGTTGGATTATTTCTTGAGAAACCTGTGCTTACTCATGATCAATTTTATGTTGTGATTTCTAGAGTTACCTGTCGTTCGAGATTGAAGATGCTGGTTTATAATAAGGAGAGAAGATCGACTAATTCAACAACAAATATAGTTTACAAAGAAATTTTTCAAAATTTGTTGGAACGTAAAATCAACAGTAATTAATGATGTAACATTTTATTTGCTAATTTAATTTAATTTAATTTATTCTATCTTAATTAGTTTGTCATCTATTATCGGAACATGGTTTCTTTACGCATTTCTTTATGTGCATCGCACGGTTATTCACTAGTCTATCTATCTATCTATATATAAAAACAAAGTCTTTACCAAAAATAAACACACACACACACACACTTTCCCACCAAAATGTACTTGTTAAATTTGGAAATGTTTTGACAAAAACACAAGAATTCAAAAATAAATAAAAAAATGATTGCATTTTGGAAAGTGTAATAATTACAAATTTGAATTACACTTTTGAGCACTAGATACATTTGTTCCCAAATAAAAAAATAATAAAAAAAATCTTTTTGAGTACTGTTAAATTATATAAAAAATAATTTTGTTGAAATTTTTTATTTAAAAACAAAGAATGTGATGTTTTCGAAGTAAAAATTAGTGATTGAAAAGTGGAGAGAAAAAATACGTATGATTAAGAGTATGTTTGGTAGTGGTAAAATTTTCACATTTTTCCTCAAATTCATTTTCAATCACACATTTCTATGAGACCCATCACTATTCATAATTTTCAATCACACATTCTCCAAAAAACTCAAAATTCTTCAAAATCCAACCAAAAACTCCTACACCAAACAGGCACACAATGTAGTTTAAAAGAGTGTTATTTAAAAATATTTGTTAAATATAGATGCTTCATTCCAATTCCAAAAAATGACAATTTAAAATTATTATTATTATTATTATTATTATTATTATTAACAAATTTGATTTTACTTAATAGGATGATTGGTTTTTATATAATTATTAATCTTATTATGTATCCTAACTTCATTTTTTTTTTTTTTGAGTGAAAAATGTGCAAAAATTACATTAAAAGCATCATAAGTCTAATTTACAAAATAAATAGATAATTCTCTATTGTTATAAAAAAAGTATTCAAGATCCGTAATTTAGAAATTTTGTTAAATAATTAAAAAAAAATATTATTAAAAAATATTCTGCTTAATCATAGTGTAACTAATTTGGTAAAGTAATACTAATTTATTTCTAAAGATATAAAATTATATTATAAAATATGTTGAAAAATATTTAAATAACCCGAAAATGTTTTAGTTTAAAGAACGAAAAATGTTTTAGTTTAAAGAACTTAAGAACATTCCTTATATTGTGTATTTTTTTTAAAGTTTTTCAGTTAGATTATATAAAAAATAAATAATTAAATGACTAATCTAGATATTTTCTTTCAAATTGAATAATTTCATACTTGATTGAATATAAATTTTCGTCATATGTAATGACAATTAACAAGAGTTAGATGTAATCACTCCCGCATGTTGGAATGGGGTAACTATCAGTATTAGAATTATGTTTAAATATGTGTTCGATAAACTTGCAAAAATGATTTATAAACCACACAATTTCTCAAATCACTTTTTCAACCATACACATTATTGTATTATTTTGAAGTCGAAAACTATGTAATATAGGCGTCAAATTGAAGATCACAACAACAAGTTTAATACAATATAATAAGTGAGAGTAAACTGTAAAAACACAGTCCATAAAATCGTCTAAAAGATCAAATATCAAAATTTTACTTTATATTTTTTACTTCATTTTAAATTATATTATTTAAGTTATATAATACTCCGTGTTCAGAAAACCTGAAATGGATCGACCTGAAATAGGCAACAGGTCAAGGGTCAGAAGATTGAATGGGGTTGAACCGAGGTTAAAAAATAATTATTTCAAAGGTTAGAAAATTTTCTAAAAAAAATTATTTTACAAATAAAACGACATTTACTCATTTGGAGTAAAATTAGATAAATATAACAACAATATTCTTTACCAATTCAAAGCAAATATAGATTTATGGTTATTAATTTTTTTTCAAAATAATTTAACATATCAAAAAAAGATAAAAATAACTTATTTAGCAAAAGAAAGTTCAATAAACAAAGAAATAGTAAATAAACTGTTTTTTTTAAAGAGATAAACAATTTTAAAAAGAAAAAAAAAATCTTATAATGATCATAATTTCTTATTTTTATTAGTTTTTGTTGTAAATATTATCTTATATTAGTGAATGACAATTGTACTCCTGTAACCCTAGACATTATTACTTTGTATATCCCTATTCTCCCCTATATATATGTGGCTCTGGTTTATAATAAAGCACACAAGTTTATTGATGTCTCTATTATCTCTCTAGTTTATAACACATTATCAGCACGATTCTCTTAAAAAATTAGTTAGAAGGTAATTTTTTTTATAATCATCTATCGTATGCACCAAAATTAATTTGGTGGCATATGAATTTTTTAATATATATTTTCGAATACTGATTTTTATCACAGAATCAGCACACGTCTGCGAAAAAAATAGAATTTCAAAATTCAATTCTCTTGATCCAATGAATTCAATTGAAGTTTCAAAGTCAACCTTTGAATTCAATTCAATTTCAATTTGTGCAAATTTTGTCAGAATCCATATATGTCGAATTGATTATTTACATGCTTATAACATATTTATATGTGTTTAATTTATATATTATGGTTGTTGTTGAATTTATTTTTACCTTTAAATTAATAGTTCATTACGTTGTTGCTCCTAAAGTAGCGCAACTGTATAATTAATATTCCAGAAGAATATTAATATGACCATCATAAATAATTTGTTGTTGCTCCAAAAGTAGCACAACATTATAATATTCCAAAAAGAATATTATTTGTTCCAGAAGAATATTGACCTATTATTAAAGAAATAATAGAAAAATACAACATGTTCCTGAAGTAGCACAATAGTATATTAATATTCCAGAAGAATATTAATCATAAATTTTTCCATTACAAATTTATTGACGTTGTTGTTTTATTGTGTTGTTGCTCAAAAAATAGCACAACATTATATATATATATATATATATATATATATTCTAGAAGAATATTAATTATAGATTTATATTAATTATAGATTTGTCAATTACAAGTATTATTGTTATTATTGATTTAAATTGATAATTTCATTACGTTGTTTGATGCAAACCACGTAGCAATTGTAGCTACGCAACCCACAAAATATTGAAATCGACCCAAGAACGCCAAGAAACCACGATTTATGGATCTAATTAAAATTAATTGAACCAAGCAACCAATACAATCACTGGGATATATTGACCTCTTGATCACAAGCAATAATAATTCTCACCGAGATTTGAACAAACAAGAATATCTCGCAAGTTCGGATTTTATTCAATGAAGAATAAGATTGTGAAAGCAAAATAGCTTCTCAATTATAATATCAAAGTTGTCTGTAAAATAATGAAAATTACATCCCTATAAATATGGTCAAAACCTGATTAAAGAGTTTTAATTATATTAGGAAAGAAATACTTAAAAATAAGGAAATAAGTAAAAATCCTAAAATTATGGATATTGCCTTTTACGGCCGTGACTAACTCCCTTACGGCCGTAACCTTGTTACTGATTCACACTTACGGTCGTGACAATATGACTTACGGCCGTAAGTCCAAAAACGTCCAAATTCCAGTTTTAAGCAGTGCCTTCATTACGGCCGTGATCCCCAGCTTCTATGGCCGTAATCCCAATTCCTCGCAATATGAATTTCAGCAGTGAGCTTGTTACGGCCGTGAGGAAATATATGTTACGGCCGTAACATTGAAATTTCACTATTTTCTTCGACGCATTGAATGATGTTGATCCACTCGTCGTTTTGGCTTGGTCCCAACATGGAACTTGCTTCTTTTGATGACACGAACATTGTTTTGGCCATTGTTTCTTGTACTAGCTTGTCCATTGCTTCATTGCCCCTCTTTGTTTGCAATTGAGTCATCGGTCCCCCTTTGATCATCAACGGATCTTTGTGCGGGCTTGTATTCGTGGTCTGGATCACATCATCCCCTCCCTCTTCGAAAGGATTCGACCTCGAATCTGTACCTGCATCAAACGGAGATAGATCAGAAACATTAAATGAAGCCGAAATATTATACTCACCAGGAAGATCGAGTTTATAGGCATTGTTGTTGATCCTTTCAATCACTTGGAATGGACCATCCCCTCGCGGTTGTAACTTTGACTTGCGTTGTTCTGGAAACCGCTCCTTTCTCAAATGTACCCAATCACCGGGTTCAAATATGACGCCCTTTCTTCATTTGTTAGCCTGCGAAGCATAATGTTCATTTTTCTTTTCAATCGCCAACCTCACCTTGTCGTGGAGTGATTTAACCATCTCAGCCTTTTTCTTTCCATCTAAACTACTTCGTTCATTCACAGGTAAATGAATTAAATCCAATGGTGTTAGCGGATTAAAAGCATAAACAATTTCAAATGGTGAACAAGAAGTAGTAGAATGTATAACCCTATTATATGCAAATTCAATAAATGGTAAACACTTTTCCCAATTTTTCAGATTTTTATTGATTATGGTGCAATAATTGAATCATTGTCCTATTTACTACCTCGGTCTGTGGGTGATAAGTTGTAGAAAAAAGTAGTTTTGTTCCTAGTTTGTTCCACAAGACTCTCCAAAAATGTCTAAGGAATTTAACATCCATATCCGAGACTATACTCTTAGGAACCCCATGTAAGCGCACGACTTCCCTAAAGAAAATATCAGCTATGTTGGTAGCATCATCAGTTTTATGGCATGGTATGAAATGTGCCATTTTACTAAAGCGGTCTACCACCACAAAAATCGAGTCTCTGCCCTTCTTAGTCCTAGGTAATCCAAAAACAAAATCCATAGAGATATCGACCCAAGGTTCATTAGGGACGGGTAAAGGCATATATAATCCATGAGGTTTAATCCTAGATTTTGCATTCTTGCAAGTAAGGTATCTACTACAAACCCAAACCACATCAATCTTCATCTTAGGCCAATAGAAATGTTCACTTAGGATTTCAATGGTCTTTTTAATTCCAAAATGACCCATTAGACCTCCACTATGGGCCTCTCTCACAAGTAACTCCCTCATTGAACACCTAGGGACACACAATTTATTTTCTCGGAATAAATAATCATCATGTTTAAAAAACTTATCCACAGCCCCTTTACCACATGAATCATAAATACTAGAAAAGTCCGGATCATTAGCATACATGTCCTTAACGTATTCAAACCCAAGCAATTTAGAATGCAAAGAAGTTAAAATAATATACCTTCGAGACAATGCATTTGCCACCAAATTTTCCTTACCTTGTTTGTACCGGATGACATAGGGAAAGGTTTCGATGAACTCTACCCATCTTGCATGTCTCTTACTCAGCTTAGCTTGACCCCTCAAATGTTTCAAGGACTCATGATCGGTGTGAATCACGAACTCCCGTGGCCACAAGTAATGTTGCCATGTCTCCAAAGCGCGCACTAGTGAGTATAACTCCTTGTCATATGTGGAATAATTAAGAGCAGCCCTCTTTAGCTTTTTGCTAAAATAGGCTATTGGCCTTCGATCCTGCATTAAAACAGCTCCAATGCCTAGCCCTGAGGCATCACATTCAATCTCAAAAGCCTTGTCAAAGTTAGGAAGTGATAAAACCGGTGCTTCACACAAAATATTTTTAATAGTCTCAAATGCATGCTCCTGTTCTACTCCCCATTTAAACCCTACACTCTTTTTGACAATTTCTGTGAGTGGTGCAGCAATTGTGCTAAGATCCTTAACAAAACGCCCATAAAAACTAGCCAACCCATGAAAACTTCTAACCTCAGTTATGCTTTTAGGTGTTGACCATTCTTTAATAGCTTTGACTTTCTCTTCATCTACTTCTATTCCTTTAGCACTAACCACATAGCCAAGAAACACAACTTTCTCCATGCAAAAATTACACTTTTTAAAATTAGCAAAAAGTTGCTCTTGCCTCAAAACCACAAGCACACACCTAACATGCTCCACATGTTCATTCAAAGTTTTACTATATATCAAGATATCATCGAAGTAAACTACAACGAATTTACCTATAAATGCACGTAAAACATGATTCATTAAACGCATAAACGTGCTAGTTGCATTAGTAAGTCCAAACGGCATAACTAACCATTCATATAAGCCATATTTAGTTTTAAAAGCAGTTTTCCACTCATCTCCTTCCTTCATTCTAATTTGATGATAACCACTCTTAAGATCAATTTACTAAATATGCTAGAGCCATGCAATTCATCCAACATATTATCTAACCTAGGAATAGGATGACGATACTTTACCGTTATGTTGTTGATGGCTCTACAATCAACACACATTCTCCAAGTCCCGTCCTTCTTTGGTACAAGTAACACAGGTACGGCACATGGACTCATACTCTCCCTTATGTACCCCTTGCTCATCAACTCCTCCAATTGCTTTTGAAGCTCCTTCGTCTCCTCGGGATTACTCCTATAAGTGGGACGGTTTGGAATGACTGGTCCAGGTACAAAATCAATCTGATGCTCAATACCTCGAATGGGTGGCAACCCACTAGGTATATCCTCCGGAAATACATCGTCAAATTCCTGCAAGAGAGAAATAGCCAAACTAGGGAGGGGTTTGTTAGCTTCATCAAGGGCAAGGAATTACTCCTTGTACAATAAAATGACCATTGGTCGATTTTCCAAGAAAGCCTTCTTGATTTCACTACTTTTGGCATAGAAGCTCACTCTTGGTTTTTCTTTTCTGGCACTCTTCGCTCCCACTCCTTTTTCTGAGGTATGTACCCAACACTCTTTTTTTCTCTCGCCTCTCCTTTTTCTGGAGTCGTGGCTCCAACCCTCTTTTCCTCTCCTTTTTCTGAGGTCGTGGCCTCAACTCTCTTTTTCTCAATATTCCTCACCTTTTGTTCTTCATCATTTTTCAATTTAACTTGATCTGCATAAACTTGTGATGGTGTCAATGGTGTAAGTGTAATTTTTCTCCCATCCTTGGTAAAACTATATCTATTTTTATACCTATCATGTGTCACCTTCCTATCATACTGTCAAGGCCTACCCAACAAAATGTGCCCGGCTTGCATAGGAACCACATCACACATCACTTCATCCATATAGCTACCAATCGAAAAATTTACTAACACCCTCCTATTCACCTTAATTTCACCACTATCATTTAACCACTGAAGTCTATAAGGTGATGGATGCTTTAACAATGGTAACCCTAATTTCTCAATTAGTGTGGTACTAGCAACATTTGTACAACTACCACCATCAATAATCATACTACATACCTTTTCTTGGATGCGACACCGTGTATGAAATATGTTCTCCCTCTGTTGCTCCACGTCATCCACGTTGACTTTAGCACTAAGGGCTCGCCTCGCTACTAATAACCTCCCATGCTCTTCGGATAACAATTCCTCATTATCACTAGCTTCCTCCAAAGCGGGCATGTCGCTGTAGTCTTCCTCATCGCTGCCACTTTCCCAAGCCCCCTCTGCTCGCAAGGTAATAACACGCCTATTAGGGCATTGAGAAGCCACATGTCCTCTTCCCAAGCATTTGAAGCATTGGATATCTCTACTCCTAGATGGTTGAGACTCCCCTTTGGGTGAAAATTTGTTAACGGACTCCTCCTTTCCCTTGGGTACTTCAAACTTTCCTTTTGGTGCCTCAAACTTCCCTTTAGAAACAGCCCAATCGCCTTTATTTTCCCACTTCGGCTTCCAAGATGGATTAGAACCCGAAGAACCCGACTGATACTTAGCTGTCCCTTTTCTCTTCAATTATTTCTCCACTTTCATGGCCATATGTAGCATATCTTCTAACTCCACATAGTGTTGCAATTCGACCATATTTGCTATATCTCTATTCATCCCATTTAAGAAACGGGCCATAGTGGCCTCTTCATCCTCCTTTACATTGGCTCTAAGCATTAACATCTCCATCTCCTTATGATAATCCTCGACACTCTTAGAACCTTGGTAAAGACTTTGCAGTTTTTGATGAAGTTCCCTATGGTAATGACTAGGAACAAACCTCTTCCTCATGACAGCCTTTAATTCACCCCATGTACTAATAGGTCTCTCACGATTTCGCCTCCTAGAGGTTGCTAATTGATCCCACCAAGTAAGTGCATAATCAGTGAATTCAAGGACTGCAACCTTAACCTTTTTCTCCTCCGTATAGCTGTAGCAATCGATTATCAACTCAATCCTTTTCTCCCACTCTAAATATTGTTCCGGATCACTCCGACCCTTAAAGGAAGGAATAGTTGTTTTGATATTACCCATGCCACGATCTTGTTGATCCCCAACATCCTCTCTACCTCGTCGTTCATGCCTAACATCTCTATCCATAAGTGCCCCATCATCATATCCATCAAATTCATCTTCTTCCTCTGTCTCTATCCTATGACCACGCCCCACTTGTCTCCCCACATTGGGCGCTTCCCTAGGCCGCTCTAACCTTTCAATCCTGCTTGACATAGCCCCAAGCATTTTCTCAAAGCGTTGTGCCAATTCTTCCACCATGTTGACTTGATCGTCGTTCTTTGCTGTAGTAGAATTTTTCGACATCCTAAACTAAGTAATCTACGCCTCACATGTATTTTGCTCGTGTATCACTCAATTTTTGGTTTTTACCCTCTATTGATCTCACCTCTCTGCCTTTTTCCACTCAATGGCTTTCACCTCAATTCCTTCAAAGAACGAACCCGAACTCAAACAAGTTTAAGCTCGAATGATTCAAATCATGTATGAGTGAGAATTTATGAATGTGTTGGAAAACTCGAAGAAGACCTTTAGAGAATGGAATTTGACTCTATATAGGACTTGATACTTTTATGGGAAATGAGATTGTTTTAAAAAAGTATTTCTTAAAATCAAATAACTTTTTCTTTTGCTGTTGAAATTTTCGTTTTTTTTTAATTTCTCGAAAATTCAACTATGAGAATAACGAAACAAACGAAATTTAATTTGGATAACAAACGAAGGAAATAACGACTATTGAATTTTTTTATTTTTATTTTTGACACTTTTTGGATTAAAGACTCAAGAACTAGAAGAACACAAAGAACAAGATTAAAGAAGACTCAAGAAAACAAAGATATAACATTGATTTTTGGAGCCTAAGCTCTGATACCAAATGATGCAAACCACGTAGCAATTGTAGCTACGCAACCCACAAAATATTGAAATCGACCCAAGAATGCCAAGAAACCATGATTTATGGATCCAATTAAAATTAATTGAACCAAGCAACCAATACAATCACTGGGATATATTGACCTCTTGATCACAAGCAATAATAATTCTCACCGAGATTTGAACAAACAAGAATATCTCGCAAGTTCGGATTTTATTCAATGAAGAATAAGATTGTGAAAGCAAAATAGTCTCTCAATTATAATATCAAAGTTGTCTGTAAAATAATGAAAATTACATCCCTATAAATATGGTCAAAACCTGACTAAAGAGTTTTAATTATATTAGGAAAGAAATACCTAAAAATAAGGAAATAAGTAAAAATCCTAAAATTATGGATATTGCCTTTTACGGCCGTAACCTTGTTACTGATTCACACTTACGGCCGTGACAATATGACTTACGGCTGTAAGTCCAAAAACGTCCAAATTCCAGTTTTAAGCAGTGCCTTCATTACGGCCGTGATCCCCAGCTTTTATGGCCGTAATCCCAATTCCTCGCAATATGAATTTCTGCAGTGAGCTTGTTACGGCCGTGAGGAAATATATGTTACGGCCGTAACATTGAAATTTCACTATTTTCTTCGACGCATTGAATGATGTTGATCCACTCGTCGTTTTGACTTGGTCCCAACATGGAACTTGGTTCTTTTGATGACACAAACATTGTTTTGGCCATTGTTTCTTGTACTAGCTTGTCCATTGCTTCATTGGCCCTCTTTGTTTGCAATTGAGTCATCGGTCCCCCTTTGATCATCAACGGATCTTTGTGCGGGTTTGTATTCGTGGTCTGGATCACATCATTGTTACTCCTGAAGTAGCACAACGGATAATTAATATTCCAGAAAAATATTAGCCATATAGTTGTCTATTATAAATAATTTGTTATTACTCCTGAAGTAGCAAAATATTATAATTAATATTCTAGAAGAATATTATTTGCTCATGAATGGCATAAATTATAATTTTCAATATTTCAGAGAATATTGATTTATTATTTTTTTGAAGAATCGAAATAAGTTCGTTAGCGGAATAAGACATATCTTGTTCCAACACATTAATTTTCATTCTAAAATGTACTGAAAATTTGTCATTGTCTCTTTTTGCCAATATCAATTATATTTGTATATACCATTTGTAACGCACAAGATTAGCCTAAATTCTTGGAATCAAAATCAGTAAAGATTGGATAACCACATTCACAGTTTATTTGTAGTATACCTCTTTGTTTATGTTAATCCAATATTCTTGTAATCTTTAGATTTTATCTTTGACTTGTAACCCAAGTAATAATGTATATATAAGATTATTTGCTCGTGAAAAGCATTATATTACAATTTCAATATTCCAAAATAATATTGACTCAATGCTCCTGAATAATTTGAAATATGTTTTAAACGAATATGGTGTTGGTGTTGGTGTTTTTGAAGAAACACAACCTACGTTAGATAAATATTCCAGAAGAATATTTTATCGTCACTCGTGTAAAGCACAAATATTGTTAGTTCGAAAGGTATAATGAATAATTAATATCAATATTGCAGAAGAATGTTGACTTATTATTCTTGAAGAATCGCAATTATAGAAATATAATTATTCCAGAAAAATAATTTTTTTTTTGTGCTCCTAACTAGCACAATAGATATTAATTATTGTTATAATTGAATGAGACTCAAATCAATATTCCAAAAGAATATTGCATTATTACTACATTTTAATATTCTAGAAGAATATTATTCTATTGCTCATATGGTAAATATTGCATTCTTTTTGTCAAAGAAATCCGAAATTATTAATAATCTAGAAGATTATTATAATATAGAATAATATATTGTTGTGATGATTCCTGAAGAATCATAATTTTATCTCATATGAAATATTATAACGGAATATAATTTGCTCTTGAATAGCCCAATATTATGAGATATGTTATTAATTTGATATCCTGGGATAAAATTTTGTTGTTACTCCTGAAGATTAATAACTTTATTTTATGATACATATTCAATTTATTATGTTACTTGTTCACGAATAATATAGTTTCTTTTTTTGCTCAAAGTAAAAGTTTGTATTCTAATAACTTTGAATTTTCATAGAAAGTGGTATAATTATTCGATCTTATCATATTGTTTTGATTATACCAACTTACAATAAACATTTGTTTGAATGTATGCTTTACATTCAATAATATAGTGCAATATTTCAGAAGAATATTGTATTACTATTCTAGAAAAAGAAACAATCTAAATCAATGCTTCAGAAGAATATTGATCTAAATCGATATTCCTGCAGAATATTGCACATTAGAAATTTCTCATTTAAGTTATCTAATAAAATATTCTAGAAGAATATTACGTTTTTGCTCTTGAAGAAGAAAAATCTCATTTTACATTGAATCAAGTTTAATATGTTGTTATTCCCGAGGAAGCATAACAATTATAAAATAATATTAATTGCTCTTGTAAGAGCGTGATATTACAATTTCAATATTTCAGAAGAATATTGACATATTGCTTTTGAATGAGAAATAAAAACTTGCCTTCAAAGTATCATATGTTTCGAAGAATACATCATTTGAGTTCATGTTTATCCCTGAAGGAAAATATATAATTAATGTCATAAGGACATTGATTTTGTTTGACTACTTGAATGATATATGATTATATAATGTTTAATCATTGAATTATATCTTATATTGAACCAGAAGTTCAATTTGCTTTTATTATTTGGCATGACCAGTTGGACCATCACTGGATCAATAATGATGCGAAATTAAAAATGGATACTCAATGAAGAACCAGAAGATTCGTCAATTAAATCATATATGATGTTTGTTCTCTTTCATGAAATTTCTTGACCATCACTAGCTAAAACAGGGATTAAATTCCCTATATTTATGAAAATAATTAGGGTGATAAATGGAGCTCCATCATTCACCAGGTTGATCATCTAAATATTATTTGTATCTAATAAATTTGATACATTTACTAGATGATTGCATGGTGTTCACAATCTGAAGTTTGCTAAATTATTGCTCAAATTTTAAATTATGAACATAATCTTCAGATTATATAATCAAGAATGTGTCTTGACAATGCTAGTGGACATGAATCTCAACATTTTAATAAGTGTTAGTCGGGATGCCGATAAATGGTTTAACATTTTTACTTGTTAAATGCCTCCAATTAATTTAGCTGAGAACAAAATATTTCCCTTTTTGTTTAAGAAATTCTATTATGCATCATGCCAACGTCATAGTTCTACCTGTTATAATTGACTTATGGTTAGAGCCTAATTTTTCCATCTAATTTTTTTAATAGTGTAATTGATCCACCACAATGCACTGAAATGGAAAATAAATAATGTTGAGAACAATGCATGGTCTGAACATATATCCCAAATAGGCGATATTTTACAACGCCGAAAAAATGATTCTCAATTTGATGGACAATTTTCTTAACATTAGAGGGAAGATTAGTAGCTTAAAATCATACACATGCATCATATTATGCTATATTTATATCCTCGCAATTGGTAATACGAACCAAAAGTTCGATTGAAAATATGAACGAAATGTTCAAAGATAGCATAAGTACAAGATGCAATATCTATAAGAGGTTGATAAAATCTCATATATTAGCTACAGATGCTCTATCTCATATTGATATATAACACGTCTGAAGCGTAGCGATATCTTATTCGAATAAAGATTCCAAAATAAATAAAAATAGAGCAAATGATTATGATCGTCTTATTGAGGAGGCATATAATAGTGAGAGAGTATTATTGACATAATTAGTTGTAAATCTCCAGAAGAGGTTCAAGTCAACTACTTGAAATATTGAAAAATTGAGATATCTATAGTTAGGTCTTCTAGGGAAAGAAATCGAATTGAGATGATAATTATGTTGACACACTTTATAAAGCACTTATGCAAAAAAAATTGCGAAGCTAGTCGCATCATAATACGAATGATAGTGAGGATAATAAAAGAAAATATGTCGAAGAAAATCGGCATAAAAATAGTTGGCAAAAGTATGCATTCAGGCTAAATTAAACTTATTACAAAACCTGGAATTTTGGGACTTGAAGTCCAAACACTTAAAAGTGTAAAGTTAGTAAAATACTTATAGGTATAGTCGTAATACACGACTTGTTGCGTAACGAATGTTTCAAAGATCTGGCACAGATACAATATTTTATTTGCCTAAAAAATGCATAATAAGTGTCAATAAATATATAATCATTAGAAATGTAAATACTGAAAGATGATTGACTCTAATTACTAGCTTGCACTATTTGATGTACCAATGAGTGATATCAAAATGTATGATCATCAACTCGGTACGTTGGGAGTATTCTTTAAAGTACTAATGATTGAGATTAAAAAGTGTAAGACCGCTTTCATTTTTTGTGCAATTTTAAATTTCACGTAATATTGTGGTGAATGTTATTATAAATTATAAATTTATGATCTTTAATGTCTATAATTAGAATTATTTTGCAGTGAAAGGACTTGGACGCCGTCTCGATCAATGTACCAATTCGAAAGTTTATAAATTGGTTATTTTAATTATTTACGTGCAATTCTATGTGATTAATTGTTTTGTTGCCTAAGCATGTTATTTTCTATTTTATTATGCTAATTTGAAACTTGGGGGGAAAATTTAGTGTCAATCGAGGGTAAATAGAACTTATAAACTTACTTAAACAAAAGAGGAGATTTGAGGGGACTGATTTGCAAATTCCAAAAGATTTAAAACTTAACCTAACCTAATTAATCCCTCACTCCGCTCTCTATTTCGGTCTCTCTCTCACCTCGCTCTCTCGGTCTCCGCCTCGCTCTCTCGTCTCTCGGCCTCGCTCTCCCTCTCTCGGTCTCTCCTTCCTCTCACTGCCGGTCGCTGGTCACCACCACCGTGCACCCCCCTCTCACCGTAAGCCCTTTTTCCCCTTTCCCTTTCCCCTCGCACGCGCACGCGCGCGCACACACACACGAAAACCGTACACACACACACACGGGTTCACACAATTCCATGCACACACACATACATAATTCGATATATACATGTGTGTGTGTGTATATATATATATATATATATATATATATATATATATAGATTCTATGTAAATAACGTATGTATGCACCTTATATATATAAATTCAGATTTTTACAGTTAATTTCAGATTTTTAGTTTTTGTTTAATTTTCGAATTTTACCATCAATTAAGGAGTTAATGATGTTATGTGTGTGAGTATTGATGTATGGGAATGTGTATATTATTATGTATGTATTCATATTATATATGTGAAATTTCCAGATTTTAATTTGCTAGCTTAAAATGCAATTTTTATGTATTAATTTTAAATCTGGGGATTTTATGATGATACTAATATCTATAAATATAGATATCGAATGTATGTAAATTTTAGACTTTAAATGATAATAGTATTTAATTGACTTTCTATTGGTTCAATGTTGATTTTAATGGAAATTTGAGAATTTGAGAATTTCAAATAATCAGGTTGTTTAAACTGAATTTTAATGTACATTTTTATTATAATTGTTATTTTCAGATTTATGAGTAAGTAGAACGCTAATTGAAATTGTCCATGTGACAATTAAGTTGTGATAATATTGAGTAATTTTGACTTTTGAATAATTTGATAAGTAAGATTTCAAATTTGTCCTTGAACTTAATGTACTACTTCGAATATGATATTATATGTGGTGTTAAATGTATTTGTTATATTATGAGTCACATGAAACTCTCAACCTCATTTAAGAGTGTTAAATGTGGTTTTCACTAAAAGCCATATTTTTGTTAATGAATGGAAATTAATTAGGAGAAACGGTACATTGACGTCGCGGGAAACTAAGACTTCCACCTGCATATTAAGCAAAGTAACTACTAAGGACTACATGTAAGTAAACTTCCCCCTATTTTTATCAAAGTTGAATGTAAAGGTGAAATTTATGTGTAAACGACTGTCTTAAAACTTACTTGCTTTGATGAATTTCGTTTACCTTTATGAAAGTGTATGTTATTAAGAAAAATGTTCAAGAATGCACGTTACATGTCATTGCATCATCAAGCATGCATTGGCGTCGAAATGGGAAAGTCAAATGTTTTAATGAAATGAATGTGTCAAAGTGCAATTTTTGTCGAAAGTTATGTATCCCAAGTTTTTCAAGAAAGAATGGGTGTACTTCTATATCATGAAAGATGCGAGTGGAAAATGGGGCGCGGGGGACCGGCGTACCCGAATGTAATGAGCCGCTTTGCGGTGGAATAAAGTGCATGAGTCGCTTTGCGGTGGAAATGTGAAAGTTAATCTAGTTCCAAATAAGAATTTTCCACTGTTATCTGATTGACTAGAAGTTACATCAAGCGATCTCACGATGGAAATGAAGTGAAAGTTTTGAAATGTTAAGTGAAAATTCGAAAAGTTTGAATGTTCTGGAAAGTAAAGTAAAAAGAGGATACATATATGAAATTTTTAAAGCATTCATGTCATAAGCATGCATTCATGCATAAAGTTTACTTACTGGGCTTTAACTCACCCCAATCCCTCCCCATATTTCAGGTGATGAAAGTTAGATGATTAGAGGAGAGCACTTGACGGCTGACTCAGACAGTACCCGTTGTCGCCATTATTTAATAAAATTAAATTTATTTAAGATATCATTTAAATTATTCCTTAATTCATTTATTATTGATAATTGTTTGGTTGGAGTTAGTTTTGATTAAGTATGGGTGACGTATTAGAGGTTAAATTACCTCTTATTTCATTTGTCAATGTCTATTGATATTTTTAGAAAATTTTATGCTTGAGGAGTTTGGGGATTGAATGAATTGGTTTTGGCGATGATGAATGTGGTCGAGATGTGATTGATGTTTTAAATTGTTAGGTTGGGTATGATGTCCCTTTACATGTTGGTTAAGTCCAAGTTATAGAGGAGACTCTGCCGAAATTTCTATAAATTGGTGTAATAGAAGATATTTTAATATTTTTAAATGATTTATTTCCGCATAAAATGTGAATGGAAGTTAACACGCCTAGGTTTTAGATTTTGAAAATTGAGGTGTTACAAAAAGGGTAATCAATACCTCGGTATTTTGGGATTGCGGTGAAATAATTAGAGAAAATTTATTTAAAATATATGAATCGTTACTTATCTAAAGTTTCAAGACTTAAATTTGGTGGTAGCAATTTGACAATTGCAATGTGAAACGTATATGATGCCTAATGCATACATTATAATCTTTGAAGGATTAAATATATCTGAAATATATATTTCAAGTTTTTAAGAAACTTGTTTGATCAAAGTATACATATATTTTGCGATCTGAATATTTAATATACCTTGAAAAGACTCAATTTGTAATGAAATTTGATTGGTAGTATAAAATCTGATTACATGAAGAATGGTAGATATGACTCTATATGACAAAGTGTTGAAATTGAGATATACCATTATTGTGAATAATATTTGAAAATAGCGGCAATTGATTTTTTAAAATTTAAATTCATAGTTGATTATTCACCTGAAGTAAATAAGTTAATTGTTCATTGAAGTGAATAAGTCACTTCCAGATTTGAGAAATGCATTAAATGCACCGATGAATTTTGATTATATAACATGACTCGATGCAGCATGTATCATTTATATATGTTTGGTGGAGATATTTGATGTTGCATCGATTAACAGTTGAAATAATTTATGCAATATCCAAATAATTGTAATGTTTCCATGAAGGAGAGCTAATATGTGTTACACTCTTTTTTTCCTTAGCCGAGATTTTGTCCCATGAGGTTTTCCTGGCAAGGTTTTTAATGAGGTAGCTGTTATCAATGTCTATTGATATACTATCTTATATGAGACTCCTGAAGAGATTAAAATATGGATGATTCAATAGAGATTGAATCAAGGAGAGTAACTATATGGATGATTCGATACGGATTGAATTAGGCGGAGTAGCTATACTCTTTTTCCTTCGTTTATGTTTTTTTCCCATGGGGTTTTTCTGACAAGATTTTAACGAGTCAGCATCAACATACTCCAAAATTTTCAACAAATTCACTCAAGTGACAATGAAGCTGATTTATCTATAAAAGCACTATCAATATCTACATTCAAGAAATCAGTTCACAAGATTATGATACATCGACTCGATGATTTACAGCGATCAACACTAAGGGGAGTAGCTGTACTTTTTTTTCCTTAACCAAGGTTTTGTCTCATAGGATTTTCCTGACGAGATTTTAACGAGACAACATTCATCTTAATACTTTAAAAATAACTATACTCTTTTTCCTTAATTTGATATTTTTGTCTTATTGAGTTTTTATCAAATAAGGTTTTAACAAGACAAATATTTTGTAATATGTCATTCAAGAAGAGTGTTGTAAATATTATCTTATATTGGTGAATGATAATTATACCCCTATAACCATAAACATTAGTATTTTATATATTTCTATTCTTCCCTATATATGGGGCTCTGATTTATATAAAGTACGCAAGTTTATTGATGTATTTACTTTTCTCTCTAATTTATAACAGTTTTATAAATATTGCAATTCCTATTTTAATTATTTTTTAAAATTTTTGAATTTAATAATATTTTATGTTATTATACTATATTTTTATTTAATATGATTATATATAATAATATAATTTCATAAATTTTGATCAAAATCGCTATCTCAACTATAACTAGTACTAGTTTACTGAAACACTATATCCCTGAAGCCTGAAAATGGCGGGAAAGGAGGAGACTTCGGTATCAAAGCCAAAAATGGAGGAAGAATCGAGTGTGTGTTGGAGAAAACAAGTCGATGATAACCTCAAGAGGCTCCATTCTCTGCTATTCGGAGCTGATTTTGCTCTGGAGAAGGGGGATTTCAGCTCTGCGCAAGTGCAAGCCCTCGGGCTTATCGGATTCCTCGATTCCCGCTCTCTCTCTCAACTCGACGAGGCCTTTATACGTCCGATTCGCCGTGAAGCTGTTTCGAAGCTCGACACGGCTCGACGCTCACTGGTTCCTAATTCGGATCGGTACTTGATTTAATTTTCGTATATGTATATCTGGATATTTTTTAACTAATTGAAACGTATTTATAGGTTATCTGCAATTATTTTGATTTTTTCCTTTTACCATTACTGTTATGTGGAAAACTTGTCATGATATACGGGTGTTAAACTTTGCGGTAGTATTTAATTCCTTAAAAATATTCATCCGGTGAACTCTCAAAAATATGCATCCGGTGGTAGTTCAGGATGAATTTTATTGAATTTTGACATGCAAGTCTGTAGTGCTTTTTTATTATTATTTAGTTATTTAATAATTGAACTGCGTAAGTTAGTTTACACGGAATAATAGATAATAAGTATAATAAAGCAACAAATATCCTTAATAATAAAACTTTTTATTATCACCTTGAGAATGTTTGCTTTCAGTTTTCTTGCTGATTCCTGTCAATTATTTGTGGTACATTCAGTGTTTTAATTGGCAATTTTTACCAATTATGGTTTGATTTGCAACTTAAAGTTCCTCTTGAGTATTTGTCGCGTGGTTAATTTGTACTGAAAAATTTTAGCCAAGCATTTGAACAAGCAGGCAGAGATCCAGGCTGCATATTTGGCAAGAGAAGTGATATCAACATTGAGAAGATTGAGCAGTCCAAGTATTTCCCTGCCCTTATTCAGCAGTCCAATGGAAAAACTTTGAATGAATCAGTATGATTTGCCGAAAAGTTGATTATATTTTGTTGTCTCCTACTTGCATTAATGTCCCCAAATTTCCCAAATGAATAATATGCATATCCCCCCCCCCCCCCCCCACCACGACGTTAACTCTTGCTATCATGGTAACAAATGCATGGTTATAGTTTGAAATAAACATCAAGCACTGAGCACATTTTTTGTCAGGTAAATCAACTTGAAAAGCAGGAGAATTCGAATTGCAAGACATCAAAAACTCTGATACAGGGGAAACTCACATCCTTGTATGGAAATGTCTCCAGACAAAATAGTAAAAGTTTCACAAAAGATAAGAGCTCTGAGGATTGTGTTCTTGTTGAAAAGAACTATCCTAGCCCTTTCTCTCTTAAGAATCATTCTGTGCCTGCATTTATTAAAGCTGAAGGAGAAATATCTCACGGGAAGAGTTTTAATACAAAGCGACCACACAGGGAAATCATTAGCCCCAAGAATGAAAATGTAAAGTCCCCATCATGTAGTGAAGAAGCTGATAATGATGCTTCTGGCAATGGATTTGTTACTGCAAGAGCAAAATTGGTACCTCCTCAAAATTCTAAATTCTGCTTGATTGTGCTATAAATTTTTTTACTTTGACAGCTTGAAAATTTGCTCATTTCTATTTGTCTGGTATCACTTTTATTTCACATAAAATGCAACTGCCACTAATGACCAGTTTTAAGAATTTTATTGAAAGCATGTACTTGTTGCATCACTATATCGGTGAATTGACATTTGGAATTGGCTAGGCAAACATGAACCATATAGCACAACCAATGTTTAAAAAGGAAGAAATAGATACTGGGATGTTTTGCGTAAGCCTCACCACAAATCAAAAAACAAGAAATCGTAAAATGACATAAAAAATGTCTACTTCACTAATAAATTAGTCTAATTCAGTACTTCATCATAAAATGTAACATATAAATACACTAAATTGTCCAAAAAAAAACATGTATTAGAGATTGATGATTGACAACAAAATGAATACAACATCTAAATATACTAGACTTCCCAAAAGTTAGTAGTCTAGTAATCTAATGTTCAAAGACATACCAAGGGTGAGAAAATCCTAACATAAAAACATGTGACTATAAAAAAGATGTTATTTTTGCGTACTCCATTTGCAATTAA
Source organism: Ligustrum vulgare (assembly GCA_963555705.1). Classification (NCBI taxonomy): domain Eukaryota; kingdom Viridiplantae; phylum Streptophyta; class Magnoliopsida; order Lamiales; family Oleaceae; genus Ligustrum; species Ligustrum vulgare. Next base: position 27,659,811 of record OY743184.1, read on the forward strand.
AAAAGCTTAAACTAGCAAAGTTTAGAAGGCTCTGCTCGGATCATCATCATACTACTAATAGAATCTTTGATGAAATTATCATCATATCTAATTCCCCTATCATCTTCTTCATCTTCACTATCAATTTCTATCCACTAATCTTCTTCATCCACCAAGTACCATTTCCCCTTTTCTCCGAATAAAAAAAAGTGCATTATAAAAGTAAGGTATTGTTTGATACAAGGTGGAAAATGAGGTGGAATTCAAATTTCCATACCCCCCAAAGAATCCAATTCCATGGAATTCAAGCAAAAAAGATAGAATTTGTGAGTGGGTGAAATACAAATTCCATGGAATTGGAATGTGTGTTTGAATATGGCAAATTTGGGTGGAAAATGCATTTTCCATGAAATTGGATTCTTAATCAAACATTACCTAAATTTCAATTACACAAATACACCTTTATGAGAAGAAAAGTGTTTTCTTGTATGTTGACTTTGTGTATGGGTAGAACTTCCAATTCCTTAGGCATTGGGTCCTTCTAGTTCCTCACTTACATTTGATGTTTAATCGTCCATATTATGAATTTTTTTGGAGAACTAAAGGATCTTCTCCATCCTTTAGAGGCTTCAATTGTGCATGTCGATCTTTAAGCCTCTTGTTGTACATAATATAAACCAATTTTTCAACCTCTTTGTTGTTAGACGGTTCCTTCTCTTATTATGTACTTGATTGAATGTACTCCAATTGCGCTCACATGCAGTCGATGAACAAGTTTAGATTAAAATTTTTATTACAACACAAGCAAGTTCTGGAGTACCAACAATAAATTGAGTCCAACAAGCAACTGGAATAAAAAGGAAGGTAAATAAAATCTAAAATTATGTAAATATATAATATAAAGATTTAATACTTATCAGGAGACCATTTTGTGAAAGCGGATTTTGCTTGTTCTAGACCAAAGAACTTCTTTGTTACGAACTCGTGTATTTGGATACTACAATACTACATCATCCCTTTCTTTTGCATTGGGGATTAGTCTAGGGATGAGAATGAGTTGGGTTACCCGACACGGACCTGCGAGTAACCCCGGTCTCGAGACTGGCTGGGTGTGGTGCGGGCGACCTTCCCGAACCCTTTTACTTCCATGTTTATATTTTTTTAATTAATTATTTTTTTTCCTTTTTAACATGAAAAAAAAACCCGCCCCAAACTTGTCCCCAAACCTGATTGTTAAGGGTGGGACGCCTTAATGGGATCGGGTCTCACGGGACTCCGATCCGTCAGATTTTTTGTCATCCCTAGATAAGTCTCATCATGCAATTATATAAACCTATCATGACTTCAAGATGCCTAGAAAATTATCCGCTTATTGACAACGCTGATTCAAATAATGAGCAACATGTATGTCTCTATGTAATTGAAATTCCCACTTTTCATTCATGAGATAGCCCAAATCTCCTTGTATGCGGCCATGCCCCCTCATTTTCACCCATTTTTTTTGCTATTTGTTCTTTTGCATTAAATAGCCCCATAAATAAATCTCATAGCCGACATTTGTTCGAAATCAATGAGTCTTAAAACACTAGCCAAATGATTTGTGGTCTTTAAAGCATACCACACTGGGCCAAAAATTGTTATCTATCAATATAATTCTTTTAATTTCTTTGCCTTCGAATCTCTAAGTGCAAGTTGAATTTACCAATTGTTCCAAAGTAAACATAGCTTGTAGTGATTTTTTGACCTCATAAGCTGTAGCGAACCTAATAGCACCCGGTCTAACTCTTTCTTATTTTTCCCAATCTCATGATAAGAACATTGCTCGACCATGTCTCAAATTGTTGTTGTGCCAAGTGTTTTTGCATGTCTCTTGCTTTCATATAGTCTTCAATCTTCCTTTTAACATAATCGGGAACTCCAAAACATGGGGCTACATTTTTGTGAGTACATGTTAAATATCCCTTTATACGCGTAACCCCTCCGGTAATGGTTTTGTTGCAAAACATATATTCAATATAAACATTAGATTTTTTTATCACCTCTCGATTTTCTGATGTCCTTTCCATATTTTCAAGTTGGATCTTTTTTGAAGTAACGTGTGTTGATCCAACTACCAACCAGAGGGGGGTGAATGTGTATAATGCGAAATTATAAATTAATTTAAATCTAGATAAAACATAAACAATTAAACTTTCGCAGTCAATCAGTTAATAATAAATAATTGCATAAAATAAATAACACCAGATATGGTAACAAAGGAAAAATCCTTGAAGAACTCTTCACAGGAAAATGACCCCCCAAGCAAATGTGCAGTGAAATCCTTTAGAAAATAATAATTTACAGTTGTTTAGACACAATTAAATCTGAGTAGACTCTGACACCACAACCTGTAAATCACCGAAGAACTCTTCTGTTGTGCCTCTAGCACTTTTCAGAACCTTTTGACTATCTTTTCCCCCCGACTGGATGTCAAAAACGAACTTCGTTCTTCGTCAACTGAACTTCAGCTACCTCTTTCCAACTTCCAAACTCTGAAGGATTATTAGTAAATGATTTAGGGTTTGATGTTTTATGATTGGACAATCTAGAATTTCAAATCAAGAAGTTGCCGTGATTGATCTTGAATAATCAAAGAGTGAATCAAAAGATTGGTATGATGTTATCTCTATGAAAGATAATGATCAACCACCCTTAAAAACGAAATAGGCTTGGGTATTTATAATATGAAGTGTTTGAGGTCATATGTGATTGTAAAAAGTATAAAATCGCTAAATATGATTTTTCCAGATAACACGAGCGCTCGACCTTTCCATGGCCAGCGAATGATTGTCAGTATATTTTCACAACTTTCTCTTTCGATGTCCAATTAAGGCGATTCAAATTGCGTTAGAAAACTAACTCGAAGGATTACGGATACAATTCTTATAGAAATAACATTGTCCAAAGCCGAACCTATGCTATGCGAAAACTTGGTCTCAACCTACGGTTGAAAATTTGAATCATAATCCTTACGAGCTTTTGATACTACTTTACCTTATAATTGCATCACAAGTCTTTTTGAACACTATTTGGATCTTTTTGAGTCTAAATATTTGACTAACTCAACTACGACTCTTTGACTTATATTATAACTCAATAAAACGTGACATTTTGTCAAAGGGATTGCCAATTAACAAATTCAAAATCTAACACTTTCTATTGTTCTTTCCCATGATCCTAGAAATAACAACAAAATAAATATCAGTAAATAAAAATCAAACTTATATAAGGTAACTCAAAAACGCAATTTCATAACTTGCATAAAATATCCTTGTTCCGAAAGCAGTAGAGAAAAAATAAATTTAGTGGTAAAAGATGCAGGAGCAGGAAGACAAGCTGAGACACGTGAGATGCAAAATTTAGGATTAGTTCAACATTCCATAAATCTCTTTCTTTAAATGAACAAGAAAATAGATGCAAATTCACGAGTTCAAAACATTATATTAGCAGCAACTTTTTAGACTTTAGTTATAATAAAATACCTTGAATTAAGCAATGACAGAGAACTCCAGATTGCATTAGAAAATGATGAAAATTTTCAGGAACAATGACCGTGTATTTAAAATTACAATGCACAGATAATGCCAAAAAAATAAGCTGTTTCGTGGGAAAATTTTACGGTATTAAAGAAAAATCGGAAAACAAAATGCATATACAAATAAGGAAAAACAATTGTATACCTGCTGAATTTTTTGAAATTGCAACCTTTAACTTGGAGAAGAAGTCATGAAGCTTCAAGAACAAGAAGTTTTTTTTTTTTTTTTGAAGTCTTGAAAAGTAGTACCGAGAAGAACTTCAAAATAATAAATAAATAAATAAAAATTAAAAATTAAAATGAGAGAGAATGGGAAAGACAAAGTGAAAAATAATTACTTGATCGGCTGATCGGATTTTTTTTTTAATTTTTTTTGGGAGAAGAAATGGGCAAGTTCATTTCTGTTGTTGCTTTCTTTGTGTATTGGAGAAGCCCCAATACTATGGGTGGGTTTAACGTTCGGATTTTTCTTATTTAGCTCCTGTTTGATAGGAATTAAAATTCATATTTTAATCTAAATCAAAGTCAATAATAAATCCAAATCACATATTTCATGGGATCCACAACTTTTCAACTATACATTTCATCATTTTTTATCAAAATGTACTAAAAATTTGATTTTAATCTTCATCAAACACGGGCTTAGAATATTTAGGGTTTGAGCCCAACTTTATATATTGTTCTGCTTTGTTTTAGATATTAGAATAAAGGCCCATTTAAAGAACAAATAGCCGTTTCGAAAATTGTACAAAGCTGCAAAGAGGCTCATGCCTCACACCTCTTGAGGCGTATGTCTCAGTGCTTAAGGTGCTGCTTCAACCCAAAAAATGCCTTTTTCAGCGCCTCAAGGCACTAACATGCGCCTCGGCATGAGGCGTTATTCACTTTTCAGTGCACGTCTCAGTACTTAAGGTGCTGCCTCAACCCAAAAAATGCCTTTTTCAGCACCTCAAGGCACTAGCATACACCTCGACATGAGGTGCGCCTTGAAAACGCCTTTTCATACCATGAGCACAACTGAACTCAATATAATCAAAAGAGGAGAAAAATCTTGATATCAATAATATAGCAAGTTTTTATTACTAGATATCTGTGATTTGAAGCAGATTCACCTCGTATATTGCATTTTCCATGAAGTTAGCTAGGAAAAATGTGGGATTTATGTATTAGCTTAGGTAATGGAAGCCTTTTACACAATGCTTTTAATTATTCGGATTGGTTGACAAATCTTGAGTGCCTCTGCCACAGGAAATGGATGTTAAACAAAGGCGAGGCTTAACAGGATCACCAAGTGCTTCAGTCTCCCCACAAAGTGAAATGGGAACTAACAAAGGTTCTGGAGTCAGATCCTATGGATACTCACGTCGTGGCATCCGGGGTAACTTCATTCCCCCCATCAGATCCAATGGTAATAACGTGGGTAATATACCTAAAAGTGTTGCTGGAAAGGGTGAAGATGCATTAGACGACTCAACAAAAAGATGGTATTTGTTATCTCGATACATTTTTCCTTCACTCAATGCTGTATAAACTCTCTGAATTTGATATTTTAAGAGTATGTGTCCCTCCCCCTCCCCGTCCAACTCCTTTTAAGTAGAGGAAAGGGAACAAATGTTGATTTAATAACTTCTCTGTGCACAAGATTTAACATTGATGTGATGTAGTTTGGAATTGCTGTGTGGTGCTGATGGTGAACTTCCCGAGAAACTAAGGAATTTGGAACCACGGCTTATTGAACATATCAGCAATGAGATAATGGACCGGGACCCTAATGTGCGCTGGGATGATATTGGTATGTCAGCATGCACACGCTTCAGATTCTTTAACATTCATAATTTTTTACATGCTTTTCCTGAGCCATTTTTCCTTTTCCCCTGAATATTATAGCTGGTTTGGAGCATGCAAAAAAATGTGTTACTGAGATGGTCATATGGCCTTTATTGCGCCCGGACATCTTTAAAGGTTGCCGTTCTCCTGGCCGTGGTCTTCTTCTTTTTGGACCTCCGGTAAGCATTTACACATACTCAAGAAAACTCAGAAACAACTAAATCGTTACTCATTTTTGTTTCCTTTGCCCAAGGGAACTGGTAAAACTATGATAGGTAAAGCCATAGCTGGAGAGGCGAAAGCAACCTTTTTCTACATATCTGCCAGTTCATTAACAAGCAAATGGGTACGTAATATTTCTCCTATTGATCCCGTGATGATCAAATATAAAATTATTTAATTCTTTATTCAAAATTGTGACATGCAATTTAGTTCTAAATCAAAACCATGAATGTCTTCACTATTTATAATTACTAACTCCTGAACTTGTTCCAGCATTCTCAAATAGAATGCCTAACATTCCTTTTTGATATGCCATGCCTAACAGTCTTGTTTGCCTACATCTTTTTGTGGAAATTATTTTGCACCCAATTTCTGACAGTCTCTGTCATTGGGTGATAATAGGGGTCAGTCTGTAGCTTCTCATATTTTATCGACCCCCTGTTTGGTAAGGATTATAATCTAAGTCAAAGTCAACAATTAATATCAACCACATTTTATGGGACCCACGGCTTTTTAACCACACATTCATCATTTCCTATCAAAATCTACTAAAAAATTGAATTTAATCCCCACCAAACAGGGGCCTAATATAATTATGACGAAGAAATATATACTTTTTTTTTTCTTTTTTTCGAAATCATATTCTTATTTTAAATATGCACGAGCATGTAAATAGTTCATATGCTCTAATTACTGAATGCTGTTTCGTAACTGTAGATAGGTGAGGGTGAAAAGTTAGTCAGGGCACTTTTTGGAGTTGCTTGCTGCCGCCAGCCTGCTGTAATATTTGTGGATGAAATAGATTCACTTTTGTCGCAGGTAGGAGTCGATTGGCTTTATTTTTTTTTCTCCCTCTGGTTTTCTCATGAATATGGAAGTTTCAATTTATGTAAGCTGCAACTTGCAGTTTATAGTGAGTGCAATATTTTTTTAACTTTCATTTATTTGTTGAAGAATATATAGAAACAAAACATTCCTAAGTCTACAGTCCCTAAATCCTTTCAGCTCAGGTTTTCAAAGGTATACGTTGTTCATAAGGCACTTGTGTAATAATTAATAGTTGTCAAGATTTTGAAGGTAGGCTCTTGATAAAGATAGCATCAAAATCCTATTTATTTGCATTTTCAAGCTTTGTAATTATTTACTACCCAGCGAAGATGCTTAGTTAATCGACTCAACATTGGTGCAGCGCAAGTCAGAAGGTGAACATGAATCGAGCAGGCGAATGAAGACGCAATTTCTCATCGAAATGGAAGGCTTTGATGGTGGAAACGAACAAATTCTGTTAATAGGTGATTGTTAAACTGGTTAAACCCCAAATGTTTTAGTTAAATATTTCTAGCTGAGTCACAGACGCTTACACACACATTGCTTTTTCTATTACGAAGTTGAAGCTCCTCGCACTATATTGTATCATCTAGTGTTTGATACTTGGTTATAGTTTTTGATGGGTATCTGGCCAAAATTATTTTAGTCTCATTGGTCCTCTTTATTTCTTGTCCAGATTCTGCATTATTGAGAAAAGTTAGTAGGCAGGTTTATAATTGTGTTTTTTCCTCAAATAGGTGCAACCAACAGACCTCAAGAACTTGATGAGGCCGCAAGGAGGAGACTTACGAAGAGACTATATATACCACTCCCCACTTCAGGTCCAAGTTACAGCCATCCTTCTAAAAATTTCATTAGAACTATTTAATTTCTTATTATTTTTTTGTATTTGATATGAAGATGCAAGAGCATGGATTATTAAGAATCTTTTGGAGAAAGATGGATTATTTAACCTGTCAGAGGAGGATACTGATGCAATATGCAAATTGACTGAAGGTATCTTATTCAAAGAATACATCATTGAAAAATGAGAAATTTAAGACCTACAGCTACTTTCCTGTCGATTTACATATTTTTAGGGTACTCGGGATCTGATATGAAGAATCTGGTGAAGGACGCATCTATGGGTCCACTCAGAGAAGCGCTAAGACAGGGAATTGAAATTACAAACCTGGAAAAGGATGATATGAGGCCAGTAACTCTTCAGGTATTAACTTGAATTCTTACAGAGTATGTTTTACTTTGCTTAAAAGTTTCTTGTAAATAAAGTTAAGACTACTTTCGGAAAGGAAGTTTTCTTTTTTGTTAGTAGAAAAGTAATTTTGAAAATCATATTTGGCAAAATAAGTGACTTAAAGTAAGCTTGACTTTTGTGCACAGCCAAACATGGGGGGAAAAAAAAAGATGATACTTCTGTTTAAATATAACAATTAACACTTTTCTCTCTTCCACTTTCCATGCAAGAATATTAACCAGTATTCTCATCTTTTATTTCTTAATCTCGAGTTCGTTCTGCTGATCATATGTAGGACTTTGAGAATGCATTACACGAAGTGAGAGCATCAGTTTCCTTGAACGAACTTGGTATATACGAGGAATGGAACAAACAATTTGGCAGCTTAGCATTGTAGCGGCCAGCTTGGTTATGGATTTAGGGAACAGAGGAAAACACGGATGGTGATTGTGTTCTGATCGGTGGATTACTTTGGACATTGAGGTACATCGATGCAAATATCAGTAATATTACTGAATAAGTTGACATTTTCCTAATTATATAATATGATGGAACGAATTAATATTAGCATATATGAGATGGAAACCTTAATCCATGTCACTTCAATTTTATATCCAATGCCTCCAGTATGGACTGGCAAATGCTGTCAAAGTGTTATTTGCTTCTCATTGAGCACCATGTAATGATCAGAATAAAAAAGTAAATGGTAAAATGTGAAGCATACTGCTATTATCCACGAGTAGTGAAAAAGAAACCCCAGATCGCTATTTATCTGATCCAGTTCTGCACTTTTTTCATCGGTTCCTTTGTGAAAATGCCGATGTCTATAATGTGTCCAGGTTTCAAAATGTGTCGCCTCTTCAATTAAACTAAGAACAGGAAGTGCGGAGTTGTCAAAATTTTATTGAGGAAACAATGAAGGGGACACAAGTTCAGGACATCAGATCTGAGTGCATGATGAAGTTGGAAAACATGAGAACAAAGAACCCGGGGGAGCCCAGGACTTTTTGTTTAGTGTAGGCAGTGGTAGACCTTCTAGGGGCCCCCAAAAATTTTTTTAATGAATAGGATCAAAACCTCACGTATGAGGCAATAGGGGCGGTTTAATCATGGTTTTTAATTTCAACCTTCACATTTCCAGTCTTAGTTCCTTATCGGTAAATAAGGTGCATATTAGTATGAAATAATTATCAGTTGTTTCCAACACCGGCTTTCCATCATAAGTCACATCAACAGGTGTGGCAAAAGTGTGCAACTGTCTTTGTGTAAGTGTGCAATTGTTTTTGTAGGCTGCAACAGGTTTGTCCATGCCAATTTAGTTTTATTTTTTTAATGGGCCTTAACGGGACTGACCCAATACTTAGTGCAGGCATGTGCCTGCAGTGGGCATATACTGGGTCTGCCCTTGCAAAGAATCAAGTTTCTAAAATGCGTAATGTGTTGAGTTGCGTTGCGTTGATATCGAGCATAAGAATTATAAACTTAGACGTGTCAATATGAAGAATAGCCGTCATAATGCGTTTCGTATTTTCAATGTTATCTTAATTCTTTTTAAGACATTCAACATATTTTTATATAATAAAATAGATTTTTTTACATAAAAATAGATGCACACACATTTACACATTTACTAATATTCCATTTATTGTTAATTTTAATAACATAATTTACAATTAGATTACAAATTTAAAGGCCTAACATTACAATTTTAATAACACTAGTGGAGGTCTCGTACTTCGTATGAGAATCGTTCTTTAGTCGAATTTATTAGAATTGTTCCAACGTAATTTTAAGAGGAATTTTGTTTCTTTATATATAACATGTAACCGATTTGAAAAAAATTAAGAGTGAAAACATTTAGACAACGTCATAAAATCTAAAGTTCTCGGACAAACTTAGACTTGAGCTGTATTTATTTGTTCAATAAATTGTTTGCCAAACTACCTAGGCGTATAAAAGCATTTACTTAATTTTTGGTCATACATGAACTTGAAATCAGTAAGTGCTTATCTTCTAAAGCCTTTATCAGAATCTATTAAAAGATAGATTTTTACTTGAACTAAACAGGGGCTTAAATATATTAAATCCATCAATCCATTTTCTAGTGCTATTAAAAGGACCAGTACAGACCATCTTATTCACAAATTGAAAAGCATAAAAGGACTTCTCAAAAATTATAATCAAGAAACATTAAAGAGACCAATGATAGCAATCTTTAAAAAAATAATTAAAATATGCACGTAAATATAATGTCACATACCTAAAGTTTAGTTTCATAGACAACAAGAGAGTTAGACCGTGTTTCAATGATGTCTTTTTCACACTTGGACAATTCCTTTTTGTTTAGTGGTCTTGTTAGCTGAAATGATTTTCATAACATTATTCTCTTGCAGAATTGTTGAATGTTTCCAAATTATAGATTGAAGTCATCAAAGCTTCTTCCCTGTGCAAAATGCATAGAGGTGTCATTACACAGAACAGGAGTTGACATCTAGTTTTCACATACAACAAGGAATAAAACCCTCGTAAACATAAAACATGCATTATTATGCCTGTAGCTGGAATATAAGGAACATCCAAAAAATAAATAGTTGAATTATTAGTTCTTTCACGATTGATTAAATACAATTTTTCATTACACAGCTTAATAATTCACAAATTATGCTCACCGCCTGCTTGATTTAAAACCACAAATGTGGAAATAGCAATGAAAAACTAAGATTTAAACTCCAAATAAAATAAATTCAACTGTCCTAATACACTAATAACAATCAATACTTCATTCCAAACCAAACAACCCGGTAAACTGAACAATGGAATTCAATCAACCACGTAAAATTGACACGCAATCACAAACTAATTAACTATGTAAACATAGCGAGCAAAGAAACAAAAGATGGAGAATTACACAGCACATTCTTCATGCTTCTAGGTTTTCCATCAAGTATTGGCCATAGTAAGCTGGTATAGCTCCGTTAGCAGTGGTGTCACCATAGGATTGGTCGGCCATTAGATTACCACAATTCCTTTTCCCTTCATTTGCTAGTCCATTAACCAATGAAAGCCCTCACTCAAATCTAAAAAAACTTCAAGAAATGACCTTAAATTCAAGCCCTAAGATGGAAACGTCATAATTTTCATCTTCTAGCATCAGATTTCATAGCACAACATTGTACATGGAGAGATGATTGGAAATTGCAAGAGGGTGAAAGATAGAGAATGGAAAAAAGAAATCTAGAAAGAAGTGAACACACCGGTGGATGGGGAAGGAGGAGACTCTAATAAATGGTCACGGACAACTTTCAAGTTTTACAATAATAATTGCTATCTAACCCTAGCATCTGTTTCCATCTAATTGGGGTTATCTCTCGATTCAGGGACACCATTTTCAGCCTAGGGGATATCAACAGAGGCTTTAGCATCTTTCATGTTGATGTCAGTTTCAGTGGAACTTTGGGAGCAAGATCAAAAGCAGCCTCCCCTGTTTTCAAGTTGGTCAGTTCCTTTGCTGACTCTGACAACAGGAACTTCAACCTCAATCTCTTCCAAAAGCTGATTTAAATTCCATCAGAGCCGTTATAGTTCAAAGAATATTCAACACAATACTTACATCAAAGAGTTCTACACAGAGGACTAACAGTTGCTGAGTCAACCGAAATAATACCATACATATTTAGGCATACTTCGACCTTCAATTTTTTCAGTTCCCCTTTTGTTGATTGGAAGGGTCTATGTTGTAGCTGGATACAAAAATAAAAGAAATATAAATATTTTTAAACGAGTGACAATATATTCAGTGACATTTTGGCAGAAAAAACACAAATAGATTACCTTCAAAGTGGTTATCTTTGTTGGTGCTTTCAATTTACTCACATTAGCATATTGAAAATCAACAGCGAAAGTGCCAGATCAGTAGAATGTTAGAGCTTTTGCACTTGGTACTGGATTATCATTGGGGAACACAATGGTGCTCTACTGATTATCTATATCTCTATTATGAGCATCTGAAAGGATTTTAATAAAATAGGTGGCCAAATATTCGTAGCCATAATTACCCATCCTAAATCCAACTAAGCATACAAGAAAATAAATATTCTAGAGCCGAAGGAAAACTAAGAAAATCCCATAGCAAAATGCAATGGATAAATCAGGAAAAAGGTAGAAATCAGTGGCTAGCCTTTCTTCCTGGAATGTAGCAAATTCACAAAATTGTCAGTTATATTCTCACTGAAAACAGAGATTTGAACACCCTTCTTTCTCCTAGGTGCTATTTTAAGATTCCCATAAATAATTCCAATGAAGTAAACTCACTAAATATTATATAATTTTGATTAAGAACCTTTACCAACTCATACTATAAGCACCACAAATACCCGAAACAAAATTATATCCAATTGTCATCATTTATTATAACAAATAATGGAACCACCATAATATCAAGAAGTGCAATATATACAATTACGACATTAAAAAAAATAAATAAAAAAATTAATCTACGAAAGAACAAATAAAAACTTCATAATATGATATTATTTGTAGGGTTGGACATAAATAGAACCTCCAACATGATTCCTCAACATTAGAGTTAACGTATGTGGTACACAACTAATATGAGATGTATAGAAAAGATGCAATTAGGATTATGGTAAATACAAAAGATGTAATTAGGATGATGCGAATTAAAAATACTTTCAACCAAATATAGCCATAAATTATTCAATTCAGCGAAAAGTAAAATAAAAAATCAAATTATCTTACCTCTTTCTGCAATTTGGAGAACATAGTGAATCCAGGCTGCAACTCTTTATTTAAACCCAAAAAGGTGGTCCAATTTTCTCCACTTCATAAATCCAGCTGGAAAAAAAAAATAGAAATATTAAGTAAAAAATTTAGAAATTTCTCTCTTTCTATGTCTAAGCCCAAGTTAATCTTAATGCGAAAACACAAAAACATTCACATAAAGTTGAGTAAGCCAGTGCAAAAAGATGGGAGAACAAATGGAGATGGAGAGGTGAAGTCAAAGAAGATGGGTGTGAGAACAGGGGACGTGCTGAGGAGGAGAAGATAAAGGTTAGAAAAAAGGAAAATAATTGATGAGCTAACATCTGCTCCAGAACACAGAGCTTCAAGGAATCCTTACATAGATTAAACTAAAACTAAGAAAGGGAATCATAAATGATGTCTAAAATAGCAACATATACAATAATCCAACTTCAAATTAAAATTACCTTGAAATCCGTCCACACATCTGCGATCATAATTCATCATCACCGCCAAATAAATTGCACCACCAAACATTTTGGAACTTGAATTTGGGAGAAGAAACAGAGCACAGACGATCGTAGAGAGATAAAGTAGAGATTGGAGTTTTGCGGAGAGAGACGAGAACAGATCAAAAAAAATTTCCTGTCTCTTTTTTTTTGGGGATCATTTTGCCGGATATGTCTGGAGTATTTGTTTCCCTCTTAGGTACATCTCTGAACTTCTTTGTTTTTACCGGGTATGTCCGTGTTTTTTTGTTATTGATACTACTAGGTCTGTCCAAGGTAGTAGCTTGTTAGGAACTTCTAGGGGGTAACCTTTTGTCTTTTTTGGGGAATGCTCGGAGATTTTGTACATCATTTTATCTATTAAATTTTTACATTTATGATTTAAAAAAAAAAATTATATGGCATTAGATATTATCTCTCCGCAGACCATCTTTTAAGAAAATCGGTTAATGAACAGTTAGAAACCTGCTATGTGTCTTAGATGAACAGTAAAGGGCGGAACTGTGTGTGGTTGAAGCCACTAGGGAATTTTGAAAATTTTAAACATCATTTGAGCGCCCAAACACTTTTCCTTGCTTAGCCTACCAGAAATCTCGTCCAAATTGAGCCCACTACCACAAATCAATCACAACCCAATCTATATCACAGTGGACTCATCTGGTAACTGGTAAGTGAATGAGAATTGAGTAATTATAATTTATAAATCTTATTAGTGATTTTCAATGTAGTAGTTTAATTATTGATTATTAATTGTTTTGAGTGTTGAATTTATTGATTAATTCATTTTAGTTATTTAGGGCTTATTTGAAATTAGGGATTTTTGTGGTAGTTAATTTATTTATTATAGAAAGGGTTTATCTAGAATTTCTTGTGGTAGATTGACATACTAGTAGTTAATTCTTTTATTAATAAAGGGCTTACCTTTTTTTTTTTTTTTGGTGAATTGTGATAGTTTATAGTTAATTTATTAATTTTTTGTATTTGCACATTTGTGGTGCTTTTTTTTAGCTCTTAGATATTGACATTTAAGCAAAATTAATTTGTTATATTTATGAATTTGAACTCTAAATTATTCTAATTTTTGGCTTAAAAAAAAAAAAAAAAAATTCGCCCCTCTCCACCCTTCATTTTTTTCTCTAACCTACTACGTTTGTATATTTTAATTCCGCCCCTCGTGAACACAAGGGGGACAATTTTTTGTCTATCCCCTCTTTTAAGAATGGAGAGATAGCCTATAGTTTTCAAATAAAAACTCAAATTACTTAATAGTTTTCTAGATATTACATTACATATGAATGGACTACGTAGATTTGGGTTAACTAATGTTTGATGAATGATTATTTAGCTTAGTTTTTTTAAGATTTAGAAATGGCTTGGTACAATTTGGAACTAATATTTAAATGTTAGATTGCTTGCATTTATGTGCATTTTGTGCGACTATTCGCGCTTGGTCGCGCATTACAATGCCTATGCGCGACTATTCGCGCTTGGTCACGCATTACAATGCCTATGAGTGCAAGACAACACATATTTGTGTTTAGAAGTTGACTGCATTAATATGCGCAAACCCCAAATGCAATGCATTTTGTCTCAATACCCAATCAATATGCGCAAACCCCAAATGCAATACATTTTTTGTCTCAATACCCAATCGTAATATGCGCAAACCCCAAATGCAATACATTTTTTGTCTCAATACCCAATCGTAAAAGGATGTTATCCAAACGCATTTCAAGTAATTGTGGTAAAACTTAGAGGTGAACAAATAAATCGCCAACCCACTAAATCGAATTAAAAACCGCAACAAATAGTTTGGTTTTATTCGGTTTCAAATGTGAAATGGTTTGGTTTGAAAAAATTTCAAACCGCTTTAAACGGTTTGGTTTAGGTTTCAATTGTCGAACCCGCGGTTTCAAACCGCAATCCACTAAGTTTTAAACAAATTATAAAAAAAATGAGTGCAAAAATAGCTTATCAAATTCAAACTATCATTGAAATCATTAAGTCATTTTGAGTGTTGTTTTGGTTTCTTTTCTGTAAAAATGAGTTATAGATTCAACTTTTATCAAAATTTGGACGTATTATTAAAAGATTTCTAGGCTTTGTCTATTGCAAAAAATGTGGAAGTTTTTCAGGAATAAAGCCCTCGTAAAAATAGTCCAACTTCATTCTCAACTATAACTACTGAAAGCCGCAAAAAAGTTAAAATAATGCTTGCAGTTTCCATTGAAGAACTTTATAAACAAATTAGAAGAGAATTCATTAGGACACATATTTATAGCATACTAAATATAAGAAATAATCTTGCAGTAACATAGTATGTTGTCTTTTATTTATGTGAATGATTTTGAACAAATAAATCTCATTGTAGTAAAACTTGACCTGTTGACCCTCTGACTTTTTCAGTGATACGAATGTATTTAAGTAATTATCGTTCTGTAAGACTATAGTGAAAATGCAATTTTGTTTTTCTTTTAGCCAAATATGATATTGAGTTTTTTTCCTTAATGACATCTTTTAGATAGTGCAAGAAAACACATTCAATCTCGACGATGTTCACAAATTATGGAGATGGATTAAAATTTTAAAGCCTCTGTTTGATTTCATTATTTTTAACTCATGTTTTTACGTTACTCAATTTCAGCACATTTTAACAATAAAATATTGTAAACATAAAATTAAAACTTATCTCTCATTTCCAGAAACACAATATCATATCAATCACTATTTAAAATTCTTTTTTTTTTTTTTTTTTGGTCAAATAATGACAATCGTTTAAACTTCGACGAAATTTTATTAATTATCAAAAAACAAAGACTCTTAAAAAAGAGTATAGATGGTGACAATAATTAAAAAGTGGTTTGAAAAATTGTATAAATTATAAATTGATTTATAAATCAGTTTATGATGTTAGTCCAGCAAACGATAAATTATATTAACATGGATACACTGTTACATTTGTCCGATGTATTCAAAGTTCATTGCGTGTGACGAAGACCATATTATTATTACCACACAAGTTATAGATCTAAAATCAATTTGTAATTCCTAAAGTATTATCAAATAGAGCCTAAATAACATTTTTCTATTGTTAAAATACCAATCATCATGTTTGAGCCCCATTATTTGTAAATCAAGTTTTTTAAACTCTCAATTTTAACCATCCATTTTAGTTAAACTCACCATATTTGACTTTTCAAACAAATTTTAATTACACATTCTCTAAAAAATACTATTCAAAAATCAAAACCATATTATTTCCCAAATAATGGGACTCAAATTGGTATGCAATAATATAAAACTAATTTACAATGTATTTGGTCTTTTCTTTATATTTTTTTAAAACCACATTATAATCATGTATATTTTTCAAAATGAACCATATATTTACCTAAAAACTCAAGATTTCTTGTTTATAAACAAAAAATTTACTGTCGAATCGAGGTTTAGCCTCATTTGGCCCCCAATTTTGACAAGTTTTTAAAAATGTGGTTTTAAAATCATTTGAAAAATCTAATATTGTAGATTTGATTAAATGAATTATTGAGATTAAATATTTTAAAATTTTGATTTTCAAAAATTGACATTATTCAATTAGAAACTTTATACCTATTATTTAAATGTACCATCGCTAAATAATACTCCCTCCGTGTCGTGAAGGTAGACTTGTATTCCTTATTTGTTCGTTCCAAATTATAAGCCACTTTTCTTATTGAAAGTCAATATTTTTAGATTTTTCAGTATATCCTTATTTAATATTCATTGTTATCAACAAATATAAAATAATCATATTTATTACGTTATTTAATGTAGTAATATATTAGTAAAATGTAAAAAAAATTTAATTAATATTTTTTTAATTTGTGTGAAAATAAAAACAAATCTATCTTCATACAACGGAAGAAATATTATTCTTGTATCGTTTAATTTGGTATTATAAAATTGCCAAGGCGGGATATTATCTCTATTAAACTTATCGATCTTCACGACTTCACCTACTTATTCATAGTTCTATGCAAAATTTTAAAATATATATGTACATTTATAATAATAATAATAATAATTTTGAATTAAAAAAATTAAAAATTCCTCAGATAGTTCTCATTTCATGTTATTTACTGCCCACTTTGCATTCACATAAAGCCCGGTCTAGAATTCGTAATGAAAGAAACCACAAGTAGAAACATTCTGACACTCTTTTCATTTGAAAACAAGGTTAGAAGTTTATTCAAACAAAGACTATATTACATACGAAATTCAGTTAAACAAGAAAAAACATACATGTAATTCAACCATAATCTCATTACTGCAAACCATCTATTTAAAATTAGAAATCTTCATCAATCTTGAACACATGTGTATCTCCTCCATTTCCATTCAAACTCGACATCACTGATGCCTTCTGGTATTCACCAACCCTCTTCTCAAAGAAATTCGTTTTCCCCTGCAAACTGATCAATTCCATCCAATCAAATGGGTTTTGCGCATTGTATAATTTGCTGTACCCAAGCGCATTCAACAGTCGATCAGCCACGAATTCAATGTATTGACCCATCAGATCACCGTTCATCCCAACCAGGGCGCAGGGAAGTGCGTCACAGACAAATTCCCTCTCGATATCTACCGCATCAGCGATAATCCCCTTCACTCGCTCCTCGCTCAGTTTCATCCTCAACAGGCTGTAGAGCAAGCACGCAAAATCACAGTGTAAACCCTCATCTCGTGAGATTAACTCGTTTGAGAAAGTTAATCCAGGCATTAATCCTCGCTTTTTTAGCCAAAATATGGCGCAGAAGCTTCCCGAGAAGAATATCCCTTCAACACAAGCGAAGGCGAGTATACGCTCGGCGAAGGATTCTGAGCCGTCGATCCAGCGGAGAGCCCACTTGGCCTTCTTCTCCACACAAGGAATGGTCTCGATAGCGTGGAAAAGCCGATTCTTCTCCTCCGAATCCTTGATATAAGATTCGAGAAGAAGACTGTACATCTCGGAATGGATATTCTCAATCGCTATTTGGAACCCATAAAAGGCACGCGCCTCCGAGATTTGAACCTCTTTCATGAACCTTCCGGCGAGGTTTTCCAAAACGATGCCGTCCGAGGCGGCGAAAAAGGCAAGAATATGCTTGATGAAATGCCTCTCGTCCTCGGTCAATTTTTCCCAGTGCTGAATGTCCTGGGACAAATCGACCTCTTCTGCTGTCCAAAACGAGGCCTCTGCTTTCTTGTACATTTCCCAAATTTGGGGGTACTGAATTGGGAACATGCAGAATCGATCTGGGTTCGGGGCTAGGATGGGTTCTTCGGGGATTGAAGGCATTTTTTTATTTTTTATTTTTTGAAAAAAATCTAAAGAAAGTGCTTCTAGGGTTCGGATCGAAAGCAGAGGAAATGGTTGATAATTGGTTTGGGGAAACATGGGGGATAATGTGAAGTTTATATAGGAAGGGAAAATGGAATTTGAATGAGAAAAGATGAGCGCGGAATTTGAATTTTGGGGGAGAAAGCTTGCGGGAGAAGAATGAACCTTAAATAAATTGGGATGATTGAAATTGAAAACAATATTATGTTTTGCCGCCCTGCATTTATACGGATATAAGATATTTATGCCGGTATTAATTGTTTGGTTGATTTAAAATCAAGATTTTTAATTTAACTTTTCTCTAACGTAATTATTATTATTATTATTATATTTTATAAGTTAATTTATAAACGATACAATTTTTTAAATCGCTTTTCAACAACATATTTTACTTCAAAAAAATTTTAATCACACATTTCATCAAATTTTATGTTTGATTCTAGTTAAAATGAGTTTTTTTGAAGTAAATAGTGATTTTTAGAAGAATAAATGGTTAAAATTTGGTTGAAAAATTAAATATTGTGAACTTAACTTTTAATGAATGATTAAAACTGAATACCGTAAAAAAATTAAATTTTTTTAATGAAATAATTTTAATTTCTAAATCAATTTATGAACAATTTAAACCTTCCCATTAGTGGTCCCAAAAGGTAAGTAATAGATGGCATGTGACAATGTAACTCGAGACGTTTGGTTTGGAGCGTAGTGTAAAGATAAATGCTCGGTTTGAATATATTTCAAAATTTGGACCAAACTTGCGAGGGAAGCAGTATGCTAAACCTAAACGGCTAAACCCCATCCTTTTAGCCTCTTTGGTATACATTTGTTTGTGAATTTTGTTTAAAAACAGATCAATGACAATATTTTATTGAATTATTTAAAAAAAAAATCAATAATGACTAATCAAATATTCTTGTCCACAAATTTTTATTTTTCAATAAAATAAATCAATTAAATGTTTATATGTCATCATTTATAAACAAAATTTAAAAACACATTTTTTATCAAATAGTGGTATAAATTTGGTTAAAATAATATTTTGAGTAAAAAAAATTTCGAGAATATGTGGTTTAAAAATAAGAATTTTTTTGAATTTACGTTTATATCCTCTGTTTGGTATAACTACCATTTTGAATTTTGATTTTAAATCAAAGTCAATATCTAAACTTAATCACACATTTTATGTAACTTCAGTTTTTCAACCACACAATTAATCAATTTTTATTAAAATTTATTAAAATCTGATTTTTACTCCTAACAAATAGGGTTAATTAACATGTTTCATGCTTTGTAATTATTTTCAAATTCAAATTTGAAGTAATGGCAAAAATATTCGACTTGACCTGATGAGGCGAAAAAATCGGTCCCTCAGGTCACGGGGCAAATTCTAGTGGTATTGAGCAACACGAACTGATCGCGAGGAGGGGGTGGGTGGAATTTGGTACCCCTGAACATGCCCCAAATAATTATTAAAATATATATGATAAAAACAAATAAATGGGGCTGAAGAGTTTACTCGCCCCCGAAATTCGTGGGGCACGAAATGAGTTTGAGATTAACTATTTTTCACAGGACAAGGGGCTAGGTACCCGACACAAACTCGCCCTTTGCCATAAAAAAAATCTTGTTCGAGTTTCTTTAACAAAAATCTCTTCATTTTTTATACTTATTTTCAACAATATATTCACATAATTTAATAACATTGTAGCAATTATAAATTTGATTAATTTATATTTTTGAGGTGAAATTTGTGATTAAAAGTGAAGAGAGAAAGATTTTCTTGGAAAATTGGTTTTCCATGAAAAATTAGGACCATCAATCAAACAGGGCCTTAGGGTTTTTTTTTTTTAAATCATGCTCCTATTTGGTGGAGATTAAAATTAGAATTTTAGTAGATATTAATAAAAGTTGATATAATGAAACTCATTCATGTGTTTTATGAAATGAGTAGCTAAAATTATTTGTGACTTTAATTTGAGATTAAAATCATTAGTATTTAATTAGAACCAAACATATGTTATATGTTTTGCCCCCTGTTTGATTCTCATTATAAACTAACATTTTTCTATATTCTTTTCAACATCACATTTATCAATAAAATAATATTACACATAAATTCAAAAAAAAAAAAATCTCTACTTTTTAACATTACGTTATCTTAAAAATCACTATTCATTTTATAAATACTTTATAAACAACATCAACAAAAGGCTTTGTAAAATTAAAGAAAAATGGAATAATATACTAGAGTAAAAGGGATAATCAATAAATTGTGTGTTCTATTGAGAACTAAGGTTGTGACGTTGTGTTTGATACACTCATTTTCTCTAAAATTGAATTCCATTATACAACACTTTAAAGCATGTTTTGAGCTATTTTTCATGAAAAATTGATTTTAGTGAGCTGATGATTTTTATTTTTCCTGAAAGTTGGATAACCTTGAAATATTATTCCGTGGAAAACAAAAGCTAACAAACACGACATAAGATTACATATTTATTGAATGAAAAATGAAAGTTATTGATGTGTTTCGGACCTTCGACAATCGGAGTCATAGCAGGCTTGACAGAAAGTTAAATATTCAAGTCAAAATAAAAGTGCAGTCCAGTCAACCATGTCGGAATTGGATGAATAATATATGTTTTTCGATTAGAAACAGGTCACTAAGCAAAACTCATGGGCAAAAGCCCTTGAGACGACTGATTTTATGGCCAAATTCCATCATTTGGGGCTTCAAAACAGCAAATCAATTATGCAGACGGAAATTAGGGTTTTTTGCGTATTTTTAGGTTAAATTTTGTTTTTAATTATTTGTTTGCCTATTTTAGAATTTTAGTCTAATTAGAATTCTATTTTTAGTCAATTAGCGGCTATGTTATTTTACTTATTTATATTCATTTCCATTCATTGTAATTCAGACTTTGATGATTGAATAAAAATAGATTGAATGTTTTTCAATTGTTTAATGTGTGGATTCACATTACAAACCAAAACTTATCAAGATTGATTATCTTGTGGCGTTCATCCAGAACTTATCAAATATTCGCGAGAGTATTTGTGGCGTTCAAATCAGAGACTTATCAAGGAGATTAGGCAAATCCTTGTGGCGTTTCAAAAGTCGTGGTTCTTTATTCCGCATCGTCAGCCATCGCGTCGTGAATATCGGGTCATGATTCATCCGTCCAACCACAACCCGAGTTCGGAACTTTCCGGCGTTTCTTCCGCTCTTCGAATCTCATCATCTGGTATCAGAGCTGGACTCTGAATTCAGGTTTTTCTATCCAGTTTGATTTTTATGTTTATCATCGAGTCCCATAAAAATCATCCATATCTTGTTGTTGAGTCTTTTTTTTCTTGATTTTATTGTTCTTCGTGCCAGTAAATTTTTTCTTTGTTTGATCCAATAAAAATCCAACAAAATTCAAAAGTGTTTGTTTTGCTTAATTCTTATCCGAATTAAGTTCCGTTTGTTCTGTCGTGTTCGTTGTCGAATTTTCGGATTTTATAAAAAAAAAATTTGTTTTATTATTTTATTTATTCCGAAAATTCATCCTAAAAATTCAAAAAAAAAAAAAAAAAAAAAAAGAGAGAGAGAGTCCATTCAAGAACCACTTTCTTGAATTTCTTGATCCTTTGTTTTCATTATTATTTTTCTGTGTCCTTCCACATAAATTTCACAATGTCCAATTCCATGAAAACGTCAAAGATCGTATGTAGAGATTTTTGAATGAAGCTTTGATGAGGTTGGATAAACTAGATGAAAGGGAAGGGAAATTGAAAAATGGGCGATCTCAAGCAAATCGTAGTGATTATAGGCGTGATCCTAAACTTAGGGATGTAATCGGGGTTAAGAGAGGAGCTGAGATTGATCCAAAAACAATTTTGAAAATTCAAAAAGAAATTTATGAGGAAAGATTGAGGTGTGAACGGGAGGCAGAAAGAAAATATTTGGCTAAATTGCGAAAGAAGGAGGAGAAACGAAAGGCGGTGATTAAATGGCTAGAGGAGAGTGAAATACATGTTATAGTTGAGCCTCGGGATATGAATGTTCAAAAGAAGGAGGGAGGCTTGAAATATGAATTAGAAGTAGTTGAAGAGACCCCGAACTTTGTGGTAGGAGTTGAAAACGTGGAATTATGTGAACAAACTCCAAAATATGATGAGGAATTAGAAGTTGGGGTAGAAGTTCAAATTTTGAGCTTTGAATTGGAAGATCCACATTTTGGTAGTGATGGAGTAGTACATGAACATGGTGATTCAAATGTGGAGGTCGGAGATGTGGTTGAGTTTGAAGATAAAAAAATTGAACAAGAAATTGCAAAGGAGGAAAGAGGCGAAGTGAAGAGCCTCGTGGTTCAAGAAGTGGAGTTGGTAGTGGCTTGTCATGAATACAAGGATCCATACCTTGTACCTCATGAAGCTAACATGTCTCTCCCTATTTTGTTTAAATCTTTTTTGCAGGTTAATTATATTTGGAAGCTTCAACCACACTACGTATGGCAAAGAGAGTTCAAGCTCCATCTCTTCCATGTTTTCCGAGCAAATGAACATAATTTATTGAACTCATGGCATGGAAGCAATAATTTTCCGTTTGATCCAGGAGGTGAAGTGAAACAACAGGAACAAAGCTATGATTCGGGACGAATCATCCTAAAGAAGGAGGGTATGATGTGTTTTGGACCCTCGACAATCGGAGTCATAGCAGGCTTGACAGAAAGTTAAGCCCCTGTTCTCTTTACTGTTTTGAGGTCGTTTTCTGTTTTTATTTTCGAAAACGCTAAAAACGCGTTCTCTTTACCATTTTCGAAAACGCATTTTGGAAAACAAAAAAAAAAATTTGTACACAAAACGGAAAACGCCCGAAACATCGTTTTGGGCGTTTTGTGTGTATTTCGACAAAAAATGTCCAAAACGCGGAAAACGCGTTTTGGGAATTTTTTTTTTTTTATTTAGAATTATCTTAACTTAGAACTAAACTTAATATAAAGTTTTTATTTTTTTATTATTTTTTTTAGAATTATCCTAACTTGGAACTAAGCCTAAATAAAGAATTTTTTTTTTTTTTTTTTTTTAGAATAATCCTAACTTGGAACTTAGTTTAAATAAAGTTTTATTCAATTCAATATCAACATTACAAAAAAAAAAAATTAAATGAGAATTATTGTTGTTATATTTCAAAAAATGTAATGATAAATGGACTCTGGTGGTTTTGAAAGAACTTGCATTTTCTGGATTTTAATAGAAGTAGAGTTTTCTCAAGTCCCGAACCTGACCAAGCTGTGTTAATATAGACTCTTAATGCTCACATTAGTGTGTTGCATGTAACCATATTTTTAGTATATTGTGAAAGGAAATTTGAGTTGGAGTTAGTAGCATTCTGCAAGCAAATTAATTAAAAATAGTTTAAATAGTGTTCTGCAAAATTTCAAACAGAATGTGTTTTCCAGCTTTTCATTTTCAAAAACAGTTTTCAGAAATGACAAACCAAACGCATTTTCAGCAAATTTGAAAACAAAAATGAAAACACAAAACACAAAACATTTTCGAAAATGAAAATACAAAATAAAATACAAACAGAACGCCACCTAAATATTCAAGCCAAAATAAAAGTGCAGTCCAGTCAATCATGTCGGAATTGGATGAATAACATATGTTTTTCGATTAGAAACAGGTCGCTAAGCAAAACTCATGGGCAAAAGCCCTTGAGCCGACTGATTTTATGGCCAAATTCCATCATTTGGGGCTTCAAAACAGCAAGTCAATTATGCAGACGGAAATTAGGGTTTTTTGCGTATTTTTATGTTAAATTTTGTTTTTAATTATTTGTTTGCCTATTTTAGAATTTTAGTCTAATTAGAATTCTATTTTTAGTCAATTAACGGTTAGGTTATTTTACTTATTTATATTCATTTCCATTTATTGTAATTCAGACTTTGATGATTGAATAAAAATAGATTGAATGTTTTTCAATTGTTTAATGTGTGGATTCACATTACAAACCAAAACTTATCAAGATTGATTATCTTGTAGCGTTCATCCAGAACTTATCAAATATTCGCGAGAGTATTTGTAGCGTTCAAATCAGAGACTTATCAAGGAGATTGGGCAAATCCTTGTGGCGTTTCGAAAGTCGTGGTTCTTTATTCCGCATCGTCGAGCCATCGCGTCGTGAATATCGGGTCATGATTCATCCGTCCAACCACAACCTAAGTTCGGAACTTTCCGGCGTTTCTTCCGCGCTTCGAATCTCATCAGTTATAATTAGAATATAATAAACTCTTCTAGAAAAAATCTCAAATACTCCAAGAGTACCAATACTTCTGATCGGTACTCCTGCCTGCCCATGGGGAATTGCCCCTTACAATAGAGGATTCAATCAAACAATTGGACATCTATTGCAAGAGGTAGTTCTCTGATACGCATAACATACTGGAAATGTTCTAAATCTTCTAGATAGGACTTACGGAAGTATTTTGATAAGATCGCAATCATCAATAATAATTAATTATTCTATAATTTTAAATTCCCATTTAGGCTCGGTTTGGTGGCTGTTAAATTAAGGAATTTGATTTATAATGTGATTTTTTTGATTTTTTTTTTAAATAAGATATGTGATTAAAAATTGGAGATAAAAAAATATGTGTAGTTAAAATATGGTATAGGAAATTGCCAATTAAATTTTTGTTTTAAATCACTTACCGAATGGACCCTTAGTAATTATTTATTTGTCTCTTTAAAAATCTAATTTGGCAAAACTCAGGGGAATTATAATAATATCAACAAAGAAGAAAGAAAAAATAATTATAATAAAATGTTGTCTTGATAAATCCTTGTCAAGAAAATTCAATTGGAAAGTTAAGTAAAAAAGTGCGGTTGTTCTCCTGATTTCAATAAATAAAAATTCTTGTATCAAGTCATTCATATCTTGAATGTCAGTATCACAGTTCTGGATAAATATTTCATGATGCACTATTATAACGTTCATTCTAGCAATATTATATTCATATATTATAGGTACAACATTTTGTAATTGTAGTAATATGATGGATCAAAAAATAGATCTTCTTGTTCTCTTTTTAGGAGTCTCATACACAATTCATAATATTGAGAGTAAATATCTTGTAGATTTTAGACATTATTTACACAAAAAATAAGTCTCTTTAAAACCTCATTAACATAAAATTAATGAAAATAATTCTGTTAACAAATAAAAAATACTCAATTCATAGGCCTAACATGAAGGCCCAAATGTAAGAAGTTATCATAACATGAGAAATTATTGAGAATGTGGGCAGTTATTGTATTGCTATCAATTAATGAGCACGTGAGCGACTCAACTTTTAACATCATGGAAGTAGTTAGAGGAAGTTAATTAACGCAAGGAAGTGGATGAGAGTTACAAGTCTCGCATCTCAAGTCAATTGCAAATCAATGAAGCAGTTAAGAGACTTAATGCAGTAGTTGTACATAATGTAGAAATTTAGACATTTAGAAGGAGCAACAAATTAAATTCTCAAACAGAAATGTAATTTTCTTATTTTAGATTTTATTAGAATTCTTCTTAGTTAATTTGTGTACTTGTGCCCTTGAAGGCATCTTATAAATCAAGTTATTCTTAGTACAAACACCAATTTTTGGGACTTTGTCTCAATTCTAGGGTTTGCAAAGAACCTCAAAAACAAAATGATCTCATGGTCATTATAAACCAACGACAGAGTTGAGCCCACGTACAATGCGTGCATTGCTGGGAGAACTCACTTAAGACATTGTTGAGCATGTAAACTTTACAAAGCATTCGTACTGTAAAAAGACATGCTTAAAATGAAAACTTGCATAATAACAATATGGCCAAACAAACGGGTACATTAAACAAACTATGAACAAATTGGTAGGCAAATATGTCAAACAAATCATATGGGAAGGGATAATTACTTCCAACCTAGGAGCCTTATAGATAATGACTCGCCAAATGCAAACAGAAGTACTGGTTTACCAAGGCAACAATGAACACGAGTCGAGGTCTAGAATTAATACTTATTGATCCATCCAACATGGGGGTCTTAGACCTTCTAACGTGGGAGGCGTTATCCAATACAGGGAGTACTCTTAATATAAGGGAAAATGTCAATGAAGGAACAAACCAACCATTACTTAGTACTAATGAAGCAAACAATATTCCATTCATAGCTAATGTTGGGGTTAATCCCATTAGACCTCTAGTAGTAAATTATATACCACAGTCGGTAGGAGTTCCATTTGACCTCAATGCCATCTTGAGGGAACAAATAACGAATATCCTACAAGATCAAATGGCCATTGGAATTTGACTAGTAACTCGACCAACATACTGAAAGCCCTTATCAAAACTTCTCATGACAATAAAAGTAAAGAAGATCTGATGATTTACTCTAAACCAATCTATTAATACTACACCAACTCCTGTACCTTTGACAATCTTTGAACCATCAAAGTATAGTGTCTAAGTCTTCATTTTACATAAATCAATCTCCAATTCAATTTCCTTTGAAACATTAACACATGGATGATCAACCAAGAAATCTGACAATGCTTGATTGACTTTTTGTGGCACATATTGAATTTCAAACTCAGATAAAGACAAAGACAAAGTCAAAAATCTAATTCTTTGATACAATATAGGACGAGAAAACATGTACTTGGTTAAATTTACTTTAGATATTAAATATAAAATAACATGGCAGAGATTGACCTTAATTTTGTACATGTAAAATAAAGATTTGGGCATAATTTTTTTATGGCTGAATAATTACATATACATTTATTTATTTTCCTATTAAGATAGTAGATTGCTCTCTATTCGTCCAATTGTTCTTCCTGAGCGACAATTCCAGTTATAGTGCAGCGACCAAGAATTTCCCACGCATTGAATAATTATTTTAAAATTATGAAAATCGTGTCGCTGGGATCTCACCCATTTTTAAGTTAACGTCGCGATGTGTTCGTCTAGCCAAGTCGGGAAATATCGAGTTCGTTCGATTTTAAATTAAATTTCGAATTTCCAAAAATTTATTATTTTATTTATTTAAATTATTATTTTCAAAATTGCTTTAAATTCCAAATTTCGTCAATCTCATTTTATCAGTTTCATTCTTCCGACCCAGTTGAATTCGCGTACGATTTTCCTCAAATTTCGTGCAATGCTTGTCTAGATTTTCACACTACCAACTTTCACATATCACATCAATCCAATCTCACACCCTACCTCTACATTACCAACCTCTCCAAATCTTCACACTTCACCAACTTTAGCCATTCCATTTTCCAACCTCTCTCACACGACTCCTACACTCCTCCCAGATTCAGTTCAGACTCCATAGCAGCCTCCATGCATTCCAGCAAGGTAATGTCATCCTTCTCCTTCATCATCATCACCACCACCCCCATCTCCATCCCAGCCACTGCAGCTACCGACCAACACCACCCACACCTCCACTTCCATCACCCAACCACAACTACCACAGTTCGAGCTCCATTAACCTACTGCCAAACCCAACCGCCTGCACAACCACTTCACCCTCACCCTCGCTGCAACCACTGCCAACTCCATCATCTTCAACACCCACTGCACAACCCATTTTCATCATCACCACCATGGCCAAGACCAACCGCCTGCAGCACCCCGTATATCATCATCACCACCATCGGATTCCACCAAGCACCACCACCTCAACCTGCACAAACCATCACCATCACCACCTCCAAATCGCCCCACCACCGCAACCGCCACTACCATCAAGCCACAATCGGACCATCAACCACTACTGCCCACTACCCATTTCCAAAGTCAAACCAAAAACCCAAGAAATCAAGAAATAACTCCCTTACCTACCTCAATCGTTGATTCCTCGCCGGAAGAACCACCCAATTTGCAGCCATAAAAGTTTGACCTTGAGCCCCGATTTTTACACCAAATCAAGTCCCAATCTTTCCCCACGCTTCGTCGGTGTCACCGCCGGCCGGAGGATGGCCGGCGAAGCTGGAATCGGAAGGGCTCCGCCCTTCATCGCTTCACTGCCTTCTCTCTCTCTGTGTCACGACAATGGAGAGAGAAGAGTGATTTTGATGTTTATATCTTGATTTTCAGCATTTGCAGTTTAGTCCCGAAGTTCCAAAATGTTTCAAATCAGTCCCTATGTTTTAATATTAATCATTTCAGCCCTTGAGTTTTCTTAAACGATTTTTAATCAGCCTTTTCATTTTTAAAATCACTTATCTCAATCCCCACAATTTAATATTCATTTTGAGCTTCAACCGAAGTTTTGAAATTATTCATTTTAGTCCCTCAACTTTCAAATTATTCATTTTAGTCCATCATCTTTTTAAAATATTATTTTAGTCCCTCAACTTTCAAATTTTTCATTTTAGTTCCTCAACTTTCAAAATATTCATTTTAGTCCCTCAACTCTCAAATTATTCATTTTAGTCCCTCAACTTTCAAATCATCAACTTCAGTCCCCAAATTGTAATTTATCATTTTTAAACTATAAATTTCAAGAGACTAATTTAGCTTATTTTTCTAATTGGCTAGACAAAGCATACGGAGATTTGAAAGATTGAAGTCATTCCCGCTCAACCACACTCGTTAAGTTTAAGGTAGACTCGCCCCTATTAATTGATTTAAATTATGATTGCATGTGAATGTGTATGTTATGTGAAAGTCATTTTTATGAAAAGAAACGAGAATGTATTTCTTTGGAAATATTTATGTTGTTATGCTTGTCATAACTTATATGCTTTTATGCATGAGAAAGAAAAAGAGAATGTCTTGCAAGATAAATGATGATGTTATGCATAACTTATGTGCCTTATGTGCATGAGAAGAAAGAGCAACTCATACCCTATAATTTTAAAGAGTCTATGATTTTTCAAAGAGAAGACATGTGCTTTAATGCACGAGAAGAGCAATCCACATCCTATGATTTTTCAAAGACAAGCCATGTGCTTTAATGTAAGAGAAGAACAATCCACATCCTATGATTTTAAAGAGCCTATAATTTTCAAAGAGAAGCCATGTGCTTTTATGCACGAGAAGAGCAACCCACATCCTATGATTTCTAAAGATCCTGCATTTACGTGTTCAATTATATTGTAAATTGATTAATTGGCGATGATTCTACTGAGTATTTCTATGAAATGCTCATGTCTATTTTAACAATATTTGCAGATTTCGGAGAAGGTGGCAAGTGATGGATGATTATGGCAATAGTTATTAAATAGTTGAAAATCTTATTTTAATGATTCGTATTTCCAAACATTGGATAATTTTGAGAATTTCAATTATTTGAGAAATTATGACATTGCAAATTGTTTTACAATATTAATAGCTCGATTTATTATTTCGAATTGTTTCATAAATGTTTTAGATTTTATCGACCATTACAGTTTATTTAATGTTGCCAAAAATGAATTTCAGTTATTTCTTCCGCTAAAATCTTATTTTAAAAGCTAGACCAGACGATGACGTAGTGAACTGAGTATTTAGAACTCGGAGCGCTACATATAGAGTCTTGATCTGCTAATATGTATGCCTTTACTGGTCGTCCTTGAGTGTGTAAGACCAACACATGTAAACTTGATAAATATATCTTCAAGCTATTAAAAGCTTTCTGATGTTCTTTTCAGAAGAATTTGTCCCGACCTTTGAGCTTCAAAAGAGGCGAAAAAACTTTTGTTCGCCCTACCTACACTGCACAATTGAAAATAAAACTCCTTAAGAACTTAACTTAACCCAAAAATCGTTGTAACTCTTTTTTACTGTTAGGCGGTTTGGCCTCTAATGTGGCATTTCTTCATTTTTATCAATTATCAGGAAACCCAAGAAGTTACTTGAATTTACATCAAATGTACACTTCAAAGAGTTCCGTTACAATTTGTATTGTCTCATTCGTTCAAATGAACATTTTAATTGGTGAAAATGATCTTCTTTCTTGAGCGATTGACCACTATATCATTTACATATACTTCAATAAATTCACAACTCATGTCATGACAAATAAAACTCATTGCCCTTTGATAGGTGGCCACAGTGTTTTTTAGGTCAAATGACATGACTACCCACTCATAATATCCTATTGCTCCTGGGCACCTAAAAGAAATTTTATGCATGCCTTCTTCAGCTATATAAATTTGATTATACCCAAAATAACCATTCAGAAAAGAATATATGGTATGTCGAGTAGTGGAATCAACTAAAG
Source organism: Ligustrum vulgare (assembly GCA_963555705.1). Taxonomy (NCBI): domain Eukaryota; kingdom Viridiplantae; phylum Streptophyta; class Magnoliopsida; order Lamiales; family Oleaceae; genus Ligustrum; species Ligustrum vulgare. The sequence goes on from OY743184.1 coordinate 27,690,340, forward strand.
GGTCTATTATTGGCATTTGGTATTCATCATTAAGCTTTTCCAGATTTAAATTTCTAAAGTCTACACACCCTTATGTTACAATTCTTCTATGTCTGTTATCTCATTGTCCTCTAACTCACTCACTTCCCCAACTTGTGCAACTGCTCCATTAGAAGTGTTTCCTTCACATTCAAACGTGCATGCTATCCCTTCTGATTCTTCTGTAACTACTTCACTTGATGAGAATCAAGAAAGTCCAACTTCATCGTATGAACATGTGGTCAACATCAAGATCAAAGGTCAAGGAATCTCACGATAGTGCAATTAAGCAAGATTCGAGATCGAATCCTTTTCAAGAGGGAGGGGATGATGAGAATCTGGAAAGTCAAATCTCGATGCACGTGTCGATGAGACCCATGACGAGATCCGATGCTGAATAGGTTCAAGACTCAAGGCTTAAACAAGAGATCAAGCCAAGAAAAGAAGCCACTAATCAAATTGGGAGCAAAGACATGAAGATTGGATCAAGTTCGAGATTCAATCAAAGTTTTGAATTAGATAAATCCCGAATTTGAGGTTCACTATTTTTGGAAGAATTGTAGTTCTTTTCGTCTAATTTCCAGATCATTTTGAATCCCCTCAATCGGATATCGGAATCAAAAGTTATGATCGAAACACTGAGAATGGCTGCCTCAATCACTTTTGGTCGACTGAAAGTTAATATGGTAAAATAAAGGATAGAACACATTAACCCAAGTTTAAATCCCACCCAAAATTCATAGGTTAAAGAACCAAGTCCAATTGATAAAAATTAAACAAATTTCAAGGTGGCGGAAACCAAGAACAACACAAGAATAAAATATACTTAAACTGAGTTGATTAATTTCCAAGCAAATAACAAGAACAAAGGAGGTTTTTATCCTTACCTCAAGGAGCCTATCAAGAGAGCATTCAAATGAACATCTTCAAAGTTAATAGGGTTTGAGAGGAAAAGTGTAATTTATAATACAAAATTGGGAAAGTAAAGAAAAATGAGAAAATTGCAAATTTTTTTTTTTTGGAGTTTCAGCAACTTTCAGTCGACCGAAGTCACTTTAGGTCGACCAATTCAGTTGACCATCCCTCAGCCGAAATGAACTGAGGCTTAGCTGAAATTTCTGGACTTTTGGTCGATCGAAAGTGACTGAGGCTTCCATCTTCAGTGTTTCGATCATAACTTTTGATCCCGATATCCGATTGAGGCGATTCAAAATGATCTGGAAACTAGACGAAAAGAGCTACAATTCTTCCAGAAGTAGGGAACCTCAAATTCGAGCTTTATCTAATTCAAAACTTTAATTGAATCTTGAACTTGATCCAATCTTCATGTCTTTGCTCCCGATTTTGATTTTTGTCTTCTTTTCTTGGCTTAATCTCTTGTTTAAGCCTTGAATCTTGAACCTCTTCGGCGTCGGATCTCGTCATGGGTCCCACTGACACGTGCATCGAGGTATGACTTTTCCAGATCTCATCATCACTACTTTCCTTATTCTTGGATTCGTTGGTCAATATATTGTTGCTAGCCATGGTCGGGGTAAGGTACAAAACTGGAGGGTCGTTAATCGTCCAGCGTAATCTTTATCTTCGTTTTCTGTCTGTGCTCAAAACTTGATTTTCCAATGCGTTTACTTGTTGATGTTTCTTCTATCATATCATTTAAACTTTCACATTTGCTTGGCTTTAAAAATGTTTTGATTCTCTACACGGACAAGATTTTTTGCTTATACTGTTCCATACCTTATTGTTGTCTCATCATTCGTCCATAGTTCCTCTGGTACCATTCAAGAATTCCATATAATGAATATCTTCAAAATTTAATAAGCATGAAGTTCCATCTTGATACCAAGTGATAGCTTTGTTTGTAAAATCATCCAGAATTCATGACAGGTAACCAAAATCATCCTGTAAGAATTTTCATGGATACTTCTCATATGATAAACTACGACGAGAAATGAGCTACAATCAACTTAAAACGGTTGTGATTGTTTATATTGTCAATGCATCTATAAGAAGACGAATAACCATTGGTTATTTAGCAACGCGCTTGTTATTCTCATCGAGAACGAAATTATTCAAAAGTGTTGTGATTAAATCGTCTTGGAGAGTTTATTGAATTTGACTTGAAGACTTTTTAGTAAACGGGAACAATAGGTATAACATTAGGATATTCAACAAAAAGTCTTAGGAATGACGACACACATTTTGTTAGTTCCCGCAATTCTTTTGCCGCATCATTTTGAGCAGAGCAAAGTATTAAAATAGTCCCGACCAACTTTTGATATGCCATCATAATTGGAACGCTGAGCAAAGGTTGGCAATTAAATTTCATGATTCTTGCATCAGTAAGATATCATCCCTCTAGTCAAGTTATTTAGTGCAAGAATAGTATGTTAGATTGCATGTTGTGTTTTCGAACACATCCTATTCCCAAGACTTAAATGTGTCTCAATAGAGGGTCTATCATAAATATGCAAAATATTATTATATATATCAAATTCAAATAGACTGTTGCTCTCTAACACGACCCAAAAGACTCACGTAATCAATGAGTGAAAATACACTGGTCAGTTAAAAAGAATGGAGTAGCTCACTCGCCCCCAACAAACGGGAAATGAGCCTAGTAACTCTTAACTCGTCCCATATGCCAGCACGAGCTGGCTGGCATGTGTGGAAATTTGATTCAATTCAAATTTGCAAAAGTAAATAAAAAACCTCTCTCGTGGAAATTATAATAGGATCCATCATTAGATATTGGGAAATTGGGCAAATAAATTCCCCTGGAACCGCCATGGCATGATCAAGTTTCAAAGGGACGAAATTTCAATTGCTCCAAAGCGCCCAAAATTTGTTGGGTTCTATAAATTAAATCCAAATTAAAATATTCCTCATAAAAAATCGTCTTCGCCATTTTCTACAATTTCAATGGCCTTAGCCACCATTCTTGGATTCCCTTCAAAAACCCCACTCTTCGACCTCACTATCCAAAAAATTCGATCTTATTAAAGAAATCCATTTGGATTTTCAATTTTTCTTCGCAATTCTTTTTACTCATTATTTTGGAAGGCTCTAAATCGTTCTTTGTTTTTCATGCACGACGACACAACTGCTTGTTTTGAGTGAAGTTTTAAATAGGGGATGTGGTAAAGTAGGCACTAATTTCATCACCCACTAATTCAACCATGCATGTTCAAATATAACTGACCATTAATTTGACAACTCACAAATTCAACCGCACCCACTATTTCAGATTCTGCTGACAATTGAAATTAAAGTCAAAATTGGACAGAAACTTAGTTGCTTTTAATAATATATAGATATAGAATATAGATAAGACAGAACAAATACGAAAGGGTGCAAACATTTTATATTTCGTTTACATTGATAAAAGCTCGTGTCAAAAAATTACTAGTAACTGGTATTTTCTCCATTACTTCATCTGTCTAAGGAAAACATTTAGAGGGTTGAACACTGAAAATATAGCCGCTTATCTTGGAGGAGGAGGAGGAGGCGGCGTGTGAGATTTTGCAAATCCCACCCATGCAACAATGCCGACTGCAAGGATTATCCACCCAAAAATGTCATACTTCAGGTCACTACTCTTCTTTGTACCCTGCTGCTGTAGAAATAGTAACATACATTATTAAGCAATTAGGAAGCAACAAATCCAGCAAGGAAAAAGCTATATTAGGCAAATATCCTCCTTAAATATACCAAAACCCAGCCCCTGGCGTTTTAATGTTTTGGAATGGGAACTGTCAATTAAAAGCTCTGTGCAAACAAATCTGTTTCCAATTTCAATTTTTTTTTCATTTGGGTATGTCGGATGTGGTTCAGCACCCCGCCTCCTTTCCAAAGGCAAAAAGAATAAACTAAAAATGTAGCGACTTCGGAAGTTCAGGATATAATACATTACTGAGCGGTTCAAAATGTGCAAACAATTCATCAGAGGTCCACGTAAAAGTGGCAAAAGGCTTTCATGGTTCTTGCTAGAGCGTTGGTGAGCAACCAACCATAAGGCATTTTGGAAAAGGTACCTCAGGATAAAAAATTTCAAAAACATGCTCAGAAGTTAACTTCATCATTTATGTCTAAGTGCATTGGCATTGCCTAGTTTTATAGCACCAGTACCATGAATTATGAAACCACAAATGTTTGACCATCAGGGTTAATAAGCAACTTCATAAAATTCTGTAATTTGAACTTCACCCAGAACCTTGTAAATGAAGAAAGCAAAACCGCTAAGCCAACAATAATCTCAAACGTTGACAATTGCAAATTGACCAATTACTTACCAGCATTGCTTGCACTAAATTTCCCATGCAATAAACATCAAAAGGAATTGATATAAAGAACAAATTACCTTTGTAGATGTAGATGCAGAAGGACCTGATCCCATAGACTGCTGAGCGAAACCATGCTTGTGGATCTCCATATGCAACTCAGGAGCCTTTTTATAATATATAAGTTATAACACGTGTCAATAAATTATAAACCCAATTGAAGAAAAGAGGAGTTGAATAAAAAATGACCAATTGGTACTAGAACATTGAAAATATTCCAAGACAAACAGAAGCATTCCAAAACTACACATATCAAATTAAGCCCCTGTTTGGTACTACAGCTTAAAATCAAAATTTTAATCTAGTCAAAGTTAAAAATAAATCTCAACCACATATTTTATGGGACCCATAACTTTTTAACCACACATCTCATTAACTTTTATCAAAATCTACTAAAAAACTAATTTTAATCTCTGCCAAACAGGGACATGAACATATTCTGTCGAAGAAGTGATCCTCAAAAGTTACATTTACAATCACGAATCTGAGTGCAAAGAAATGTAACTGAGAAATCTATCTAACCTCATGACATTAGTTGAAATTCATCTCAGATATACCTCAACTTGTAAAGAAAGTAAAAACATTGACTAAATGCATTTTGCTAGATATACTATTTCATAATAGATAATATCTACATAATAATACCAGAAACATGGAATATATCTGTTGTAAATATTATCTGTATTAGTGAATGACAATTGTATCCTCGTAACCCTAGTTATAATTACTCTGTATATCCCTTTCTTCTCCTATATATATGGGGCTCTGGTTCATAATAGATTACACAAGTTTATTGGTGTCTCTACTTTTCTCTCTTTTTCTCTCTAGTTTATAACACGTTATCAACACGATTCTCTAAAATTATTAGAATGTAATTTTTCTTTAGCTATAATCATCTGTCATGTGTATCAAAATTAATTTCATAACACATGAATTTTTTTTAACTGCATCAATGCGAATCTGATTCATGGAGCTTGATTTTTTTTAGTCCAAATCATTACAATTCCAAATCAGTTCCTGCATAATCCGAATCCAATTCAATTAAAAATCTGAATTCAATTCATTCCAAATCACAATCATTCAATGGGTTGCGTGATTGTTTTGTTAATTGTTGAATTGCGTCCATATTTTCCAATTGATTCTTCTATTTTTTCCAAATTCAATTAATGTTTCCGAATTACATAAATTTTGTGTCATTTTAATGTTTAGTTGATGCGTTATTCACATATGTATTTTACATATTATGCGTGTTTAATGAATTACGTTGTTGCTCCTGAAGTAGCGCAACTGTATAATTAATATTCCAGAAGAATATTAATATGACTATCATAAATAATTTGTTGTTGCTCCTGAAGTAGCGCAACTGTATATAATTAATATTCCAGAAGAATATTAATATGACTATCATGAATAGTTTGTAGTTACTCCTGAAGTAGCACAACTTTATAATGTTCAAGAAATATTATTATTTGCTCTAGAAGAGCATAAATTATAATTGTCAATATTCCAGAAGAATATTTGACCTATTATTGAAGAGATAATAGAAAAATACAACATGCTCCCGAAGTAGCATATATATATAGAAGAATATTGACATTTTATTCTTGAATAATAGCAATTTTAGATTTATAATTATTCCAAAAGAATAATTCGTTATTGCTCTTGAAGTAACGCAATAAATAATTAATATTCCAGAAAAATATTAATTGTAAATTTGTCTATTATACATAATTTGTTGTTACTCCTGAAGTAGTACAACATTATAATTAATATCCTGAAAGGATGTTATTTGCTCCTGAAGAGCATGAATTATAATTTTCAATATTCTAGAAGAATATTGATTTATTATTTCTTTTGGAAGAATCGAAATAAATTCGTTAAAGTATACCTAATTCCAGCAAATTATTATTGTTATTATTTTTTTGCTCTTTCAATTTTGTCATTGGAAATCACTACGTTATTTTGAATTCTCAAATACATTATTAGATTTGATTCTACCATATATTAGTTATATATCTAATTTTTATATATGGAATTCACGTGCATGTTTAGTATCTTTTGCATATTGGTAAAAGATTTAGCCAATAAAAGATTTAGTCAATTTTGTTAACTTCTATATATGGAGATTCTTTTTCCTGATATATGTTTGGTAATTCATTTTTATATATAAATTCATATTATGTTTATATGGTAATTAATATTCTTTAAGATGATTAAATATTTGTAGATGTTCATTCATAAATTCTGATTTAATAATGTATCATGTTGTTGCTCACGAAGTAGGACAACAATAATAGCATTCTAGAAGAATATTACTTGCTTGTCATGAGCAGTATATTACAATTTCAATATTTCAGAAGAATATTGATCTAATGCTCTTGAAGAAGCATAATTTAAACGAATATGGTGTTGGTGTTCTCAAATAAACACAACCCACGTTAGATAAATATTCCAAAAGAATATTTTAACGTCACTCGTGTAGAGGACAAATATTGTTGGCCTGAAAGGAAGAATGAATAATTAATATCAATATTCCAGAAGAATATTGACTTATTATTCTTGAAGAATTGCAATTTTAGCAATATAATTATTCCAGAAGAATAATTCTTTATTTTGCTCCTAAATAGCAAAATAGATATTAATTATTGTTATAATTGAATGAGTTTCGAATCAATATTCCAGAAGAATATTGCGTTATTACTACGTTTCAATATTCTAGAAGAATATTATTTTATTACTCATGTGATAAATATTGCATTCTTTTTCTCAAAGAAATTCGAATTTATTAATAATCCAGAAGATTATCATGATGTAGAATAACATATTGTTGTGATGATTCCTGAAGAATCATAATTTTATCTCATACGAAATATAATAATGGAATATAATTTGCTCTCGGAGAGCCCAATATTATGAGATATGTTATTAATTTATTATTACAATATTCCGGAAAAATATTGACATATTGATTTTGAATGAGTAATAGAAACGTGCTTTTCGAAGTAGCATATGTTTCGAAAAATATCTTATTTGAGTTCATGTTTATCCCTGAAGGAAAACATATAACTTATGTCATAAGGACATTGATTAGTTTGACTACTTGAATAATATATGATTTAATCATTGAATTATATCTTATATTGAACCAGAAGTTCAATTTGATTTTATTATTTGGCATGACCAGTTGGACCATCACTGGATCAATAACGATGCGAAATTAAAATTGATACTCAATGAAGAACCAGAAGATTCTTCAATTCAATCATATATGATGTTTGTTCTCATTCATGAAAATTTTCATTATCACTAGATAAAATAAGGATTAAATTCCTTATATTTCTGAAAATTAATTAGGGTGATAAATGGGAGCTCATCATCCTCCACGTTGATCATCTAAATATTATTTGTATCTAATAGATTTGATACATGTACTAGATGATTGCATGGTGTTCACAACCTGAAGTTTGCGAAATTATTGCTCAAATTATGAATTATGAGCATAATTTTCAGATTATATAATCAAGAATGTGTCTTGATAATGCTAGTGGACATGAATCTCAACATTTTGATAGGTGTTAACAGGGATACTGATAAATGGTTTAACATTTTTGTTTGTTAAACGCCTCCAATTAATTTAATTGAGAACAAAATACTTCCCTTTTTGTTTAGGGAATTCTTTACGCATCATGTCAATATCATAGTTCTCCCTATTATAATTGGCTTATGTTTAGAGCGTAATTTTCCCACATAATTTTTTAATAGTGCAATTGATCCACCACAATGCACTAATATGGGAAATAAAGAATGTTGAGAAAAATGCGTTGTTTGAATATATATCCCAAATGGGTGATATTTTACAACGTTGAAAAAAAAAATTATTGTCAATTTGATTGGACAATTTTCTCAACATTAGGGGGGAATAGCAACAAATGCATCATATTATGTTATATATATCCTCGCAATTGATAATACGAACCAGAAGTTCGATTGAAAATATGAACAAAACGTTCAAAGATAACATAATTACAAGATGCATAAGAGATTAATAAAATTTCATGCTCTATCTTATATTGATATGTAGCACGCCTGAAAAGTAGCGATATTTGATTCGAATAAAGATCCCCAAATAAATAAAAATAGAGCAAATGATTATAATGGTCTTATTGAGGAGGCATATACTCGTGAGAGAGTATTTATTGACATAAATTAATTGTAAATCTCCAGAAGAGGTTCAAGTACTTGAAATATTGAAAATTGAGATCTCTATAGTTATGTCTTGTGGGGGAAAGAAATCAAATTGAGATGATAATTGTGTCGACACACTTATGCAAAAGCAAATTGCGAAGCTAGCCGCATCATAATTTGAATGATAGCGAGGATAATAAAAGAAAATATGTCGAAGAAAATCGATATAAAAATAGTTGGCAAAAGTATGCATTCAGGCTAAATTAAACTTATTACAAAACCTGAAGTTTTGGGACCTGAAGTCCAAACGCATAGAAGTGTAAAGCCAGTAAAATACCTATAGGTATAGTCGTAATACACGACTTGTTGCGCAACGAATGTTTGAAAGATCTGGCATAGATACAATATTTTATTTGCCTGAAAATGCATAATAAGTGCCTATAAATATATGATTATTAGAAATGTATATAATGAAAAATGATTTACTCTGATTACTAGCTTGCGCTCTTTGATGTACCAATGAGTGATATCAAAATGTATGATCATCAACTCGGTACGTTGGGAGTATTCTTTGAAGTACCAATGAGTGAGATTAAAAAGGGTAATCAATACCTCGGTACTTTGGGATTGCGGTGAAATAATTAGAGAAAATCCATTTGAAATATAAGAATTGTTATCTATCTAAAGTTTCACGACTTAAATTTGGTGGTAGCAATTTGACAATTGCAATGTGAAACATATACGATGCTTGAAGCATACAGTATAATCCTTGAAGGATTAAATATATTTGAAATATATAGTTCAAGTTTTTAAGAAACTTGTTTGATCAAAGTATAAAGATACTTTGCTATCTGAATATATCATATGCCTTTAATAGATTCAATTTTCAATGAAATGTGATTGATAATATGAAATTAGATTACATGAAGAATGGTACAAATGACTCTATAAGACAAAGTGTTGAAATTGAGATGTACCATTACTATGAATAAAAATCGTGACAATTGATTTTCAAGATACAAATTCATGGTTAATTATTCACCTGAAGTGAATAAGTTAATTGTTCATTGAAGTGAATAAGTCACTTCTAGATTTGAGAACTGCATTAAATGCATTGATAAATATTGATTATAGAACATGATTTGATGTAGCATGTTCAAATAATTGAAAATATTTTATAGTTCTTCAAGTTCAAATGAATAATTGAATTTATATTCGAAGAACAAATAATACAAGATATGCACCATTTATATATGTTTGGTAAACATATTCGATATTGCACCGATTTACAATTGAAATAATTAAATGCAGTATCAATATAATTGTAATGTTCCAATGAGAGGGAGCTAATATACGCTACACTCTTTTTTCCTTAGCCGAGGTTTTATCCCACGAGGTTTTCCAGGCAAGGTTTTTAATGAGGTAGCTATTATCAATATCTATTGATATACTCTCCTATATGAAACTCCTTAAGAGATCAAGATATAAATTATTCAATAGAGATTGAATCAGGGGGAGTAACTATATAGATGATTCAATACATATTGAACAGGGGGAGTAGCTGTAATCTTTTTCCTTCGTTCAGGTTTTTTCCCACTGGATTTTTCTGACAAGGTTTTAACGAGACAGCATCAAAAGACTCCAGAATTTTCAACAAATTCACTCAAGTGACAATGAAGCCGATTTATCTACAAAAGTACTATCAACATCTACATTCAAGAAACCAGTTCACAAGATTGGGATACATCAACTCGATGATTTACAACGATCAACACTAGGGAGGAGTAGCTGTACTCTTTTTTCTTAGCCAATGTTTTGTCCCATTAGGTTTTCGTGGCGAGGTTTTAATGAGGCAGCATTCATCTTAATACTCCAAGAACAACTGTACTCTTTTTCCTTCATTTGATATTTTTGTCCCATTGGGTTTTTTTCAAACAAGGTTTTAACGAGGCAGATATTTTGTAATATGTCATTCAAGGGGGAGTGTTGTAAATATTATCTGTATTAGTGAATGACAATTGTATCCTCGTAACCCTAGTTATAATTACTCTGTATATCCCTTTCTTCCCCTGTATATATGGGGCTCTGGTTCATAATAAAATACACAAGTTTATTGGTGTCTCTACTTTTCTCTCTAGTTTATAACAATATCTATAATAACTTTTTCATAGTTCAAGGATCTAATGTGCAACTTTTGAAACTGTTAATTTAGGTGAGGAAAATACTATGGGTATTAACCAAATTTCTATTTTTAAATTAGATAGGAATTAGGTAAATTGACATGGACTATGAAGATTTATTTCTTTTGTGTATAATTATATTTCTTGTTGATTGATTAAAGTATATCTTATCCCTTTTCCCTATATATATATATATATATATTAAAAGAGCAAGTTTTGAATCTACTACTCATAAGCCAATTTTAGCCGTATAAGCCATTTGAGCACCCCCCCCCCCCCAAAATTGGTTGTTTTGATTTTTTCGTATTTTTTTTTTTTTGCAATTGCACTCTGATTTTAACATGTTTCTCCAGCATATTTCACTTTTATGTGAAATGCAAGTTTTTATTATATGACCTTCGATTCAATTTCTCATCTTCCAAAATATTGAATCGACTTTTATACTACGCTATTAAATACACCATTAAAATGATGCACGTGTAAGTTTTCTCTCTATCTTTGTGGGTCCCTCCATGAAGTCAATATTCAAGCCTTTTTTTTCTTGGTTTTGTAAAATTGTTATATAACTAATTTGAAAGACATTGCTAAAAACTCTTCAAAAATACAAAATTATATTATAAATGTGTTGAAAAATATTTGACTAATCCTGATTAACTTTTATTATAATATAAATATGTGATTCTATAAATTTATTTGTGTTTGGATGCAATTTTTATTAGAAAGCGTGAGAATTTTAAAAAATGATGGAAAAAGAAAAAAATATTAATTAATAGTTATATTGAAGTTCGAATAAAACATATGTAAGCAATACATTAAAAAACAAAATTAATCAAAAGTTAAAATATATTATATGTTCGAAATTAAATTAACAATTTTTTTTTTTAAAACTTCCTTTGATTGCGTCGTATATCATGACCATTAACAAAAGTAAAGGGTAATCACTCTTGCGTATTGGACTATATTTGAAAAAACTATCAATATTAAAATTATGTTTTAATTACTAACAATTAAATCATTTATTATCTTAATATTAAAAATTATATTTTTCTGAATTATATTTTATTATTATTAACTATTTTTAATAAATTAAACCTTCGTTCGATAGCTATATTTTTGTTTATAAATAAAAATATTATTTTTGTGAAAAATTATATTTAATCCAATAAGAGTTGAAATAAAATATCCTACATAAATGTGAGTGTTATGCTAGAAATGAAAAAAAAAAAGGATTAATATATTCGGAAAATAAATAAATAAAATTATTGCAGTTTTACTTCCTAATATGTCAATTAAATAAGTATGTTCTTCAATGTGCATTTTACAAGAATCATTAATTTCTTGATATCAACGCATAAATTAAATAAAATCTAATCATTTCCTTAATTTTGACTAAAAATAAATATATTTAAAAAAAAATGAAAATAGTAAAAATATTAGCTAATATATGTAAGCAATACATTAAAAATAAATAAACATTCAAAAGGTAAATATATTATGTTCGAAATCAAATTAACTAATTCTTTTTTTCACTCTAGCATATTGACTGTATTTGAAAAAATCATGTAACTACTAGTATTAAAATTATGTTTTAATTATTAACAATTAAAATCATTTACTATCCTTAATTTTATGTATTGTATTTTTGAAATATATTTTATTTTATTAACTATTTTTAATAAATTAAGCCTCAGTTCGCTGACTATATTTTTGTGAAAAATTATATTTAATCTAGTAAGAGTTGAAATAAATATATTCTATATAAATGTGTTACATTAAAAATTAAAAAAAAAATTAATATATTTTGAAAATAAATAAATAAAATCATTGTAGTTTTACTTCCTAATGTCAATTAAATGAGTATGTTCTTCAATGTGCACAATACATGAATCATTAATTTATCGATATCAACTTTTTGTTACCAATGCATAATAAATTAAATAAAATGGAAATTATTATTTTAAAAAATGATGAACAAAAAAAAAAAAAAAATTAATTCATATATATATATATATATATATATATATATATATATATTAAAAGTTCGAATAAAATATATGTAAGCAATGCATTAAAAAATAAACTTAATCCAAAGTTAAAATATATTATATTTAAAATCAAATTAACTTATTTTTTAATTTTTTTTGGTCAATAAAAATTTCTTTTAAATGCGTCATATACCATGACCATTAGCAAAATTCAGGGGCAATCACTCTCGTATGTTGAATTGTATTTGAAAAAAATTATGTGTATCTATCCGTATTAAAATTACGTTTTAATTATTAACAATTAAAATCGTTTATTATCCTTAATTTTATAAATTATATTTTCTGAAATATATTTTATTATTATTAACTATTTTTAATAAATTAAGCCTTCGTTCGGAGGCTATTTTTTTGTGAAAATTTTTATTTATTCCACTAAGAGTTAAAATAAATAAAGTGTTTTTTGTATTTTTTAAAAGAATTTTTTGAAATAAATAAAAAATTAGTAATAAAATGTTACTAATACATTAAAAAATAAATTTAATCAAAAGTTAAAATATATTAAAAGGAAAATTAGTAATGAAGTCGACAAATTTTCAGCAAAAAAATAAATAAAAGTCAAAATTAATTTAATACCAAAAAATTAATTAAGTGCCAAACTTTAATATCCACGGTACATTTGGATATTGTTTCTTTTCCTATTTTGATTTGATTAGTTAGCCTCCGTTTGGCAAACATGTTTTTAAACATGTTTTTTCTTACACAATTCCCCAAATCACTTTTTAATCACACATTTTCTCTCTCCATTTTTCGACCTCACATTTTGCCTAGAAAACATAAGAAAAATGTTTTTAAACAAAAACTTTTAAGAAACAGAGGCTTAGTTTTTTTTTTTAAATAAAATGTTATTTGTTTATTTTTTTATTTGATAAGATTATATAATCAATATATTTTCATAAAATTTCATCAAAATCATAATCATTGTAGAAATCCCGTGCATAGCACGAGATAAAAAACTAGCGATAACTATAATTACGTACATCTATTTATATATACATATACATGCATGCATACATATACACACACGTGACTGTGTAATTGTGATTCATTGATTTAAATTATGGGATTATTATAAGCCCCACTCTTTAAAATCAACATCTAACAGGGGCTTAATCAAATCTTTAAGATATTAAAACCTAAATTTGTTATTTGAATTGTTATAAATAAAAGTTAATAATCCAAACTAACAATCCAAACTAATCATCATAAAACAAAAGGGGAAAAACAAAAAATTATAGACACAGTGTCTGATTTGAGTTGCTACATCTGTTTATTGATACTCCCTCCCCAATTATATAGGCTACCTTTCCTTTCTCTTATCCCAATTATATATACATGTTTCTATATTGGGAAATATTTATTTTGTTTGTTTACTAATGTACCCCTATTCATTACTTCCAATAATAATAGTTTTGATACTTGAATAAGGTTAAGTTGAGAATTTTCTTTACAAAAATTACTTTTCCAATAATATTAAATATATTTTCTTAATCTGTGTGAAAAGTCAAACCAGCCTATGTAATTAGGAATGATTGGAAAGGATGGAGTATTCTAAATAATTTGTTGTTTCGAAGACTTCTACATTTTATTTATATTATAATAACATGTTTATTTTTACATATTTCTATATTTTTAGCCAAAATTTGGTACACATTTTAATTGAAGTCAACAATCAATCTCAACTACATATTTCATGGAACCACAACTTTTCAACCACACATTTCATCAACTTTTGTCAAAATCTACTATAAATCTAATTTTAATCTCCACCAAATTGGGGCTTAATAAATTTCATGGTCCACGATGAAGCTAGCGCCTCAAAACGCCTTAATACTTATGCCTCACTTCACGAAGGAAAAATTCCCCAATAACTGTTTCAACCTTTACAAACCATGAGTTGTTTGAGCCCACTATAATTTAATTCATTTTTTCTCTCTTACTTTTAATTACGCATTCTCCAATATTTTTTCTCTTAATTTTGAACCACATTCTTAAAAAAATCACTATTTCAAAATACATTTTCTCCAAAAATCTAATTATAATGGGAATCAAATAAGGGCTAATTACGTATGTTTAATTGTTTATAAATGTATATTAATTATATATAATTATGATGGATTGATTTAAATTATATGATTTCTATAATTATGTATGTTTATATATGTAAAATTATATATATTTTATTAACAAACCTAATTTAAGTAAAGATTGGAAGAAATTTAAATAATTTCCATATGGGAGAAACAATTAAGAAGATTCCATTTTTAATTTGGTCCAACTTACCAAGTATTGACCACCTCTATATGAATATAAACACACTACAGCCACATAAATCTATATATAGAACCATGGTTTGAAAAGGCGATGTGGAGCCGCGTCTCAAAGTGAGACGCACGGTTGTTTCTTTAAGGCTAAAAAACTGAGGCTGCTGCCTCAAAACCTGAGGCGCACGCCTCAAAGTTTGCGCCTCACGAGGCATGAGGCGTGCACCTCTATAAGGTGTAACGGACCACATAACATTATGAAAAGCAGCAAAAATGTAGAAAACCTAGAGCGTTGGGGTACCATTTACGTCATCGAAGAGGAGGACAATGACGTTTAGCCCTAATAATGGCAAATTCATTGGCGCTCAAGTGACTCACCATCTCAAGTCCAGTGAGGGCTGCGCTCTGAAACCCTAATTTTACGAAGAATACGATATGTTTCTGTTTTGGCGTTTGAAGGGTCAAAATGAGCCTTTAAAAAGGGAAATGTTCCTTTTTAAAGATGGCCCAGTTTACTTTCATGCAGTTAAATTAGAAGATCAATTTTAAAATTACAAAAATAAAAAAATATTTACTTTAAAATAAAAAAACGAAAATAAAAAATAAAAAAACATTATAAAATTAAACTATTTTACAATATAAAATAAGAATTTAACTAATTTCATGACAATAAAATAAAATAAAATCTAAAAACTATTTCACACTATAAAAATTAAATAAATTTTAAAAATTAAACTAAAATATTTTAAAGACTACAAAAAAAATAATTATTATTTACATTTTAAAAATAAAAAAATAAAAAATATATTATTATTATTACTACTACTACTACAAATTGACTTATATGCTATTTATGTCCACAATATGTATATATGCTATATATCCAACTGATTATATGATATTTTGTATTTTCTGTTATTTTATAATTTTTTGACTAAATTTTTGATTTTTTATGAGGCTTACGCTTCACGAAGAAACACCACCTCAGCAATTAGTTCCGCTTTTTTAAACATTGTATAAAACAATTTATAGCTTAGCCTCTGTTCGACGATTCCATTTAAACCGAGTATTTAAATTACACAATTTCCCAAATCATTTTTTAACTATACAAATTTTCTTTCTCCAATTTTTAACCACATTTTACCTAAAAAATCCAAATAAATCAATTTAAATGGGGGAGAAGCCGCCGAACACTCCCTTAGGCCTTAATTGAAAGCCTTGAAATCTCTAATACATATTTAGTATTGTTCTTTTCAAATTACGAGGTAAGTGCAGTAGTACAATTATGTTGAAATCGTTTTTCATACTTTAAATTACGGAAATCAATTTATGAATATGATATGGGTCCTATATGTTTATAATAAGAAGATCCGGAGATCGTTAGTGCTATGCATGGGAATTATGTCCACCTAAGTTCGATTCCTAATTCCCTCGTCTCCCTATGTATGTTAAGGATTTCAAAAGTTTAAATGTGAATTACGATTTATGTGGCTAGCTTATTTAGGATTTTATCTCACTGTTTATAATTTTCCCCCTTTCGGTAATCCTGATTCGAGGAGTTGGAGCTTGGAACTGGCTTCTAGTGGTATAATAAAGAAGAGATTATGAATTTCAAATAATAAATTAATGTTTACGATTAAGTATTATTGCAAATTTAAGAACTATTGTCTTTTATGAAAGTTTTAAATTATGATACGTATCTTAATGATTCAAGAGGAAAAATGTAAGGTCATTATAGGATTGTAGGACAATGATTTGCTTCTTTGATAAACAACAAATAATCTTCCAAGTCTAAATGTCCAATCTATACCATTCTCCACACCTCTAAAACATGCAAGAAGTGCTTGAACCAATTTAACCAACCACCGAAACAGAACACAAAGTTTTAAAGAAAAACACACGAGTCCACGTTGTGCCTCGAACTTCAAATCACTAATGACATCGTGAAATGTAGCCCTTGTTTGAGCCCTATAATTCACCAAAGATGTGTTTTAGAATAGTTGTTTTTGGAAAATGTTAAAAAAATAGGGAAAAGTTTTGGATCTATGTATAAATTATTTTATTAGTAAAATCTATAAGTGAAAATGAGTTTGAGAAAAATGAGTTTTTGAATAATGGGCCTCAAACAGGGGCATAATATATCAATTTGCACTAGGCAATGAAAATTGATACAAATGGTTTACATTAAAAACAAATAGATATACCTTGGCAGCCACTTCTAAGGATTTTTTGTAGAGTTCGTTTTGTGGATCCTGCAAACAAAAACAAAGCTTAAGCAATATTTTAAAAAAAATTGCAAATTGTAACAAGTAGAAGTTTAATTAAATTTACCCCTTCAACAGCTTTCTCGAAATACTGAGCTGCCTTGTCAAAATCAACCTTGGCTGCATCTTGATCGGAAGTCAAGAATGCATGGGATGTATGTGCATTTCCCAAGCACCAAAGAGCATCATGCTTACTTGGACTAACCTCTAGCGCCTCCTCCAATTTTGATATAGCATCTATGGAATTTAAAGCAACAAATTTGGTTAGTGACACAAATATTTTACCTCTCCTTTTCATCTATTAACGAGTAACAAGTACAACAGTTACATATTGAGCACCTAATTCCTGCGCAAGATTATATCATTCCTTTTGTTTTCCACAGAACTAGTTGATTATCTTTTAACTAAACTCAAACTCTCTCATTACATTTTTATCTTGCCAGCAAAGATGAACATAGCATATTTTGAGATGTCCAAGATTAGAAAATGTTTGCTTTTCAAAAGAAATATTCTTTTGCTTGAAAGTAAGAAAATAAAGTTATTCAAACGTTTTAGAACTAAAAAGTTATTTAAAACTGACTTAAACTTTTTAAGGCTTAGCCAAATGTGCTCTTTAGCAACAATTAAAATATAAGCCTAAAATAAATGAAGGTAAGACACTGAACCTAGAATCATCTTCTTCGAATCCGGAACGCTCTGGAACTGAGACAACTCCAGCAAAGCCCCTCCCCATCTCGTCAAGTTCTGCACCAATCAACGATAAAAAAATATTTTCACGAGAAAATGTTAAACAAATGAAAAAATTCCATTCATACCCGCAAGATGTATACGAACAATTATATAAAACAACTATATATAGTAAAGAACTAATCGTAAAGAAGTACGAACATCGGCATCGAGGGGGTTTTTGGCATAGGCTGCTTCGGCGGTTTTGCGAGCATGCTCGAAGAAAAGGATCCGATCAAATTCATTTTCCATATCCATGTCGACTGATACCAATCCTGTGCAGGATTATTCCTTTTTCCTGTGATTTTCACAAAAATACCCGAAACCCCTCTACCACTCTGCGTAGGGTTTCTAATTTAGAGACTTTAACCGTGGGCGACGGAGTTTTGTATTACACAAATTTCATTTTGGCCCCTGTTAGAAAATCAAATTTATTTAAGAATCAATTTCAATCATTTATTTTAGTCAAACTTACTAATTTTAACTTTTCAAACATTTTTAACCACACATTCTTTAAAAATCTATCTATCTATACTATTTATTTATAAAGAAAGAATAATTAGTAAGTGTGAATTCAAAATTTATAAAACTGATCTGGCAAATATAAATGCAAAATATATGAAGTTGAGTTTGCAAGTGTAAATGCAAATAATGATAGTTGATCAGTGTGAATGCAAAATGTGTGCGTGTCTATATATATATATATATATATATATATATATATTATTACGAATATATAAAGTTTTTTCATCCCTTTAATATATAAAGAAAAACAATTCGAAAGAAATTATATGTACATTCTTGACAATTTTTTAAGTTACAATTTTGATTCAAACTTAAAATTAACTAAGATTTTAACTAAAAATCTATTAACTAATATTAATTCATTTTATATGATTTATTTTTTTATTGAAAAAATATATTAATTAGTATATAATAAATAGGAATTTTTATATGTATTTATAACGTTAAAAGAGTCAAATGATATTTTTTTTTCTATATTTTTTAATATGTTCTTAACTTATTAAATTAAAATGCATGTTGTAAGATTTTGAGAAAAATAACATAATATATTTTGTAAATCTCATACAAAATAGTTAATTACATTGCTGTTATGGATGATGTGTTGACTGTATTTGATGACGCGTTTAGTGCAATGAGAAATGAAATTGAAATTATTAAGGATGATTAATTTTAATACTTAACAATTGTCTATTTAACTAAAATTTGAATTTCGTGAATAAAAAAATGAATGATAATTAATGATTGAAAGTAAGGTCAATTTAGGTTAGCCCTAGAAACCCCTTACCAGATAGAATATTTGGGTTCGAGTTTATAGGTGAGTTTGGTTGAGATTTGGATGTTTTTGTATATATATTCAAAAAATAATTAAAAGTAATAATAATTAAGTAATTTTCAATGATATTATGAATGACATGTTTTGCCTCCAAAATTTCTATTAAAAAGGTGTTTACATTTTGTTGTTGTTAATTTGTTTAATATCAATTATTTTTTTAAAAAGAAGCAACTCCAATCCGTGTGCAAATTTCTGCTGTTTTTTATAAAAATAATGTCAATTTTTTTTAATGAATAACTTCATTTTATTGTGGAAAGATTAATAATCATTTATTATTTAAATAAATAAATTGACTTTTATTATTCAAAGAATCTATTATAATTTGAAGTATTTTTATTTTTTGTAAAATTTTAATAATTATTTTAATATAATATTATTATTTATGCATTTTGTATATAGGAAAAATTATCTATAAGCTTTAAAATCTTATACTTATTGAAATCGATATTGTTGAATAGCAACTTTCGTGTATTGCAGTTGAAAAAAAATTCTAGTACTATTCAAAACCTCATTATCACCAAAAAAATGGGGACCGAACAGGGGATTGGTCCTTAATCTAATGTGCCTATAGAGGGTTACTCTTCAGTTTTATAGATGAACAATTAATTTTTATAAGATGCATAGTCAATCCCATCGGCTAAAAAAGTCAAATTTATAAACAATATATAATTTATTCAAATTACTTTTTAATCATATACATTTTTCGAAATCACTTTTTAACTATATATTTTACCTGAAAACACAAAAAAATAATAAAAAAATTGTTGCAAGAAGTTGATGAACAGACCAATTTCTTTAAATTATACTATGTGAATGTCATACATATATATCTCTAACTTAAAATTTCTACACACTAACTCGACTATGAAAGCATGAGATCGAAGATCCTTCCAACATAATCAAACTACCCAAATTTGAACAATGAAATTTGAAACTAACACACCAAACTCCAATCCATAACTAACTAAACCATGTATTGGAGTTGTTTATGATTAGTTATCAAATTAAAAAAAAAAAAAAAGGATGGTTGTTAGTATTTGAGAATTCCTGCAAAAAAATGATTCGGTCGATAACAAATGATTTAAGGCTTTAAGCCATAAGTAGAATTTGCCTTGTGGTGATTCTAGTGTAGGGTAATCTAGCTAAGTGTAGAAGTGCTACTCATAAATAAGTCAAACACGTTTTATCCTTTACTTGGGCCTGAATGGTTTCTATTAGTTGGGCCTGGCTGGAATGGACTTCTAATATAACTACACCCCAGCCTTTGGTAAATGAAAGCAAAACACGGGCATATTAGAACCAAAAACATTTATATATATATATATATATATATATATATATCTCTCTCTGAGGATTTCTAGGGCTACGGGTTTGAACTTCTTCTCTTGGTGAGATCAATCCATTACTCAGTCTTCCTTCATTCTTTTCTTGATGATTAGATATGTAACAATAGGTGTAATCTTTCGTGAAGAAGTTTTTATCTTGGTGATTTGGTTTGTGTTTGATCGAGTATTATGCTTCGATTTTCGTGAGATTTTGGTCATTTCTTGGTGATTGGTGTGATTTGCAACAGGTGTAGATCATAGTTTAGAGATTTTAATTCTTGGTGAATTTTTAATTGTTTATGACTGTGTGTTTGCTTCAATTTGGGGATTTCTTTTGAGAGTTTTGGTGTTGATTGTAATTGATATGAACATTGCTTTGTGCCTAGTGAAATTTGACTATAAATCCAATCTAATGGATTGCTCAACTGGGGAGTACGTGATTCTTTGAATTACCAAACCTTTGGAACCTTCGGGTAAAAAAATCTTGTGTTCTTACATTATTTACTTCATTTTATTTTATTTTGTTATTGTTCATTTATCGATCCAACAAGTGGTATCAGAGTCTGTGTATTGTCTGAAAATCCAATTTCTAGAGATTGTCGATTCTTGATGTTGAGACTGCAGGTTCTCTATATTTGGAGGCTTGGTAGAGGCTGCCTGATTCTTGGTTTTCGGGGCATTCTAATTGAACAATTTCGAATTCTTGGTAACTTTTATCCTTATCTTGATTCGGTATTTTGGAGTTAATAATATTTAATATTTGATTTATTATCCAAATCTATTTTTTGATAAGTGACTACGTGAAGTTAATTTTAGGAAAATTACATTTAATTTGATATTCTTGAATTCTAGCATAATTGATTCATTTATATAATTTTGTTGAAATATTGCATGCTATAATGATCTACATTGACAACATTGTTTTAATATTGTTATATACTTGATCTTGTTGCTTAATATCTTGATATATAGGTTAGAATTTGTAATTTCAAATTGGTGACCTGGTTTTTGTGAAACTTGGTGTTTCTATCTTTCAAAATGTCCCCTATTAAATTTGATATAGAGATATGGACTGGAAATGGTGATTTTAGTTTATGGAGACAAAAAAATTAGGATTCTTTTACTTCAACAACAATGTGCCTATGCTATTACTGAAAATTGGCCTACCGAATTTAGTGCTTTTAGAAGGCAAGAACTAGATGAACAAGCATGGAGCACTATTTTTCTTCATCTCTCCGATGTTGTCCTTAGGAAAGTAGGTGAAACGAAAATGACTATTGAATTATGGAAAAAGTTAGAAGATTTATTTGTGTAAATCCATTCCTAATAAGTGTTTTCTATTGAAATAGTTTTTTGCTTTTAGGTTTGAGCCATCTCAGGATCTTGAGTCTAATCTTGATATATTTAGTAAACTTACACAAGACTTGTCTAATTGTGACGAAAAGATATCTGAAGATCAGTTGTGTATTGCTTTGTTAAATACTGTAGGTGATAGGTATAAAGATGTGAAATATGCTCTTGAGTATGGCAAAGATACACATAGCCTTGATAATAACACTTTTACCTTAAGAAATAGAGACTTAGAATCAAAATATGAAATTAAAGGAAGTTATCAAGGAGAAGTTTTAATAGCTAGATCTGAAAGACCATACATACCACATCAAAATACTCATAACAATAATAGCCAAAGAAAAGGAAAATTTCCTAAAAATAAGAAACTTGATTTCTCTAAATCTCAGAATATATCTACCAAAAAATGCTATTATTGTAAAAAATCAGGACATTACGTTAAAGATTCTCCCAAGAGATTAAATGATCTTAAGAACGAACAAATACACAATAATGACTTAATGAGTGCGATGATAATGATGGTGTTGTTTACACGATGAATACTCAAGACACTCATCAATCTTGGGTTTTGGATTCTAGGTGCATATATCATGTGTGTCCTGAAAGAGAATGTTCAATAATTTCAAACCTACAGATAAAATGAATGTTTACATGGGAAACAATTTCCCTTGTAAGATACGTGGTGTTTGTGACATTGTCTTAAAACTTGAAAATGATAAATTTCTCAAATTGGAACAAACTAAGTATATTCCTGAGGTTGAAAAGAATTTCATCTCTTTAGGCATCTTGGATTCTGATAATTTCGAGATTTGCTTTAAGAATGATTTTTCCAAATTTCAAAAGGATTCTTTTGAAATTATAAATGTCTTAAAGCCAAATGGTTTTTACAAAATTCATACTATTCTTTAGAAAGAAGAATGCCTATTTGTCTCACATTCTCAAAACAGAGATTGTTCCATATGTCATCAAAGACTTGACCATATAGGAGATAAATCTATTAAGTCACTAAGCAATGATGGGGTTATAGGAAATGTCAATTTGGATAAGGAAGATTTCAATGAAGAATGTATTTTGAAAAAACAAACAAAACTACCTTTCAAATCTGGTATTCATAAATCAACTTTCATTCTTGAATATCTTCGTGCTGACCTATTGGGTCCAGCATCCACTCAAACGGTTTCTAGTTTCAAATATTACTTGTTGATTATTAATGAGTTTTTAAGAAATGTTTGGACTTTTTTACTAAAATCAAAAGATGAAACTTTTCAAAACTTCAAGGATTGGAAAACCTTAATTGAAATCTAAACCAACAAGAAAATAAAAGTTTTGAAAACTAATAATGGGTTGGAGTTTTGTAATACCATATTTGATGAGTTTGTAAACAAAATGGGATTTTAAGACATAACAATGTAACCTATACACCACAAGAAAATGGGATAGCTGAGAGAATGAATAGGAGCCCTACTAAATAAAGTGAGGTGTATGTTGTTGAGCTCTGGTCTTCCAAAATATTTTTGGGGAATTGCCTCTTATTTGGTTAACTTGAGTCCTTCAAGGGCTACATGTTTTAAAGCTCTTGAATTTCTCTGGACTGGTAAACACCACAACTATTCCTTCTTAAAGGTTTTTGGATGTGCTGCATATGCACACCAAAACCAAGGAAAAATTGACCTAGATCTAGAAAATGTGTTTTCTTAGGTTATGGAGAAGGTCTAAAATGTTATGGTAAAAGAAGATCAAGATTTTAAAATAATAATAAGCATGAATGTTGTGCTTAAGGAAGATTTGATGCCTTGCCTATAGCGACCCAGAATTTTTATGCAATTAATAATTATTTTAATATTTAGAAAATTGTGTCGCTACTATTTCACCCATTATTTTGAAGTTAACGCCGCGACGGATTCGTCTAGCCAAGTCAAGAAATATCGAATTTGTTCGATTTTAAATTAAAATCCGAATTTCTAAAATTATGTTATTTTAATTATTAATTCAAAGTATTATTTTCAAAATCATTTTGAATTCCAAATTTATTAAAATATCTCAATTTTCCTTATTTAAATTATTTCAAGTCCAAATACGTAATTCAATTTATTCTCAAATTTATTTCCAGTCCAAAATATATCAGTTTTAGTACAATTGTTTACATAAAAACATCATCATTATATATATAAAATTTTATATCTATTTTCTATTTTCATATTCCATATCATTATACAAACACCAAAGCATTTCCAACTAATCTCTACACAATTTCATCATCCTTCCATGTGCAAACTCCATCTTTACACTCCATTTTTAGCCCCCACGTTTTCTCCTCCTTCCTTTTCTTTGTCCACCAAAAACAACCATCATTATGGTTCAAGAACATAATGATGATATATACATGTTCTATTATTTTTCACTCTTTCCACTTCATTACACCATCACCAAAGTATCTTCAACATGGGCACACACCATCATTATCATCATAATCATCACTCGGCCAAGAGCAAATACCCAGCATCATCTCACCAACTACACCTACCACCATTCCAATTCATCATTATAACATCCCTTTCATCACAAATCACATTCAAGTAATAATTCAGTCTCCATTCCCACCTTTCACTACCATCTCATGCAGCCATTCCATTATCATCAATCCACACAATTTCAAGAAAACAAACTCAATTTCCAATCTGTAAATCAAACCAACACCGTCCATCATCACCAACCCCATTTGCAGCAACAGTCTCCACCACCCCAGTCACCAGTGCTCAATCAAACAAACCAATCCTCAATCAGTCACCACCGGTCAGCCACAATACCACCACTGCCGGAACCACGGTTATCATCACCAAAACAACCACTCAACCAAACCAAGTTCACTGCCTATCCAAGAAACCACACTGCCCAAACCATTCAATTCTACCACCGCAGCCAACATCCCAAACCTCTGCAATCATCAAATGAACCACAGCCAAATCAACATCAAAACCTCCATAACCGGCCAGCTTCCTCCCAGTTTTCCTCCATTTCAGCTTCATCCAATTCAATGCATAACTGGCTACCATAGGTTAAACCACCACCGGAATTAGTTCCATCACCACCAATTTGCAGATCACAAATTCAATTCTCCATTTTCAAACACCCAACATCATCATCATCTCCATCATCACTTTCCCCGCACCCAACCTCAGTCGAGAACCCAAAACACCATCACCATCATACAACCATAAAACAAACCCAAAACTCAGATTAAGTCAAGCCCAAGACTTACCTCAATCACCGCCGTAAGAACGCAGCCCTAAGTTCGAAATTTGAGTTTCGATTTCACTTTGATTCTGCGACAGTCTCGCACAAATCAGCCCCTAAAAACCCAGCCTTTTGTACACCGTCACTTGCTACTAATCCCGCCGGTGTTGCGCCGGCGAGTCACCGGCTGAAGGTCGGATTTTGAATTGGTTTCGCCTCCTCCGCCCCGTTTCTTCTCTGGTCGTGCGAGTGTGAGTGAGTGAGAGACAGTAAAGTGAGAGAGAGAAATGAGAATCTGAAATATTTAATAACTTTCAAAATTTGCGCGTCATCCCTGAAGTTTTAAAAGGTTTTCAAATCAGTCCTCAATTTTTTAAGTTATTCATTTCAGCCCCCAAAGTTTTAAATGAGTTTTAATCAGCCCTTTCATTTTCAAAATCTATTATTTCAGTCACTGTTGATTTACTTTTAAGCCCAAGTTTCAAAAGTATTCATTTTAAATCCCTCAACTTTCAAAATATTCATTTTAGTCCCTCAACTATCAAAAGTATTCATTTTAGTCCCTCAACTTTCAAAACATCAATTTTAGTCCTCAAATTATAATTTATCATTTTGAACTATATATTCGATAGACTAAAGTGACTTATTGGCTAAGACGAAGCGTACGGAGAATTTAAAGAAATTGAAGTCATTCCCGCTCAACTTTGCACTCGTCGAATTTGAGGTAGACTCGCACTTATTAATTGATTTAAATTATGATTTCATATGAATGTCATGTGACTTGTGAAAGTCAATTTTTAAGAAGAGTAAGTATGTTTTTATGAAAGGTAAATATACCTTATGTTTTTATGAAGAGTAAGTATGTTTTTATGAAAAGAAAATATACTTTATGTTTTTACGAAAAGTAAGTATACCCTATGCTTCACGAAAATGTTTTTTTGGATCATTGCTATGAAATCAATCTACCAAGATTGTTATGGGTCCCATATGATAAGTTATGATATGTTAAGGGGACCGGAGTTTTAGTAGCGCTACACATAAGAATTCTTGCCACGAAGTTCCGTAACATTCTTGTGTCTCCTATGTTTATGAGGATTTGCCACGAAGTTCGGTAAAATTCCTATGTTTCCATATGTTTATGAGGATTTGCCACCTAAGTTCGGTAAAATTCCTGTCGCATATGTTTATGAGGATTTCGATCCTATCTTATGTTATGATGCAATTGATCCCTATGAATTTCAGAAAATTATGCTTGGTATACTTACTACATAAGAATTCTTGCCACCTAAGTTCGGTAAAATTCTTATGTTTATGAGGATTTCGATCTTATCCTATGTTATGATGAAAACTTACTGTTATTATGATTTTACTGCATAAGAATTCTTGCCACCTAAGTTCGGTAAAGTTCTTGTGTCTCCCTATGTTTATGAGGATTTCAATCCTATCTTATGTTATGCTTTCAAAAGAAATTATGCTTGGCATAATTAAAATGTTTTTATAAGTATATGGTTTTCAAAGAGCTGTTTTCAAAGAGCTATTTTCAAAGAGCCTATGATTTGCAAAATATGTCCCGTGCTGTAATGCACTATATGAGTTTTATCAAGAGCCGTTTTATAAAGAAGCTCTATCAATGCTCGTTTTATAAAGAGCCGGGATTTATGTGTTTAATCATCTTATAAATTAAATTAATTTGCGATGAGTCTACTGAGTATTTCCCCCATGAAATACTCACCCTACTTTTTAACAGTTTTGCAGATTTCGGAGACGGTGGCGAGCGATGAATGATGGTGGCAATAATCGTTGAACGGTTGAAAGTTTGACGTTAATGATTTCCGTATTTTCCAAACAATCGAGTAATTTAGAGAAGTTCATTTATTTGAGAAATTATGATATTGGCAATTTCTTTACAATATTAATGGTTCGATTTACTATTTCAAATGGTTTCATAAATGTTTTCAATTTTAGCGGCCATTACAGTTTATTTAATGTTGCCAAAAATGAATTTCAATTATTTCTTCCGCAAAAAAAAAAAAAAAAATATTATTCGAAAAATTTAGACAGAAAATGACGTAGTGAATCGGGTATACGGAACTCGGGGCGCTACATTGCCTTATCAAAATTGAATCTAAAGTTGATGATCTTAAAAGGATGAAAACTATCATCGGGATTTGAATTATCTCACTTTTAATAACACAACTACACAGGCTCCTTTTGAGGTGGAGCACTTGAATTAGAATGATCAAAATGAAAACTTAGATCAAGAGGACACTGATTCTAATACTGAAAATGAAATTGTTCAAACACATGATCTATCCAACTATCAGTTGACTAGAGATAGGGTGAGGGGTAAGTAAGACCTTCCACTAGGTACTAGAGATGGCAAAAAAATTCGATCCGTCACGTTGATCCATCGACCCGATCCAATTCGAAAAAATTTCGATCCATGGATCGACGGATCGAAATTTATGTGATCCGCCCCAATCCAAAAATTCACGGAGTGGATTTGGTTCAGGGGTGATCCGATCCGTGGTAAAAAAAAATATTGAATTTTTCCCCACCAGATTCTTAGATTAAAAAAGGAAAATAAAATAAAAGTAATAAAGTCACAAAGCCCATACATGATCTGCTGACCCACTACCCAGGCAACCCAACCCTAGAGTCAAAACCTAATCCTCCCATTTCATTTCTAATCAATTGCTGATACACTCTTGAGCGCTGCTTCCATCTCCAATCTCTCTCTCTCTCGATTCCTCATCATTAGTCATATTCGAACTTCGATTGTCCATCGACCACCGCCTGGAAAACTTCACTTACGGTCATAGCCTAAGCGTACTCATCCTGGACATCTAATCTGAACCTGATTTACAGTAGAGTCATGGACGTTTGGAGAAGCAAAATCACAAAAATTTGCTTGTAGTATGGAGTATGAATGTTGTCAGTCGATTTATGTTCATTTTTATACTTTTTCTTTCATTAAATTTGGATTTTGATGTATTAATTTGTTATATTTTCTTTAGTCTATTATTCTATCGCTATACAGACTGTAACTTGGTTTCTTTGTGGTAATTTTGGTTTTTGGGGGTTTGCTTTTAACGCTTGAATCATTATATTTGCATTTCCGAAAGTCGAATCATCATTGATTAAAAAAAAAAGGACGGGTCAGGCAGGTGGATATGTACATGATCCACCCCGCCCCGCCTAGAAAATGGTGGATCATAGGGCAGATAGGATCTAATGCTTCATCTGACAGGGTGGATACGGATCGGGGCGATCAGCCCCGAATCCGCCCCGTTGCCAACGCTAGGTATAACAATGATGATTTTATATCTCTCTTTACTAATTGTGATAATATGTGTTGAACCTGCTTCTAATGAAGAAGCTATTTCCTATCCTGAATCTAAAAATTGGCTTACAGCTATGAATAAATATATCGTGTATAGTGTGAATGAGTTTGATGTATACAAGTCATTTCAAAGTACAAGATGGTTTATCCATAGTGTCAACTAAATGGGATTTTGAAAATTGTCATTTGACTTGTAAAAGCAAGTGATCTATTTTAGAAAAAAAATATGTATATCAATAAGATCCCATTCACTTTTCTCACATAAAAATTTGACATGAATTCCCCTTAACTTGTTGAAACCGATAAGAATTCTATCTTATCACAATCATATTGTCACATGCTTTAACATCATCGCAACACCATATCAATACATACTCATTTCATTCTGAAACATAAGATGCACAACATATAATTATAACTTCATCCTAATGAGAACATAGACATAATTAACATGAAAAATATAGGTTCAAGTCTTAGAAAAACATTTTTAAAAAAAAGACTAACCACCTTGAAAATGTTTTTGAACAAGTACTTCTCAAAATGTAAAGAAATAGGAAGAGACTTCAATCGTCCGCCGGTTGAGGAGGAGGATTAGGTGGATAGAGAGAGTAGAAATGGGCATAGAAGGCCTCTTGAGAAGTGTGCATACGTTGTAGTCTTTGTTGAACATCTTCAACCATGGTAGTAAGAGAATCAATACGCCCATTTCCCTACTATATATAAAATCAACTTACAATTTCACTATTCATAGGACGAAAATTAGCGATTATAGCACAGATGAGAAATACGCTTCTCTTCCATTTTCCAATTAACGATTTATCTATGTTTTCTTCTCTCATGCATCTCTTCCATCAAATAAAAAATCTACAAGATCTAGATCTACACGCTATGTAATACCGCTTTTCATTTCGTACCCTTTAAAAAAAATTCCACGTCATATTTATACTAATGTATTTGAAATTTGAGAATTTAATTTAATTTTACGTCAATGATTTGAATTGTTTTGCAGTGGAAGGACTTGGACGCCGTCTCGATCAATGTACCAATTTGAAAGTTTATAAATTGGTTATTTTAAGTATTTACGTGCAATTCTATGTGATTAATTGTTTTATTACTTAAGCATGTTATTTTCTATTTTATTATGCTAATTCGAAACTTGGGGGGGGGGGGGAAGTTTAGTAACAATCGAGGGCAAATGGAACTTATAGACTTACTTAAACAGAAGAGGGGAATTGAGGGACCAACTTGCAATTTTCGAAAGATTAGGAACTTAAGATTAACCTAACCCTCACTCCTCACTCTCACGCCGCTCTCATCTCGCTCTCTCGATCTCTCACGCCCGATTCCCTCACATTCGCTTGCTCCGTCTCTCGGCCCTCACTGTCTCTCGCCTCACCGAACACCACCACCCTCCCTTCCGGTGCCGACCGCCTCCCCTAGCGCTGGTAAGGACCTTTTTATTTCCTCCCCCATCCGCTGCACACATCGCCCGCACACACACTGCCACGGGTTCACGCGAACACACACTGGGTTACACATCCACGAACACCATTACATATATTGACCGTATGTATGTGTATATATATGTAGGTGTGTAAATTCCCACGGTGTATCTCTGATTTCGAGTATATGTATATGTGTATATATGTGTGTGTGTGTATAGTGGGTGTAAATGTGTATGGTTCTCATATTTTCGAATTAAAGTTTAGTTGGTTTTGAATTATACTGTTAAATTGGGAATTTAGTAATGCTTATATATGTGTAATTGATTTTCTTCTAGTTTAAGGAAGGGTTAAATTGAGAATTTTAGAATTTGGGAAAGTGGTATAAACTTGAATAAAATTTCTAATTTGCTTTAAAGTATATATATATATATATATATATATATATATTTCTGGTTTTTGAGATTTATGAAAATTGTAGTTTAGCTAACTGTTTGGGTGAAGTTTGGATATATGTTGGTTTTTAAGATTTGTGAAATTGCTGGGACTTTATGGGAGTGGATTTTATAACGTTAAGTTAAGTTATGTAAATTTGAGTTTGAATTTGAATTTAAAAATGAGAGTTTCTAACGTGGATTGAAATTTACCTCTTATTTTCGAATATGATTTTTGTGTGAACGTGAGTAATAATTGTAATTACTAGATTTTTGAGAAAATTGTAAAGTCGTGTACATTTTTTCAAACTTGGTTTTGACTTAAGTACCTTAATAGTTAAGCTTATAATGTTGTGTCGAATGGTTTAATCTTTTGCTTTCGATTATGGTTTTATGTGTTCTGGTTATTAGGTAAAGTCACGTTTGGGTTAAATTGAAGTTTTAATCTCGGTCAATGTTCGATTAGTATTAAAATGAATAACGAACGTGGTTGTGAACTGAGAGTCGTATTTATTGATGAATGTGAATAATTAGGACTTTTGGTACATTGACGACACGGGCAGTCGAGGTTCCTCCACTTGCAAAATCCAGATAACGGTAAATACTAAGGATGTCAAGTAAGTAAACTTCCCCCTATTTTCATAGAAGTTGAATGTAAATGTGAAAGTTATGTGTAAATGACTGTCGTGCAACTTACTTGCTTTGATGAATTGCATTTACATTATGAAAGCATATGTTATTGAGAAGAATGTTTAAGCATGCACATTATCATGCCATTGCATCATCAAGCATGCATTGACATCGAAATTTGGAAGTCAAATGTTTTAAATGAAAGAAATGTGTCAAAGTGCAAGCTTGTTCAAAAGTTATGTATCACAAGTTTTTAAAGAATGAATGGGTGTGCTTCTAGTTCATGAAAGATGCGAGTGGGAAATGGGGCGCGGGGGACCGGTGTACCCGAATGTAATGAACCGCTTTGCGGTGGGAAAGTGAATGTTACACCGCTTCGCGGTGGGAAAGTGAATGTTAAACCGCTTTGCGGTGGAAATGCGCATGTTAATCTGGTTCCAAATAAGTAATTGCCCACTGTATTCTGATTGACTAGAAGTTACATCAAGTGAGCTCACGATGGAATGAAGTGAAGTTTTGAAATGTTAAGTGAAAGTTCGAAAAGTTTGAAAGTTCTGGAAAGTAAAGTAAATGGGGATACATACATGGAATTTTTGAAAAGCATTCATGTCATAAGCATGCATTCATGCATACAGTTTACTTACTGGGCTTTAGCTCACCCCAATCCCTCCCCATATTTCAGGTGATGAAAGTTAAATGATCCGAGGAGAACACTTGGCGGCTGACTCCGACAGTACCTATCGTCGCATTAATTAATAAAGTTAAATTTATTCAAGTTATTTTTAGTTAAATTAGAATTTATTTAAGTTCTAAGTAATTATTTCTTAATTCATTTATTTTGATAATTGTCTCGGTTGAAATTAGTTTAAATAAGTTATGGTATTTCCCTGTGATTAGTTTTTATCATATTTTCATGAGTTTATAAATTTATACTTCAAGTTATTTTGTTGAGGAATTTGGGGAATTAATGTTGAAGTTGAATTTTGGAATTGTGATTGAGATGTGATGGATGTTTTAAATTTTTAAAATGGTTTTTGATGTCCCTCTACAGGTTGGCTATGTCCAATTTATAGAGGAGACTCTGCCGAAATTTCGGTAAAATTTTATAGTAGATAAATGAACATTTTGATTGTGTAAACGATTTAAATTCCGCATGGTTTTTAAATGATTTATTTCCGCATTAAAAGAAAAAGGGAAGTTAACACCTATGTTTAAGATTCTTGAACTTGGGGTGTTACATTTTTGGTATCAGAGCTAAGAGTTTTAAAAGCGATTCTGTAGACTTTTAAAACTTATTTGAAAATGATTCGGGTACTGAGTCACGCCTCAAGTGCTTCTCCCTCAATCATCTGGTAAGTTAATTTTTGTTTAAATTATGAAATGTTAATTGATATGACAATTATTGCAAATTCTTGCATGTTAATGTGTAATGTCGGAAAGTGAAAGGTTAAGAATGTTGTCAATGATTATGACGAGTATATCTTGGTTATGTAAATGAGGAAGTGAGAAAGTAATGGTTATTAAAAGTTTGGGTGCCGTTTATTAGATCTTTTTGTGAAATAAGAAATGGAGATGAATGGTATATCGGATCGAGAGTATACAATGTCCAAACGAGAAGTTGAGAAGTCATCGAACTTAGTATTAACATATAGTGGGTGTGTGAGAATTTGATACTTTATCAAAGAAGCATTTGACAAACTTCTGATTTAAATGTGGTTTAATCCAATTCCTTGTTTAAAACACATTTTTGTTTACCAAGCATTAAATAAACTTTTTTCTTTCCGTGTGTGAATTTGTAAACAATATTTGTCAAGTCCAAAAGTTTTTCTTTTAAAGAACAATTTTCTTCAATCAAGGAATTATGATCAATCTTTTCTTTCTCAAAATCATTTTGAAAAATCTAAAGTCTTTAAATAATCATAATGTGTACCATTAAAGAAATGAGGACGATTTATAGAATGCCCCTCAAGATTATGATAAGCCA
Organism: Ligustrum vulgare; assembly: GCA_963555705.1. Classification (NCBI taxonomy): domain Eukaryota; kingdom Viridiplantae; phylum Streptophyta; class Magnoliopsida; order Lamiales; family Oleaceae; genus Ligustrum; species Ligustrum vulgare. Next base: position 27,723,458 of record OY743184.1, read on the forward strand.
TTAACTCAAGATTGTAAAATCTTTTAAAAATGAGCACCTAAGCTTTGATACCAATTATTAGCCCAAGAGTAACTAACTAGGGGGGGGGGATTGGTTCATAAAACTTTTTCGATAAATAATCTCAATTTAAAACCAATAGGTACAAGTATAAGCACTTAGTGTTGTAAGTAACTTAACTATCAATATAGAGTATTATAAAGATGTAGTCTTAATTGATAAAGCAAGTATATCACTTAGATATAGAGTTGCACAATATAAGTTGATATAATAGAGTAAGTGTAATCTAAGTAAGTAAAAGGGATAAGAGGATGCAAACGCTATATAGAGATGTTCAATCAACCAATGTAATCTACGACCTCTGTTACTGAGCTCTCTGTCACGAGTAAGGTCAAATCCATTATATTGATAACTTACAACAACGAGTACCAAATCCTTAGGTGACTTACAACATGAAGCACCTATCCTTAAGTAAGTTACAATAAGGAGCACGTATCCTTAAGTGACTTACAACAAGGAGAACTTGTTCTTAGGTGACTTACAACAAGGAGTACCTATCCTTGACAACAATAGAGTTTTCACAAGGATCTCGAAACCACAAAATATAGTGGATTGAATTAAAATTGAAATAACTCACTTGACAAATGATATACTCAAATTAAGTACTGAGAGAGTCCGGCTAACACTTCAATAAATAACAATGAATTAAGCTCGAGTGTCAGATAAAAACTTTGATACAAATGATAATGAAAAGCTCAATGCGATCAAACAAAAATTTTCAAATAATATAATTTCTTGTTAAATGATTGAATCAAATTAAGTAACAAGAGATGCCACACTTGAATAATCAATAATAAATTAAGTTCAAAGTATTTAAGCAATGGAACTTTGATGAATCAAAAGATAATAAAAACTAAAAAGTATAGCACAAAAAATCAAAGTCTCTTAACTGGATATTCTCTCTTTAAAAGATTAAAATAATTTTAGAATAAAGAAAGACTTACACTTAAATTCCAATGTATAATGTGAAGATGTTGAAGAAGTTTATACAATGTAAAACCAAAAATCTTTACAAAACACATATTTTGATAAAACAAAGTTTGGATCAATCAAAATTTTCTAATGAATAAAAACTAAGTAAGAACAATGAATTTTCACAAGAAAGTTTCTCTAAAATCTCTTCTTAATTGTGTTAAAATGAATGCAGGAGAAAAAGCTTATTTATAGATCAAGTTATTGAAGTTTAGGCACTTTCGGTTGACCATTTCTGGAGTATCGGTCAACTGAACTATAAAAGTAGCCGCTATGAATTTTCAACCATTGGAGTTTCAGTGAAGTGAAATTGGATTTTTGGTTGACCAAACTTTCGGTTGACCAATTTTGGTTGACTGAAGTTGACTTTTGAAAAACATGAAAATGCATGATTTTTAGGTTTCTAACTAGTTTTTAAAAGTGGTTTAACATAATAAAATCATGATTTAAGATCAAATAACATTTGAAAAGCAATATTGACTTTGAAAAAAAAAATTATGCAAGTGACGAATTTTCAAGTAAGTGTCTTAATGCATGTAACTGATGTCCACTATATTGCTCCAAATAACTTCCACAGTTTCCCTTAATTGTCCACTATGTGGGTATTTCCAATGATTGATCGAGCGAGCCCTGGGATAAGTACCAAAAACCGCATCTTCAATCTGGCTTGGTCGCCCAGTCATCCTTGCATTCGTCCTATTGCCCTAGTGCCTTAGTGATCACTCAGTCGCTTAGCTTCCTTTACATCGCCCTTTCATCCACAATGGGCTATAATTTTTTTGGCCTTTTGTGTTGGGCCTCTGAATTGGGTATTTTTGGGCTTCAACAATTACCCCCCAATATAGCAGAATTAATCTCAATCTATTAATTTTGTGCCATATTCCAACATATCTATTTCTTTACAAGATTTTTGGCATTCTGATTTTTTCCTTTTCCAATATTTAGACCTTCAAGCTTATCATCCTATACCTGGCCATTTGTATTCCGCCCCTTTGCCTTCTGTTCCTCTATAAATTTGCGAATCTTATTGTACATTCGTATCTCCCATTTACCATCTTACATACCGTCATTATTCATGATACAAATGAGTGATCTTCCATGTCCAAAAAATTGATTGTTTCCCCTCTTCTTGAATATGAACTGGTTAAACTTTTCTCATTTCATTGTCTGCCTTAATTTTGCCTTCGGTTTGGGAGATATAAGAAATATTTTTTGGCTGACAAAGGTCCTCCCAGCACTTCTTCCCTGCGTGATCCCTATTAGAGGTCATTAATGTAGAAGAATGGCTTGTTGAGAGTGCTTCACTGGCCATTTCTTATTTTTTGGCCAATGAAGGTCTTCTCAATGCCCTTTCCAATTATGATCCCTAGTGAGAGTTCTTGGTGGGATAGAGTTGCCTGCTGAGAGTGCTTTTCTAGATATTTTTCTGTTGGGATTTCTTCCAAAACTTGCCTTTGCAGTGATGCACTTAGGAAGGCGATGGCAGAGGCTTGCTGAAGATGTTTCATAAGTTGTCCCTCTATCTTTGCAACGATTTTTGGGAAGGTAATGAAGACTAGCTTACTCCCTTTTTATAGTTGATAGGTCTAATTGTGACTAGTAGGCTTTTCTTATTTGTACCCTTTGACTTATAAGGACATTTTGATAATAATAAAAGATTTTATATGAACGTATTTTGTTTTTGCTTTGAACATGATCGTTCACGTTTGTCCCAATCGTCATGGTGCATACCTTACTTCTTTGTTTTATTTGGGCATAGTATTTGGCATAGTATTTCTTTATATTTGTCCATTCTCCCATACAAAAGGAATATATTTCTTCAAATACCTGCCATTAATAGATCTTATACGCCTCGTACCATTTAGATGATCTAAATGGTAAGCCCCATTAGGCAACACACTGTTTACCACGTATAGTCCTTCCCAGTTGGATGACCACTTACCATACTTTGGGTCTTTGCTATCCAGAGGGAGTATTGTTTTCCAAACCAAATCGTACAAATTGAAAGATTAGGCTATAATTTTCTTGTTATAATACCTAGAAATTTTTTGTTTTCGGATTTGTAGCCTATCTAGGACGTCTAACTTCAATTCTTCCAATTATAGTAAATTTTGGGGCATTGATTCGACTTAATCATCATCACCAAAATGATTTTGCAAGCCCACTCTAATTGACTGCACGTTAATCTCCATAGGCAACACTGCTTCCTCTTGGCTAAGCACCTAGCTGACAAATGTTGGGTGTTCTTCTCCTTCATCGTTAATGTTCACTTTGACTAAAGGGTCTTGTGCTTGAGCGTGCCCAGGCTTGGTGATCCTTATCTAGATTTCTTGTAAGCATTTCCTCTTCTAAGTAGTCCACCTTGTAGACTTCCCGGCTAACGTTTTGCTCCAGCTCAAATATGGCTAATTTGTCCATTAACGCTACGTAAGCTACTTCTTCTTTTATTTTTTCTTTACATTCTTTATTGAAAGCCATTAGTTTAGCTCTAAAGGTCTGAATATCTGCCAGATTTTTCTGTTGCTGACTATCCATTAGGTCTCTTCAATTCTCTTCTAGCTAATTACTAACTTTTCAAGGGCCACTATGTTTGCCTAATTTGATTAAACATTTCAGTGAGTGTATCCATTAAGAATGGTTCTTCACTCTGTACGATAATCTGAGTTTCTTCTCCATCTTGAACTACTTTGACAAGTCCATAATTCCCTTCATACATGAACCTTTCTGCAGAATTTGCTTATGCAACAAACGTTCTGTGGTTTACTTGCATGACTTTCGCTTCACTTTTATCATTCTAGAAAACCAAGCATTGGTGGAGCGATGAAGGTATGTAATGACTCCCATGGATCCAATCTTGTCCTAGCAGCACATTATAACTGGTAGGGCAATCTATCACGAAGAAGACTGTCGTCCTGGTAGTTGTTCTCACAGTTATGTCCAATGGCATCACACATTTTACTGAAGTAGCTCCCACATTGAAACTCGTGAGAATAACTTTTGTTGGAATCATATCGCTTTCTATTTTTATAAATTTCTGCATCATCCTGGATGGGATGGTGTTTATAGTTGCTTTGTTGTCAATGAGTACCTTTGCTATAGGTATACCATTAACTGAAGCCTTTACATACAATGGCCTCAAATGCTTAGTCAATTTCACGTTCGGCTTTCTAAAAATGACCTTTTTAGCCGCATCTATTTCCACTTCTTGCTTATCTCTCGTTAAACTGGTTCCTTGAGACAAGTTTACATGCAACATTTCATGTTGGGTGCTTGCCTCTTGAACCTTTTCTTTTCTCTTTTAATGAGCTTCGATTTCCTCATATGTTACCCAACCATAGGGGGAGGTAGTATCCTAGGAGGTGACCCATACTTTTCAGAGCGTGGTACCTTTACGTTCCTTTTGGGCATCCCATATAATACATAAAAGTCAAATGATCATCCAGATGGTTCCCCCAACAAATCTACCTCACGGAATCCTTCTTGGTGCAATTGGTTCAACAAATTATTTTAGGACACTCCTCTTTTCTTTCTTCCCACTTCTAAATCTATCTCTTCTTCAATGCCAGTCATTCCCTCGTCCTCTTCATCATATGGTCCTTGAGAAGTTTGACCTGCCTCTTCTCCAAAGTCTAACATGCATACTTCTTCCTTACTGTCTCTTCTTTCTTCTTCTTCTTCTTCTTCATTCTCCTTCTTCTTAAATTCATTAGCCAATAAGTAGTTATTAGCCATAACTGGAGGCAGTGTCCCAAACTGAATAGTAGCAGATCGCTCTGGATCTTCTTCATCTTCTTCCTCCTTTCCTCGTTCAAATTTTGACTTCCTAGAGGAACTATCAGGATGTCCGTCCATTGATTCTCCTGTGCTAGCTCTATTTCCGTCTTCAAGAATATTTATGTTAGTCACCTTGAGAAAATTAGGCATTTTAGGCTGTAATATTCCTTGTTTTGCCTCATCATTTGCCTATAATTTTGCTGAAAACGCCTTTGTTGGGTTCTAGTCATTTCATTGAAGGGTACAACTCTTTTTGCATTCTGTTGGAATGAATGCCATATGTTAGGTTGACGAGGTAGCGACCTAAACGTCCTTCCACTGCTCACTGACCTAAATTGTCTCTCAAAAGATGGTTTCTTATAGAATGACACACTCCGTCCTCGATCGGGTTGAAAATTTGGAACAATATTTGAATGATGGTGACACCCCCATATTCCTGGCTCTTCCACACTCTCCTTCACTTCTCCATTGCATCTAGCGCATAGAAGACCTTCATTCTTTCTAGTTTCTTTCCCCTTCAGACGTTCAAATACATTGGGATGTGGCACAAGATCCTCTTCTTCATCATCTATAACCAACTTGAACTTTGACAGTTTATTCTTGAAGCCAGTTGTCATTATGTTAACCTAAGTGGCTGTGGGAAATGGTGTTCATCCACTGCCATCTTCTTTCTTGCTTCAAAGGCGATCGCCCTGACTTAATGGCATCTTGTAACATATGACGAAAAACCAATCAATTTTTAGTAATATGAGACCACGCATTGTGCCATTTACAATGTTTCTTACCCTTAATTTGTTCAAGGCTTGGAAATTTAAGCTTTTTTCTCAACTTTATTTGCTTATTCTTACATAATTTATCAAATATAAGGTTAGCTTTAGTCACATCGAACGAAAATATCTTAGCTTTTTTGTTTTTATCCCCCACAGGCTCATTTTTCACCGTTATGTTTGATTTGGTCGCTAAAGGGAAAGCATATGAATCCCCTTTAATCAGTTCGGCAAAAAAATACTTCGGTTTGGTCGTAGTACTCATCATCAACCATATGAACATCAAAGTTTGGGTCTCTATAGTAAGTCCCTTTGCCAGATTTTTTCATTTGATCTTCTTCTCTTATTTGATGCTCTATCTAATCACATTAGAGCTCAACTAAAAAAGGTTAGGGAATTCCCTATCCTGAAATTTGTTTTTTAAATCCATACTCAACCAACTTTGAGCAATTTTGACGAATTATTTTTCGGACAAAGGTGAAAAACATTTACTCTTGACTGTCTTGAACCTTTGAAGAAAACCTTCTCCCATTCATTGGGCATTTGTCATAAATTAGCCAGATTGGCCAAAGTTACTTCAGATTCAATTTTATAAAACTGGCGCGTGGAACAATTGTTCTAATTGTTGCCATGTCTGTACAGAATTTCCTGGCAAGTTAATGAACCACGTGAAAGCTATCCCTATTAATGAACTAGGGAATAGTCTTATCTTGTGATAATCAGTTACTTCGCCACATTGCAATTTAAATCGCCCTAAATGTTCTAGGGTAGGAACTTCTTCTAGACCAGTGAATAATGAAAATTCCAGTACTTTGTACCCCCTAGGCCATGGCTTGATCCACCCAATCAGGGTATGGTTTTGTGTAAGTTGGTCTGATACAAGGATGCATTCCCACATCCATTTGGTCTCGCACTATCTCAGTGATTTGATCTCTCAATAAGACATTTGGATCGTCAGGAACACCTAAGGGTTGATTCCCTAATGGTATCGCTTGAGGCCTAATGTCTGGCAATGGCTTTGTAGTAAAAATGCCATTATTTGGGCCATTATTATTATTGGCCCGAGCATTTCCCCCATCATTTATATGTGGGGTATTCTATTCATTATTTTGGACATTATCTCTTACAATTGGGTTACCCCCCAAGTTTGATACATTTGGGTTCACTCCAAAGTTTGATACACCATTACCAAGATTAGCCATTCCTCCACCCCCCAAGTTTGAAGTGGATGGTCCAAAAGGTGGTTCTATTCCCTGATTGAGACTTGCAACTAGGGAATTATGTCCTATAATCTTCTGGCCTGGAAATGGTGTCCTATGTTAGGAAAAGTTGACTGACAAACTTGGCTTGTTAACTTATTCATATTAGTATGTAATGTTCTTAGTTGTTTAGCCAAATTGTCATAGTGTTCTCTTTCTTTTTGAATAAACTTTTCCATGCTATGGACATATTGTAAATTTACCTGTTCCACCACGTCTTGAGTGAGTTCGCCAAATAATGCATGCATGGTTCGATGATTTAAATCCGTCATGGGTTCATAATGGCTTCGAATTTCTCTTTCTATTCCCGGAGTACTTTTTTCCTCATCATATCTTACGATCAAAGATGGGAGATGATGGCTTGCTGGTTCCTTATCAGAATTTCTATGAGGCATGATGTTTCACTTTTTGTATCTTCAAAAAACACACCAAAGTGGTCCCACTGGGCGTGTCAAATTGTTTCGTGTGGGTTCTCGCTAACAATTACAATGGAATCAGATGAATCTGTGAGGAACAACAACCTCTCGAGATAAAGTTCCAACATGGGCTGCTTTATTTATGAAAATTACAATGAAGACAAAACGCCTCCAAGGGGAGTAAGCACATAATCTAAACTAAGATTTTGACAAGAAAAAATAAAGATAAAGAAAATTACATAATCTCTGTTTGAGAGTTGATTGATTTTTCTAAATGCCTAAGTTTTTACTATAAATACAGACTGTAATACCGCCTTTCCATATACGTGCTTTCTTAAATTTCACATAATTGTTTTATTGATGTCCTTATAATTCATTAATTGATATTATTATAATTGATATATTGAGTTATTTTGCAGTGGAAGGACCTGGATGCCATAACGATCAATGTGCCAATTACAAAATTTATAAATTTTTCGTGCGATTATATACCTAATTGTTTATTTTAAATTGCTAATTATGCTTATTTCAAGTTATTTAAAATTTGTAAATGACCAAAAATACATTTAGTTTGAAATTGGTGTAAAGTTTAGTGGCACCTTGATATTAATTTAAAGTTGTTCACTTAATTACACTAAAGAGGAGAATCGAGGGACTAATGTGCAATTTTTGAAAGATTAAAAATTAAAATCCTACCCTAAACCTCTTAGCCCCCCTCTCTCTCTCTCTCTCTCTCTCTCTCTCTCTCTCTCTCTCTCTCTCTCTCTCTCTCTCTCTCTCTCTCTCTCTCTCTCTCTCTCTCTCTCTCTCTCTCTCTCTCTCAGTTTACGCACCCGACTCCTCTCTTGATTTCTCCCTCTCCCTCGATTTCTCTCCTCTCACCACCGGCCGCCACCGCCAACCCATGGTAGCACTCTTATCCCCCTCCCTTCGCGATGACACACCCGTACACCGGTTTACCCGCTGTGCACACATCGCTCGTGCGCGCGCACACGCGCACACACACATTGTGTATATAATCATATTTGTATGTATGTGTGTGTGTGTGTGCGCGCGCGCGCGCAATCTTGACTAAAATTTCAGATTTCCAATTTTGTAAAGTTTCAGACTTTTCTATTAAAAAAATTGGAGATTAGGTGGTGTGATTTTGTATGTATATGAAATACATGTACCTATTTATGAAATTTCGAATTTTACAGTAATTTTCAGATTTCGAAATTTCTTAATTAGTAGTTTAATTTAATTGTTTTCTTTAGCTTTAAGTTAGAAATTATAATTTACAAATTTGGGGAGAATTATATAAATGGTTATATTAATTTTAAGATTTTGTAGTTAATTAGCAGATTATGAAATTATAGATTAAATTGACTTAGTTGACGACCATTGTGAGAAATTTCAAATTTTTAAATGATGAAGTTCTTTAATGGATTCTTTGTTGGTTTAATGTTGTTTTAAATTGAAAATTTTCAAATTTAGGATTTCAAGTAATGAGGTGGTTTGAATTGAATTTTAATGTATATTCTTGACTTATAGTTGCTATTTTCAGACTTTTGAAATTTGTAGTTTAGTTAACTGTTCGGGTAAAGTTTGAATAAATGGTGATTTTCAAGTTTATGAATAGTTAGAATGCTAATTGGTATTGTCCTTGTGAAATTTAAGTTGTGATGAATATTCCATAGCCTTGACCTTTGTGTAATTTGATAAATTAGATTTCAATTTTTGCCATAGAAGTTAATCTCTTATTCCGAATGTATTATGGTATGTAATTGACATTGTTTTGAATTTTAAGTCACGTGGAAGCCTCAACCTCATTTAGAAGTGTTAAATGTGATTTTTGAACTAAAAGTATATTTTATTAAATGAATATATATAAATTAGGATTTTTGGGCACATTGACGTCACGGGCAGCCGAGGCTTCTCCACTTACAAATCTTGATAACGGTAAATATTAAGGACGTCAAGTAAGTAAACTTCCCCTTCTCTCAGCATAGTTGAATGTTCAATGTGGAATTATGTACTTAATTGACATTCGTGTTAATTACAGAATTCTAATACTTTTGGTTTACCATATGCAAGTATGTGTATTTAAGGAAATGTTCAAGCATGCACGTTATCATGTCATTGCATCATTAAAAATGCATTGGCATTGAAATAGGAAAGTCAAATGTTTTAATGAAAGGAATGTGTCAAAGTGCAAATTTTGTCAAAAGTTATGTATTCCAAGTTTTTCAAGAAAGAATGGGTGTACTTCTATGTCATGAAAGATGCGAGTGGGAAATGGGGTGCGGGGGACCGGCGTACCCGAATGAAATGAGCCGCTTTGCGGTGGAAATGTGAATGTTAATCTGGTTCCAAATAAGAATTGCCCAATGTTATCTGATTGACTAGAAGATACACCAAGTGAGCTCACGATGGAATGAAGTAAAAGTTTTGAAATGTTAAGTGAAAGCTTGAAAAGTTTGAAAGTTTTGAAATGTTAAAGTGAATGGGGATACATATTTCAAAGTTTAAAGGATTTCATGTCATAAGCATGCATCACTTGCACGAAGTTTGCTTACTGAGCTTTAGCTCAGCCTAATCCCTCCCAAATATTTCAGGTGATGAAAGTTAGATGAGACGAGGAGAGTACTCAGTGACAGACTCAGGTTATACCTACCTTCAATCTTTGAAAATAAAGTTAAATTAGAATTTATTTAAGTTTCTCATTAATTATTCCTTAATTAATTTATTATTGTTAATTTTTTGGTTGAAATTAGTTTTGAATAAGTATGTGTGTAGTATTAGAGGTTAAATTACCTCTTATTTAATTTGCTAAAGTTTATTTACTTGGGATTATATTATTGAGGAGTTTAGGACTTATTGGAATGGTTTTGATGATGTTTGTGATTGAATGAGTTGAGATGTGTACTTTAAAATGGTTTTGATGTCCCTCTATAGGTTGGTTATGTCCAATTTATAGAGGAGACTCTGCCAAAATTTTTGGAAAATTTTATAATGGAAAATGAAAATGTGGAGGTTTTAAATGATTTCTTTCCTACATTTAAGTAAAGAAAATTTAATACGCCTAGGTTTAAGATTTTGAACTTGGGGTGTTACATATACAATCTAACCATCGCTTCTAATATTCAAATTCTTGATTTTTCGCCTTGACTTGTAATTTGCTTGGAATAACTGCCACTTATCACGTTGCATAATAGTCACTCACTTCTTTATGTAATTGATGTCCACTATATTGCTCCAAAGAACTTCCGCAGTTTCCCTTAACTATCCACTATGTGGGTATTGCCAATGATTGACCAAGCGAGCCGTGGGATAAGTACCAAAAACCGCTTCTTCAATCCTATTCTGGCTTGGTCGCCCAGTCACCCTTGCATTCATCCTATCGCCCTAGTGCCTTAGTGATTTCTCAGTCGCTCAGATTCCCTTACGTCACCCTTTCATCCACAGTGGGCTATAACGTTTTGGGCCTTTTGTGTTGAGCCTCTGAATTGGGTATTTTTGGGCGTCAACAAGTATGTTCAAGGAAGACCCCGTGTCAACTAGTACATGGTTAAGGCGATCACAAAACTCCAGGATACATGTGGGGGTTAGCCTTGACATTTTTGAATGAGAATAAGTCATCTTTAGGCCTTACAATGCTTATTTGTTATGCCTATTGACATCTAGAAATGACTTAACAAATTTAGGTTAACTTAATGGGATTTTGTGAGGTAAATACTAGAGTGCCATAAAATCACTAGGAAATTAAGAGTTGATTTCATTTGAGTAGTTTTACTACATTGGGAGGAGTCTCTCCTATCCATTCAATGGAGGAGACCATTTAGTCCTATTTATAAGCTTTATAGTGGATGAGAACAACTATGACGTCGATGTCTTGTCAACTATAGTATCGATCTAGAATTGTGAGCCATTACCCTAGTTAGGAACATATGATTAGTCATCAAGATCATCCAATCACAGGTGATCATGACACAAGTAATCATTGTTAAATGGGGATTGGCTGAAAATAAGGTGTTGATCTCATTATTGCCACGTGTCCTTCCCGGAGTGGGTGCCTGTATGGTGATAACGCCACTCTCATAATATGTTTCTTTAAGCGTGATGATATTTCTAGGAAGATGGGTACTATATGGGAAAACTTCAATCCGACATCATTGTCTGATGTCTTTTGGTCAACCCTTTCCTTAGTTCATTATTTTGACTCTCCTGGATTCTGACAGTTTAAATAATTTAGGCTTGAGATATTACAGACATGATGCACATGCTTCTATACCTCAGGCGATGTAGTGTGTCAGATCTTTTCTTACGTTTGTAGGTGTCCTTCGGAGATCGAGATTTAAATTTTTTTATCCTCGTATTAATCCAGTGACCTTAATAGTTGAGCCCACTTTTGTTTTCCTCCTTCCGAAGCGTTAAAGTAGCCTACCTAATTCCCTAAAACACAAAATTGCTCTCATTACCTGATGAGAACCGAGAAAGTCAAACCTCGATGCGCGTGCTCGTGGGACCCATGAAGAGATCCAACGTTGAAGATGTTCAAGATTCGAGGCTAAACAATGTGAATAAGTCAAGAAAAGAATCCAAGAATCAAGTTGGAGCAAAAAATAAGAAGAAATTGGACTCAGCCAATTTCGGTCTACCGAGAGTCATTAGGTCGACCGAAACTCTGTAGGGTTTTTGGAGCTAGCCTCAGTCAGGTTCGGCTGAGCGTTGATCGACAAAAAGTGCCATTTCGGTCGACCATGTGATCGACCGAAACTATTTTGGTCGATCGGTTTGATCGACCGAAACACCTTGTTTCAGAAAAATGAGGTTTTTGTGCAATTTCCGAATTTACTCATTTTACACAAATTTTGTACGTTAAATACATTTCATTTTCAAACCTAAGGATTAACTATGATGTTCATGATGAATTGGTCTTGAAAGACTCCCTTGGAGGTAAGGTAAAAACCTCCTTTGTTCTTGTTATCTACTTGAAAATTAATCAACTTTGCTTGAGTATATTTTATTCTTGTGTTGTTGTTTATTTTCGCCACCTTGGAATTTGTTTAATTGATACCCATTGGGATATGGTTAGTTTAATCATTGAATTTTAGGTTAGATTTAAACTTGGGCTAAGGTGTTTTATCCCTTATTTTACCATATTAGCTTTCTTAGATTTTGTATTAAATTGTTGTGGAAATTCTTGGTCGATATAACAAGGGGGTTTGCATCATTTGGTATCAGAGCTTGACTCTAATTTGGTAAACCTATCTTTACATTGTTGTTGTTGTTATTAAAAAAAATGAAAATTCAAGAAAATTTGGAAAAAATTATATGCCCATGCGTATTTCTTGATTCCTACATATTGGGTATGTTGATTGTTGAGTTTGTTAGGTGATTCCATTAGTCATACACTTGCATTTCTATATGTTCAAAAGTGTGCCTACCAAGTGCTTGATAAATTGTCTCAAAGAAAAATACTCCATTAGTGCTTTGTTGTCAATGCCCATATATTGCTAATTATTTGGGGTTATCCAATTCTCATTATTGAAATTGTGTTATCAACATTTTATCCCATATATCACTTGCTCCATACATTGGGTAACTATTGTTCATTCATTCCTTACCACATTTGGGTTGTTAGAGATTTATCATATATCCACATTATATCCATTCAAGGCTACTTCAAGATTGAGTACAAAGTGTTTGATAAATTGCCTCCTTGAAAATTTGCACTCTTTGTGCTTATTGCTCTACATCTATGCCTTGTCTATTATTTGTGGTTTGTCAATCCCATTGCTAAAATTGTGTTCCTAGCATCTTATCCCACATAACAATTATTCCTTTTGAGTATAGCAAGCACATAAATTTCACTTGCTATTGTACCTACTTGTTATAAATTACTTCTTCATTGTTTGTGATTTCTTGACTCCACAAGAATTATACTTTGTGGTTTAGTTGATTACATTTCTTGGAGAACTTGAGAAAGGAGATTTTAAGTGGAAAAATGCAAGAGTTGTGAGCTCATTAGAGGGAAAAAGCTTAAATTGAGTGAAACACGAGTGAAAAATATTCTTGTGAGAACACTTTCACACTTGCACACCATGTCAAATTCCAATACTAAAACTCAAGACTTGAAGGAATTGTTGCAAACTTTTTCAATCACCATGGCTAGGAAAATGGAGGAGATTGAGGGAGGGTTAGAAAGGTTAGAAACAAAAGGGGAGAGTACATCAACTAGTAATGGAGCAATAATAGAAGAATGAGGAATAAATGTGGAGATGTTTTGGTAGATAATGGGAGAATGGGAAGGAAGAATAGGAAAGAAGTTAGGGATAAGTGTGGGGATGTTTTGAGAAATTATGGAGATGGTGAACAAAATGAGAGTATGAGTAGGAAAAGAAGAGAGTGGTTGGATGATAGGAGGAATGGAGTTGATGAAAATATTGATAGTGTGAGAATGCAAAATTCATCATTGCATGGGATTAGTGAAAGTAGAGAAGTAGTGAAGGAGATGAATGCTAGGCCACCAAAATCTTTGGCTCATACTAATGAGATAGGGGTGTGGCAAATAATACAAAGAGAAACCGGTATATCTTCACATTAAATGGGAAGAAAGTTGTGCTCTTACCCTTGAGTCCGGAAGAGGTTAACAAAGATCATATAAAACTCAAGAAGGAGTTGGAAGAAGAAAAAGAGAAGGTGAAAGAAAAAAAACATTCAATTGAAAAATTTGTTGAAGAGGCAAAAGTGAGGGAAAATGAAAAAGACATGAGAGTTAGGGCTACTATCCCAGAAAAAGGTGAGGAAATGAGAGTTGGAGACACGATTCCAGAAAAAGGAGAGGTGAGAGAAAAGCCGATGGTTGAGGTTCCTACCTTAGAAAAATGAGAGGGTGTGAAGAGAGCCACCAAAGAAATTGAGAGAAGAGATCACTCCAAAATGTTCTTTGCGCTTGAATACTCTAACAACTCCCCCCTAGCTTAGTTATTTCTTTGTTGTAGGAAATTGTGAGGCCAACTTATCAAGGTAACAAAGAACTCCAAAAGCATGCCTTATGGAAGAAATTCATGGAAACACTTTCCTTCAACAACGAGTACAACGGAGGTAAAGAAAATGACATAACTGATGCAACATCTAGGAGGTATACTCCTAACATTTTCTTGAATGTAAGGTTATTGTGTCTTGAATATATTAGAGTGTTGTATGATCTTGATGTAGATTTGACAAGTGTGTTGTTGACTTGTGAAAATATAATGTTTGGTAAAGATCATTGGCATGATGAGTGCTTAATTTGTAAATGCAACTTTTTATATGTGCCAAATTGCCTAAGTACCAAATCCTTTTGTGAAAATGTTGCATGTAGTAAATTTTATGGGCATGGAGAACTCCTATTTTGTGGAGATATGACTGATGTGCCTATTTTCCCTATAAAGGAATTGCTAGTTGAGGGAGTCCGTGGGAGAAATTTATTGGAATATCTTGATGATAAAAGGATTTCGCTTCTAACATTTTTAAATGTCCACTCATTTTGTTTTGAACATGTTAGGGACATGCATGCTAGTCAACCAAAATTGTTTAACATTTTTGAATCATGTAATGAGAGAAAAATTGATGAACTCTATAGGCATGATAGTTTGTTTTGGGGGATTATATTGTTTGTTCCTAATTGGCCCATGCGCGAGTTACAAGTGAGAAAGGCACATATGGGGAGCTTGATGGGACATTTTGGGATTAAGGGCACCATAACTTTACAAGTTGAACATTCTCATTGGCCCAATATGAAAATCAATTGGCATTTGCTCATAATCTTCGTCAACACATCACTTACAATGGGGTCGAATATAAGGTTTGGCCTCGAGGCTCATGCACACATTTGCACATTCCCAGTAAACCTTGGGTTGATCATTCTATGGATTTTGTATTGGGTTTACTTAGACTAAAAAAAAGAAATGATACTAATTTTGTAGATGTTGGTAGGTGTACTAAACTTTCATATTTTATTACATGTAATGAAACTAACATTGCTATCAATATGATGAATCTTTTCTTTTGGGGAGTGGTGCATTTGCATAAAAATGATGCTCAATTTGTGGTTTTTAAATTTGCTTGCAATGAAAGTGTTCATCCTATTAGCAAGTTTTCACCACTTAAAGTTGCTTGTGACTTTAACCTATTAACTCTGTCGAACTTTATGCATGTGTTTATTGAAGAAAGAGTTGGCTTAGGAGGGCAAGAAAATGCTCATTTGGTTAAGCCCCTTTGCAGGCAGCTTGAGCTTCCATTTGATCCGGGTGGACGGATGTGTTTCCATTCGTGGAAGGAGCGATCCCCCGATCAAATAAAATCCAAATTGCAACTCCGTGGTGTCGGCTCGATCCAAGCTCTTGGCAACGCCTACAAATTGACTTTATTCGGTGAGTATGAAATATCAGTTACATTTACTGTGTCTGATTTTTCTCTTTTTATTGTAGGTATCGATTCGTGATCGAATCTCTTTCGAGATGGAGGAGATGATGAAAATAGCGAAGGTCCAACTTCATCGCATGAACCTGTGGTCCGCGATGTTGCAAGATCAAATGTCAAGAATCTCACACTAGTACAATCAAGCAAGATTCGAGGTTGAATCATTTCCAAGAGGGAGGGATGATGAGAACCGAGAAAGTCAAACCTTGATGCGAGTGCCCGTGGGACCCATGATGAGATCCAACGTCGAAGATGTTCAAGATTCGAGGCTAAACAGTGTGATTAAGTCAAGAAAAGAAACCAAGAATCAAGTTGGAGCAAAACATAAGAAGAAATTGGACTCAACCAATTTCGGTCGACCGAAAGTCATTACGGTCGACCGAAACTCTGCAGGATTTTTGGAGCTAGCCTCAGTCGGGTTTACCTGAGCGTTGGTCGACCAAAAGTGTCATTTTGGTCGACCATGTGATCGATCGAAACTATTTCGGTCGATTGATAATGTCGACCGAAACACCCTGTTCCAAAAAAACGGGATTTTTTGTGCAATTTTCGAATTTACTCATTTTACCCAAATTTTGTACATTAAATACATTTCGTTTTCAAACCTAAGGATTAACTATGATGTTCATGATGAATTGGTCTTGAAAGACTCCCTTTGAGGTAAGGTAAAAACCTCCTTTATTCTTGTTATCTACTTGGAAATTAATCAACTTTGCTTTAGTATATTTTATTCTTGTGTTGTTGTTTATTTTCACCACCTTGAAATTTGTTTAGTTGATACCAATTGGGTTATGGTTAGTTTAATCCTTGAATTTGTGTTAGATTTAAACTTGTGTTAAGATATTTTATCCCTTATTTTACCATATTAGCTTTCTTGGGTTTTGTATTAAATTGTTGTGGAAATTCTTGATCGATATACCAAGGGAGTTCACATCATTACCCGTCACAAAGATTCACAGAAAACGAAAATATAGCCTAAAGGTTTCTTTGCCTAGGCTGACTGAATCGAAGCACCCCCATGAGCTCAAAAAGCGTGAGAGGGTGCATTCCTGAAGGTCTAGCCCAGAGACATCTATTCGCCAACCAAACAGATATCAGGGCCTCTTTACCATATATATATACAAATGGGCACCGCTCAACTACAAGATGCTTGAAAGTCGATGTATCAATGTACCCAAAAGTAGCATCGAGCCCCGGCCAAGTTGATGAAATGGATCGTTACCCCCTAACCCACTTGGGGGCATGGTTAATCGATAGGTTACTAACAACTTATAATGCCTCCATTGACTATTTCTATCTAAAAATTTTGTTAACATATTTTTAAAATTAAGGGAGAGTGTACACTTTTGTATTTGTTGTTGTTTTTGCTTATTTAAAATAGTGAAAATTACATCCACCCCTACTTTTAAAGATCTAATTTCATAAATGAGGTCAAACCTGTATAATTTCAAAATTCAGGTCTTAATTCTAATTTTATTAATTAAAAAATCTACATAATAATATTCTACTAATTATCCAACCTTATCCCAATTTCAAATCACAAAACACCACTTCAAACCCTAATTCCCTCTCTCCATCCACGCCGCTGCACACGTTGGAGAAGAAACCCATGGGAAACCACTTTTCCTCCACCCCTGTAAACGCCAATTTCGCTTCAGATCTACCGCCTCTCGTCGTTGCTCATGTTGAAGAAGAGGAGGAAGACCCTTTTTCTCAGTCACCAATGTTACTTTCGCTCAAATTCATTATCCTTCTCAGTCGATGGCTCCCCCTTCGACTGCCAATTCTAATTATGCCTATGAATATACCGACCATTCACATGCTCAAATATTATACACACAGCAATCCATTTTGCTCCCCTCAAGGAATAAAGCATCAAGTTAGAGCTGTGTCTACTGAGATAGGCATGACGAAATGGTGGTTTTGGCTGCTATGACCAAGCTGGTGGTGATAGGATGTGAGGGCAGTGGCGACAATGGTGGTTTTTGGTTGGAGACTAGGGTGATTTGCGGTGGTGGCGGGGACGAGGGTTGTGAATGGGAATGGCTGTTGTGACCTTATAGTGATATTCGTGACCTGAACAATTATAGTTGATAGGTTGTGATAAAAAAAATGGTGGTTCGTTGTACCTTAAAAGATTTGTGACCTGTTTTAAAAAAAAAAAGGTTTGTGACCTAATAATTTCACAGTTGTGATTTCAAAATATCCCCAAGTTCTATTGATTTAATATTTGTGACCATTTGGTTTTATAATATGTGACCTAAAAATCTGTTATTGTGACCTAAAAATCAGTTTAATTATGATCGAATATTTTAATAATTTGTAACTCTAACATTATTTGTGACCTAAAAAAATTGTTTTTGTGACTTGAAATATAATACTTGTTTTTGTGACTTGAAATACATTGTTGTGACCTTAATATATATATATATATATATATATATATATATATATATATATATATATATATATATATATATATATATATAATTAATAAAATATTTAATTATTTAATTCAATTAATTAATATTAATTAAAACCTGATTTTTGAAATTATATATGTTTTGTCTCATTTTTGAAATATGTATTTTCAAACACCTTATTTATGTATTATTCCCTTTAAAATATGATGGATAAATAAGTTTTTTTACGTCATCTTTCTGAATTTTTTGGGCGGAAATTGTCATTGTCATTGGATTAATTAATGGAAGTTTGGGGATAAAGTGCAACGAGAAAAAGTTAAGGACATAAGTGTGATAATAAATAAAGGTTTTGAATATTTATACATTTAAATACAATGTAATAATATAGCCACTCCATTTTTTTTTTAAATTTTCTTTTCATTTAAAATATTAATTGTGTGCAATGTTGCAATTGTCCACTTACTTTAAAGAAAGAAAAGAAAGAAAGAAAAAACTGTAATTTCACCCTTTTGCTCAAATGTGGTAATACTTTGCTGTGAGCAATGTTGCAATTGTCCACTTACTTTATAAAAAAGAAAAAATTCCCTCTAATTTTGCTCAAATGCGGTAATACTTTGCTCTCACAAATTGAGTTAGATTTTGACCTTTTCAATTATTAGCCAAAACTGTAAGTCAAAAACTCAATTTTGAAAAATAAAATAAAAACCACTGAATTGGACCGAAAATGACAAAAAAACTTACATAAGTTGGAGACCGAAAATAAACTTCTTTCATAAATAAATGAATTTAGATTGGCAATATAGTTTTCCTCCTAAACAAGGGCAAGCCAACAAAAGTTATTTTAGTTTAATTTCAACTAATGGTCAAATTATTCAATTTTTGCCATTATAATTTTATAAGCAATAAGTTTGAACTACATATCCCTCCAATACATCATCTGGGTTCCAATTATGGTCATAATATTTATTGGTGCTCATGGACCCTACCATGTGTTTAATACCATAACTATATAAAAAATACATTCAAAGTAAATTAATCACACAAAATTGATTATTGTTGATGTTATAAAAAAGTTATGGTCTTCAACATAGATAACATTACAGCTAGACTATGTATTCTTTATTGCCTTCTTTTGAAACAATTTAGACCACCAAACACTGAACAATGGATGTAGACTAGATATCTTACAAGGAATAGATTTGCCAGCTTAAATCGAATAGTTCGGACCTATAATAGTTGATTTCTATAATTCGGCTGCCTAAGCCGCCCTTTTGTTTTTTGTTCATTTTCGTATTTTTCAGATAAATGTGTGGTTGAAAATTGGAGAGAGAAAATGTGTGTAATTAAAAATAAAAAAGGAGTTTGAAAAATTGTGTTGTTTATAAATTGATTTATAAATTATAATCATTACGTAAAAGAACGATGTGTTAGGTAAATATAGATAGGAGAGAAGATCGTGAATGATCCACTTTTAATGGCTATTATGCACAACAAATAGGCTAAAAGGAAAAATCTCCGACGTACAATCATTAATAATGTTGAGTTACTTACCTCTGTTTTTTAACGCAATTGTTATAATTTATAAATTAATTTTTAAACAACATAATTTTTTAAAATCACTTTTTAGCCACACGTATTTTCTCTTTCCACTTTTCAACCACACGTCTTACCTCAAACACATAAATAAATCAATTTATAATAACTTCAGCGTTATCGAACAGTTGCTAAACAGTGCCAAGGATACAATTGAAAGACGAAGTCGACAATCTTGCAGTGAGGAGTTTTAAAAGTTTAAACCTGCTATTTAGTGTGTATAACCATATAAATAAATATTGATAATTCGGAGAACTTATTTAACTTGTTATGAATTCTTTTACATAACCTTGAACTTGTTCAATATGCGTTGCCGGTTCAAATCATATCTAGTTAGTGAGAACATTGTACACAACCTTCCAAAGGGAAAATTTAATCTTACCAAGCAATTGTGGCACTCTACAGAATTTCTATTGGGAATTACACGTTGATTTTCCTTCTTTAACTCACAGGATCTTTTGATGTTTAAGAAATAATTGAGCAATAAGAAAATAAATAACAACGACGCAAAAATTTTGGCCAAACAAAGTCGTATTGTACTAGCAGCTCTCAAATCCAAATCTTCCCAATCTTCATCAATCTTGCTGGATTCGGTTTCTTTTTCTTTTCCTTTGTCAGAACTCTCGGTTGGTTTTCCTTTCAAAGCTTTGTGCAGACCCGCCTGAATCAAAATATCCTTGACTTGTACTTGCCACAAGCCAAAATTAATTCTTCCATCAAATTTCTCCACGTCGTACTTGACAGATATATTTTCTTTTGCTCCAATAAAATATTCGAACCATCGACGCTCTGATACCACTTGTTGGGAATTACACGTTGATTCCCCTTCTTTAACTCACAGGATCTTTTGATGTTCAAGAAATAATTGAGCAACAAGAAAATAAATAACGACGCAAAAATTTTGGATCGCCAAAGCCTATCACTATATATTAAATTATTACAAATATATAAAATTTCACTCACCAACCGAATCTCATAGACTACAGAGAAAATACTAATAATAAATTTCTATCTAACACAAGTTTCTACCCTTTGAATTATCCCACAAAGAGTTTACAAGAAAGTACAAAGATAAAGCTCTCAAATTCTCTCTAATTAGTCTCACATAAGATTCACAATATTATGGCTCCCTAACACACATATTTATAGGTTAAAACAACACTTAAAATATGTAGAATTCGTGTCCAAGTAAGTTTCCTTATTGAAGTAGAATACCAAAATAAAGTCTTTTATTTTCCTTTTCACCATTAACTTGGCCTTCAAGTTAACCACTTTAATAGGGAAATCAATTGTCCAAGATATTCTCATTCTTAATTTGGGTCAAATATCCCAACAATTCCACCAAATGACCGAAACTCAATATGCCCCCCAAAATTTGTATTCCTCGACAAACGATACCTCATCAACTGCACACATCCTGATTGATGGCTGAAAAAATATCTTCAACATATTTGTCTGATTTGAATGCTGTCATAATCTTCCAAGCTAAGTAACATGTTGGTGCATGATCCGCATTTGTCACTTCAAGATATAGATCAAATTGAAGAAGACCGCCTCGTAATATATATGTAGAACTTGCTTCAAAGATGGAAATAAATAGGCTGCAACTTTTACTCCAACAAATCTCAAACTCATGAACAAAAATAACAAACGAAACATCGATAGATTCAAGACATGTGATAATGCTTTCCTTAACATAATATTTGTCCCCATACTGATGATGCAAACCGGTTTGTAAAACGCCTCCAAGATTCAATGGAATTCGATAATGAGGTATGTGTTTTACACTAACGAAGAACATCTCGAATACAAAGGAGATATTAAACCAATTATGTGAGACTCGTGTCTTATATTTCTGGATGACAAAACACGAAGAAGTTTGAAAAGACAGAATAATATTTCTGTGAGAGAGGATGATAAAAGGAGAATAATATGACATTCCAATGTCAACATTCCATTCATCAAATCTGTATTTTCAACAAAGAATGATCTATGTTATTGTAACACCCCAAGTTCAAAAGTCTAAAACCTAGGCATGTTAACTTCCATTCACATTATATGCGGAATTAAATCATTTACACATCAAAATATTCATTTATCTATTATAAAATTCTTACAAAATTTCGGCAGAGTCCCTCTATAAATTGGACTTAACCAACCTGTAGAGGGACATAAAAACCATTTTACAACATAAAACTCAACTCAAATAAAAATCCAATACTCAACATACAAACCCAATTATACTTCAAACTCCCACATCACCACACTATTTCAAATTCAATCCCCAAACTCCTCAACACAACATTTTTCATCAATAAGCTTCAATTAAATACAATAAGTGATAATATAACCAATATTAGAAATTCCATAACTAATTTAAACTAATCTCAACCAAACAATTATCAAAATAATGAATTAAGGAATAAATTCAAATGATAACTTTAATAAATTTAACTTTATTTAATAATGTCGACAGCGGGTACTGTCTGAGTCAGCCGCTAAGTGATCTCCTCGGATCACCTAACTTTCATCACCTGAAATGTTGGGGAGGGATTGGGGTGAGCTAAAGCTCAGTAAGTAAACTGTATGCATGAATGCATGCTTATGACATGAATGCTTTTTCAAAAATTCCATGTATGTATCCCCATTTACTTTACTTTCCAGAACTTTCAAACTTTTCAAACTTTCACTTAACATTTCAAAACTTTCACTTCATTCCATCGTGAGCTCACTTGGTGTAACTTCTAGTCAATCAGAATACAGTGGGCAATTATTTATTTGGAACCAGATTAACATGCGCATTTCCACCGCAAAGCGGTTTAACATTCACTTTCCCACCGCAAAGCGGTTTAACATTCACTTTTCCACCGCAAAGCGGTTTAACAGTCCACCGTAAACGGTTGAACATTCCGTCGCAAAGCGACTTAATTCGGGTACGCCGGTCCCCCGCGCCCCATTTCCCACTCGCAACTTTCATGACTAGAAGTACACCCATTCTTTCTTTAAAAACTTGGGATACATAACTTTTGATCAAACTTGCACCTTGACACATTTCTTTCATTTAAAAACATTTCACTTCCCAATTTCGATGTCAATGCATGCTTGATGATGCAATGACATGATAATGTGCATGCTTGAACATTCTTCATAATAACATATACTTTCACAAAGTAAATGAAATTCATCAAAGCAATTAAGTTGCAAGACAGTCATTTACACATAACTTTCACATTTACATTCAACTTTGATGAAAATAGGGGGAAGTTTACTTACCTGACATCCTTAGTATTTACCATCATCTGGATTTACAAGTGGAGGAGCCTCGACTGCCCGTATCGTCAATGTACCAAAAGTCCTAATTATTCACATTCATCAATAAACATGACTCTCAGTTCACAACCACGTTCGTTATTCATTTTAACACTAATCGAACATTGACCGAGATTAAAACTTCAATTTAACCTACACGTGACTTTACATAATACCCAAAACACATAAAACCATAATCGAAAGCAAAAGATTAAACCATTCGACACAACATTATAAGCTTAACTATTAAGGTACTTAAATCAAAACCAAGTTTGAAAAATGTATACGACTTTACAATTTTCTCAAAAATCTAGCAATTACAATTATTACTCACGTTCACACAAAAATCATATTTGAAATAAGGGACTTAATTTCATACAACTTACAAATTGTACTAATCCATTTACTCAAATCTCAAACTAAATTATAACTTAGTCAAACTTTATAAAACAATGTCCCATTAAAATTCCAACTTTTTAAAATCTGAAAATATTCAAAATAAGGTTTCAATTAGACTTAAAACTAACCAAACATAACCTAAAATCTTAAATTCAAGAACTTCCCATATATAACATACACATTTTGATTTTCAATTACGAAATTCGAAACCATGAAATAATCAAAATTTGAAATTTCAATTAAACTAATTTAAAATCTTCGAAATCAGAAATTTCCAAATATATATATATATATATATATACATACATACATGTATACAATTTTCCCCAAACCTGAACATACACTTAAAATCTCAAGATTGAACTAAAATATCAATTAACCAAGCTAAATAACAAATGTTTGGAATCTGAAAATACTGTGTAAATTATGCACATATATACACGCATATATGCATCAATACATACATACTTACATACATATTGCCTAAAATTTGGATCTGCCTGTTTAAATTTCGAAATTGGCTTATAATCCAAATCTGAAAATTCTGAAATCTTCATAATAAATACACTCAACATATATACACATATCAATACATACATTCAACATATATACATGCTTGTGTGTGTGCTCGGTTGAGTGGGTATGAGTGCGAGGGTGAGTGCGCGAGCGGGTGTGTGTGTGCGCGTGAAATCCGTGAGCGCGGCCCCGGGGAAGAAGGAGAAGAGTGTTACCGTGGGGATGGTGGCCGTTCGCGCGGTGGTCGGAGGCAGTGAGGCAGACAGTAGCGACGTCGTCGCCGCCGTGAGAGGAGAGGAGAGTGAGTGAGTCGCGAGAGAGAGAGATCGAATGGAGAGAGAGAGCGTGTCTTGAGAGAGAGAGACCGAGAGGCGTAAGTGAGGGAGAGGTGGAATGAGGGTTTAGGTTTAATTTTAATCTTTTAAAATTTGCAAATTGGTCCCTCAAGTCTCATAAATTGGTAATTTAAGTCCATGACTCTCAAATAAAATTTCAAAGTGTCACCAAACTTTTCCCAACTTCAATTTAATGCAATTTAGGCAACTTACTACTCAACTACAATAAAAATGGCAAGTAACAATTAAAATAAACAATTAGACATAGAATTGCACGTAAAATAATTAAGTAACCAATTTATAAACTTTCGAATTGGTACATTGATCGAGACGGCGTCCAAGTCTTTCCACTGCAAAATAATTCCATTTATAGACATTAAAAATTATCAATTTAAAATTTATAACAACATTAACATAAATATCATGTGGGATTTCAGGATTGCCCATAAAATGAAAAGCGGTATTACAGTTATAGATAACCATACAACCTTTCACCAAAGGTTGTAACATTTGAGTCTTGACTATTCATATACCAATGTCCAAACAATATTTTCTAAATGTTTTAATAGTACAAGCTTTCACTAAATGTTGTAACCATTCCCAAGAGTTGTAATACTTCATTTGAGTCATAGCTATCCATTTTGAAAATTCCCCAACATGTCTCCATTATTTTCAAAAAATGGAATTTTGAAAAAAACTTGTGCATCAATGAAGGTGTCTTTTTTTTTTTTTACTTGAACCTCCACCTATCCATTTTGAAAATTCCCCAACATGTCTCCATTATTTTCAAAAAATGGAATTTTGAAAAAAAAACTTGTGCATCAATGAAGGTGTCTTTTTTTTTTTTTACTTGAACCTCCACCAAATGAAAATTTCCCAAATGTTATCCAAATTGACACGGTAGACAAGCTTTGAATCGGTGACGTCATGCGGCTATCTGAAAACACTCCACGGACACGTTTGAATGCCTTATGTGTTCATAACTAACATGAGTATAAGCCATGTGCTTTTTCATGTATATTTTAATTAGCTATCCAAGCTACCTTAAGATGACACTTATCTCCTAACATACATATAGGTCGACTATATCAAGAATACTCATGTAACTAAAGTATTCTATAGAGTAGATATATATAAGTTTATTAAAAGTTATAAACTTGACCTATCATTTCCATGTTACGTGTATCAAGCATTTTACCTTAGAGAAAAATATATAGTACTTGGCAATCTCTTATATAATGTACTTTACTTATTGAACCCAAGTTCTAGATTTTTCGAGTGTTAGGTTAAGGTTCTATTATCGGGATTTAAGAAATTGGCTTCAGACCATATAACCTCTTTGACGTATTTTAACATAAACACCTTGCAAGACTTTAGTCAAAGGTATGCTAATAACTTAATTTATTCACAAGGTTAATTACAAGTCAATATTTCATTAGATTAACAACATAAATCATCTTATTCTCAAATCTAAAGAATATGATATAAATTAACCTCATTATCTCCTTACCTAGCTTAACACTTCATATTTGAAGACAAACTATGTCACCATGGAGTTTATGACTCCTTTTTAAAATCATTCATTCGAAGAAGACAACACTTACCTTTCTAACTTATTTAGTCAGAGATCATAATTTTCATTTCTAAAATCGAGTTAGAGTCAATCGATTTTCAAGTTGCAAGGTTGAGATCACATTGAAAAAGCCATCTCTTTTGTGAGAATCTCTTATATTGATTTTTGTGTTAAGTAATATACATTCAACACTCTAATTGGTGGACAACATTAGTAAAAGAAAGAACTCAAAAGATTCTTAAAGAATTCTAAATTTTGTACCTAGACCTCCACCATAAGTGAGAACTTACATTTTATTTAAAGAAAGTAGGGAGGATATCCAGATTGATCAAAATCTTAGATGTTAACAAACCGTGAAAAGTAGCACTTCTTGTTTCTATTCAAAATAAAAATTGGCTTGCTTAATTAATTTCCATATTCATTCTAATATACACTTTGATTCCTATGAATTGAATTAAAACCTTCAAACCATATTGGAGTTATCCATCAAATATTTTGATTGTAAACATAAGATTAGTAGCACCCCTAAATCCATTAAAGGGATTTCCTCATTTACCACCACTGCTTCCCATGGACCATGGTACGTGTCTTACATAAATTTATTAGGCTGTGTTTGATGGACCTTTATTTGCCTAAAAAATGTCAAATCATGGAAGATATTTTCCATCTTTTGTATTTGTTTGGTGTTTGATTGAAAAAATTTATCTTGAAAAATATTTTCTTAGATACAACTAATTAAAGTACAACAACATCATTTATCTTGAAAATATTTTCTTGCCTATTTGGTGAGAGCATTTTCCACCTTAAGTGAAAAAGTAATTGCATCACATTTGATTATTTTTGTTGTTATTAATTGACTTTTTTCTTCAGAAATTAACATTACTATTATCAAGTACAAATGAGTAAAAAAAAAATGTTTAAATAGCTAAATTTTGATTTTTTTTTTGTCATGAAAAATAATGTCAATCAAATAAAAAAATTAGAAAAAAATTCACTTTTTCACTTGTAAAATTAATTCAATCAAACACTTCCAATTGATATTTTCTAAGTAAATACTTTTCAGACAAATAAATTTCTAGAAAATATTCTCTTACCATTTATTTTTCATAATTTGAATCAAACACAATTTTAGTGTCAATCCTAATAAAGTTTTAATTATTAATCGCCATACATCGAAATAACCGCTTGTTTCGTACACATCAAGTAAAGGATCACAAATGCAAAGTCATTTTAGCAACTTATCATTTATAGAGTATTCAGATTGATTTCATTAAACTCTACAAGCTGGCCATATTAAATTGAATACACAATAAATTACCAAATATGTTCATATTCAAGAATGAGTTTCAAATGGACTAAAAGCCAAAATCCTGTATTAAGATTTTACCGTCTTAATTCAAGAAGCACATACTACATACATTAGACTAATAATTAACACATGAACTAATAAACCGAACGCAAGAATTTATAGAGAACAAATAAGAAAGAAAAATTGAATTCTCACGTATTAATTCAAGAAAATTCAATTTCTATTTATAGAATTGAATATACCTCTTTAAAGAGCCACATCCATAATTTAGACATCAATCCATACTTAAAACTAGGGGTGGACGTTTGTCGGTTCGGTTTCGATTCGATTCCCTTAATAACAAGAACCTAACAATTTCGATTTTGGTTCAGTTATCATTTATTTTTCGGTTCTTGTTCGGTTCCTATTAAAAAAATCAAAACTGATGCAAACACGAAAAAATATCTAATTATTTGCAAAAACTAAAGCTATATAGAACCAAATTGAGTATTCAAAACATATCAATAAGACTTATTAAACTTCAGCTTCAAATTGAAGGAAAAGAAACAATCAAATAATGGAACAAAATTTAAATTGAAATATATATTCAAAATACATCAATAAAGCTTTTTAAACATCAAATTTCACGAGTTCTTTACGTTATCAACTCCTTCTACAAGAAAAAATTTAAGTGTGAATGGTAGTAAACGTTGTTTAAACTATTAGTAAAATAAAATTTTAAGATACATACCATTCGATCATGTTCGGTTATTTTTAGGTTCTTTGGTCTGTTCTTTTGTTTAAAAAATCAACAATTACCATGTAAAGCAATACAGAAAGTGTTATGTGTGTTTAATTTAAATTAAGAATGTTCGATTCTCGATTTTCAAATAGGAACCGATCGATTTTTCGGTTCTCCATTTTTTGATTTAGGTTCGATTTCGGTTCTCATTTTTTCCTAAAGAACTGACCAGTTTCGATTTTTCGGTTCGGTTTTGGTTCGATTCTCTCGGTTTTGATTTTGTTGTCCACCCCTACTTAAAACTACTAAAAATTAAGCCAAAATTCGAATTATATCACGAAAAGGTGCCAAGAAAATTTGTCAACAATTACAAACTTTTGTAATGGACTAAACGCCTAGGCCTTAGCCCGACTGCCCAAGTAACATGTAGTAGGCAAAAAGATTGTAACACTGAAGGTTGTAAAACAACTTTTCATTAAAGTTTATAACAACACAACCTTTCACTAAATGTTGTAACCATTCCCATCAGTTGTAAAATTTCAATCAAGTCACGACTATTCATATACTAATGTCCAAATGATATTTACTAAAGGCTGTAACAATACAACCGTTCACTAAAGGTTGTAATCACTTTCAAGAGTTGTAACACTTCATTTGAGTTGTGAATATTCATATACCAATGTTCAAACAATGTAATGTACTCTAAAAATTCTCCAACATATGCCCCGCAAATTAACATAATAAGATAAGATTGAAAAAAATACGGCTTTTGTAACCACAGGCGGCTAAACACCTGTAATAGTCGAAAATTTACGGTCCTGACAAAAACTATTTGAAGAGGATTGAGCCCATTTAGTATAGGATATTTTGGAAGAAATTAAAATTTTGAGAGAATGTGTAGTTGAAAAGAGGTTGAAAAATCTGAAAGTGGCAAGTCCCTTATAAATGTGTAGTTGAAACTGAATTTTGGAGGAAAGGTATTCAACAATCACAGAACTAAACAGGGGCTACATGTGTAAATTCTAGTCCTGATAACTATACTTTTATTTAATGTATGTAAATCATGTAACTATACTTTAACTTTGAGTCTAACTCCGTTACTTAGATTTTCATGAACTGGTGTACTGAAAGTCCAAAAATAATCATTTCACTAAAAGTGTGTTTATTCTATGCTAGCGGCTAGCATTTAATATGTTGACATTTTCTACGATGAATTTACCTCAAATCAAATAAAATGTGGTTACCTAAATAAAACCAAATTAAATTGAAGTTATCCAATTGAAAATAAATTAAATTAAATTAAATTAATTTAAATTATGATTGCCCTATTGAATAAAACTAAAGTATAATTATCAATTTCAGTCTACATTACAATTACCTTTTAAATAAATATGAGAAATTAGAGAAATTCGAGCAACATGTATTTTTAATTGAATATTTTTTTTTTAATATTTATTGTTAACTTTCACAAATATTTATAAAGGAGACCAAATCTACAAATTCGAAAGAATAAAAAAACTATTTTTAGACTTGATTGTCCCAATAGTCAATAAACTTACGTATATGTGTTTGGTTGCTTAATAAATTTTAAGTGTTGAGTTTTGCCACTACGCTTATTAAAATATTGGACGTTAGTCACATACATAATTTTCGTTTCACTACAATAACATAATTGGCACTATCATAACAGAATTAGTGATTTAACATATATAATGCACATGTGGAGCCATGTTACCGTTGTCACATAAGAAATTTTTTAAAGATATCTTCTATTGTTTTCTAAACTTTTAAAAAGGTCTTTGATTGCTCTCTAAACTTTTAAAAATATTTTTGATTGCTTAGTAAACTTTAAGGTGGTCAAGTCTTGACCATTAAACTTGTAAAATGACATAACAAAAAACTTCTTCAATTGATCAATGAACTTTTATAGATGTTCAATTACTCTTTAAACTTTAAGGTGATCAAGTTTTGACCACTAAACTTGTGAAAATAGCACTGCCGCCTGTCATGGAAATTTAAAAATACTCTTCCAAGTTATCAGTTGTGTATAACAAATAAATTATTTTCAAATTTGATCTATAATCTACATCAATAGCAAAAATATATTAATAACAAATCAACATTATTACAGTCACCAAAAAAATCATAAATCTACATTTATAGCAAACTAGTATGATAACTTACAGTCAAATATTATGTGAAACATAAAATATACATAAAAATCATAAAATATTATTTGAATATTTTCTTCATGATAATGTAGATTATAAATCAAATATGAAATGTTACTAAAAATTATTTTACATAAACGTGATCCATTCTCATTGAATCACGACACGACAGAAGATCTAAATAGAAGAACTTACATTTGGTTTAGGAATAATCAGATGTTGACAAAGCACCAAACAATTTGGGAATGATTCTGGGTAAGAAGAGTGAATAATTAATTTGTTGTATGCAACTGATAACTTGGAAGAACATTTATTTTAGGATAGACAATGTTATTTTTATAATTTAGCAGTCAAAACTCAAATACCTTAAAGTTTAGCGAGCAATTGAAGACGGCTTTAAAAGTTCAGTCAGTAATTAGAAACATCTTTGTCTACCTCATTTTTACAAATTTAGTTCCCAAAACTCGATAAAGTTAAAGTTTAGCGAACAATCAAAGACGTCTTCAAAAGCCTCTCATGTGCCATGTAATGCCCAAAAAAATTATGATGTCATTAATTGTCCATTATGATGTAAGAAGTTATTTTTAGAATTTATTTGATTATTATAGAATTAAAAAAAATGAAAATATTAACTAGATAAAAATTTATGAAAAACGTGCTTAAACTCTTTTCAAGAGACTCATTTGACCACTTCCGACCTCTGTTGAATACATGTGATATATGCATAGATAAGTTCTTGAAGCTCATTTCGAGCATCTGAAATCCATTTTTTAGTCCATCAATGGACGGACTCCGGTGAATTTTTGAAGTTGGTAATTTACTGAAATGTAAAGAAGAACAGTTTCATGTAGCCTACTTTTACAAGCCATAAATCTCTCCTCGGTTAACCATTTCTTGCATGGTAAATTACATGTGAAAGTAAGTCGTGAGTACTTCGAATTGGTATCAAGAACACTGAATTTCGATATCATCTCAAATAAAATCTCAAACTCGGCCTCTTGAAATTGAAATTCTAGGAACAAGCAATCATGAGGTGTCAACCTATCCTTCCACCGTTGCACTCCTAGCTTCCAACACTCACCCTATCTATGAATTCCACCTCTTACTTGCATGTTAACTCCTAAACACCTCCAACTATATAATCATACTGAAGATAAGATGACTTATTACTTAGTCTCCAATCCAAGGAATTGAAATCTCCAATAGCTATGAATTCTTTCTTTCCATTTCTTGTATCCACTTTAACTTCTATATAGCCAATGGTTTGAATCAAATCCTTAAAACTGAAAACTAAGGAAATAAATGCTGCCAAAACAGTTAAGGTCTTCAAAATCCTAGGTAAGGAAAATTTGTTAAAATTATGTTTCAATCCATTTCAAACTTTCCTTTTCATTGACAAACATGTTTTCTCAAAGTCCTTCATCAAAACAAATGAGTTTGGATCAAATCAACAAATGAAGTTCTAGAATCTAAAAGTGAACTTAGTGTTGAAACCTGCTGATTTTATGTCGACACCTTGGCTCAAAACCATGAAAAATGATTCTCTGGCACTTTGGTGTTGACACCAAAACATTTTGTCTTGACACCAAATGGACAGCCTAGTAGCTTAACTTCATTCAGCCATAACTTTTGTTCTATAACTCTGATTTGCAATCCGTAAAGTTCATTGGACTTGAGATTCGATGATATTTCCAATGATATTTTAAAGAACTCAAGAAGATATACGTACTAGGAGTTATGTACTTATTTCTTCACATACTGCGTGTAAAGCTAGTCGAAGGACTTCCAATTCGAAAAGAAAACTATTCTAAAAGCCGCTCATGGATCTATTTATCCAATAAACTGTAAGTCGAATATTTTTATTTGAAGTATTTAATTAATGATGTGAGATGGATATATTTATGTGAATTATATGATTCATTATAAGTGCATCCAATATTTTTATTTGAAGTATTTGATTAATGATGTGAATTGGATATGTTTATGTGAATTATATGATTCATTATAAGTGAGCAGGATATGTTATTTAATTTGGATATATTTATAGTGAATTATGTGACTTCATTATAAGTGAGTGGAGTATTTTAGATGATTAGAATATGTTTAGTTAAATTATACCATTTTACTCAATATAGTTGAATAAGTTTACTTGATTCATTTGATTAATGAAGTGAATATTAGATATACATTTATATGTGAAATAATATGTCAACATATTTTAAATGCAATATCATTCGATGGATCATGAATCATAAAGAAAAGTTTTTGTACGAGGATTATATATTTGAACTCTAGCCCTTGATAATCAATATGTTGTTTGGGACAACGATGTGTATCATGAGGGCCTCGTGACTCCAAGGTACCGAAGAATGACTTGTGGAGATCTAGTAGCCTTGTTAGAGTCGAATGAGGTGAAAGATTATAGGGATGTAGAAGTTCAACCAGTTTATGGAAATGTTAAGCATTTTGAGGTAGATGAGATAATCTATAATCAAGCTCCGGAAGCATGATTTTTGAAAAGAACATGCATGTTCATCGATTAATCATCTTGTTGAATTAGTTGATTATTGATGATAGTTTTTTATGTTTATTTGGATTAGTTAAATAATAAGTGAGTAGAGCACGTTTACCTGATTACATGATTAGATTAATCTTAATTGAATTATATGCGCATGAAACGCATACTTAATAAATATTTGAATATAACACGTGGATACTTGTCGCATGTTGATAGCTTTGTTATCTTGAGTTATATAAATATGATGGAATAGGGTTTTGAAGATATATGACTTATTTAATGGAAAGCATTCATCATGTGCATATTAGATTACGGTTGTTCCAATGTACCTAACTCGTGATCTTGATATGTTGTCATATACCTGGAGCTGCGTGATGATCTTAAGACTTGGCGGTATATTGATGGGTAAACCTGTGAAAGCCCAGGTGGGGTTTGTATGATCGAAGTTACTGGTTGTTTCCAACTATGAGATGTTATATGCTGAACGTTCGGGATACGAGATGAGCATAATAGGGATTTTATCATGTCATGCATTACAATATAGTATGCAATTATCAATATTTAAAAATATCTATGACTAGGGTCATCGGTGATACGATACCTGCGAGATATCTCAATTAATTGACTATAACAATACAAATATGTTGTTTCAGCAGTCGGTGATACAGTGCATACAACACATCACGATCTTGATTTGTCTATTATTTTGGATATATAGATATCCTACTCATATCAAACTGTATTACTTTGACTAGAAAATTGTAAACTACATATACATTAGCATTTATCTTGAGTATGTGAGGTTGATTTACATAGTATGTGATTTTCATGTCATGCATCAAAGTATAGTTAGCAATAATCAATAACGAAAAGTATTTATGACGTACGGGTTATCGGTGAAACGACTTGTGGGATGTATGGATTATAATTGATTATTACGATACATATATGTTGTTTGAGCAACCGGTGGTATGGTGCCTACAGCTCATCACGATCTTGATTTGTCAATTATTTTGGACATACGGATATTCCGTCCATAAATGGAGCTGTATTACTTTGACTGGCGCATTTTCAAATGATACATATATACATATTTCAACATGTCTTAAGTATGTGAGGTTGACTTGTTTATTCCAACATGCAATTACACATGCGCACCATATTCTGCTCACTAAGCATGCTTATTTAGTGGTGTGTCCACCACCGTATAAGAATTATTATGATTGAACTGTCACACATTTTATTGGACTCTCTATTTTATTATTATCTAAAATACATTAAAATCGAGAGCTTTTATTTCAGAAATTAATATTATTTATTTTTAACGGAGTTTGTCATCATTATTTTTTTTAAGAAACGAGATTTATTTTGAAAATCCAGTTATGTAACATCGTTTACGTTACTGACTAAAAATATTCATGTAATTTCAGGTTCGTCACAAGAGTGGTATAAGAGAATTTGGTTTTAAGATTTTAAGATTTCCTGGAGCACATATTTGTCAAGTCATCATCTGAAGTATTGCCAATCAAGCAAGTTATTACTTATTATAATTGATTTAATTGTGAGACTACCTGTATTTGCATATTTATAATTGATTTGAAATAATTTATATGAATTTGATTTTGGTTTTAGTTTATATCATTAGCTATACTTGAAATGGCAGTTCAACTTATAAATTTAGAGCCCAGGGGATAAAATATGGTATTAATATTTATGATAAATTGATATCTTGTAACGGTGTTCGTTGATAGGAAAACTCCCATGTAAAAGAAAATACGTATACTTTTCGAATGTCAACACTTGGGAACTCATGTATCGATGATAATGAGATGAAAGTCTCAATATATGTAGTGTCTAGATCGGATAGATCACGTGTCAACACTAGTAGAACTTAAATATATTTAAATGTAAAAAACTAGATGTCGACACTCAAAGGCTTGATGTCGATGCTCGATTCTTTTTTTCACCCCTAGATAATTTCATACATGGTTTTGAAAAGATTTCTCCTCATGAGTTTATCCTCATATTATAAAAAATCAATCAATTTCTCGGAGACTAAATCTCGAAAATGCCATACCAAAAAATATCAGAGTTCGTAGTGGAAGCGTCATTTTATTGAATCTCTAAACTGCCCACTTTTCAGGATATCAAAAGTTTTAAATTTTGAATCCTAACAAAAATTTATTCAATTGAAATAGAGTCTTAATATCATAAAACTCAAATCATATACATATCCCTTGTGAGAAACAAGATCTTAGAATTTACATCTGTATCTTCTATCGCTTCACGATAGTTTGGATTCTTAGGGCATACTCCATTTGTTAATGAAGTATATTCGACAAAAACTATTCCCTTTGGAAAATCTCAAGGATGAAATTATTTTAAGAGGGGTTGATTGTAACGTTCCAAAAAATTATGACGTCTTTAATTGTCCATTATGACATAAGAAGTTATTTTTAGAATTTTTTATTATTATGGAATAAAAAAAATGAAAATATTAACTATACGAAAAGTTACAAAAAAATGCGTTATGTGTATGAATAAGTTCTTGAAAACAAGCTTCGAGAATCTGAAATCTATTTTTAGTTCGAACAATGGACAGCCTTTAGTGAATTTTTGAAGTTGGTACTTTACCAAACGGTAAAGAAGGACAGTTTCACGTAGCCTATTTTAACAAGCCATAACTTCCTCCTCACTTAACCATTTCTAACATGGTGAATTTCAAGTGAAAGTATGTCGTGAGTACTTCGAAATGGTCTCAAGAACACTGAGTTTCAATGTCTTATACTATCTTTAATTTAAGCTCAAACTTAGCCTCCTGAAACTGAAATTCTGAGAACAAGCAAGCATGAGGTGTAAAAATATGCTTCCAACCTGCACTCCTAGCTTTCAACACTCACCTTAACTATGAACCCCACCTCCTACTTGCATGTTAACTCCTCACACCTTCAGCTATGAAATCATATTGAAGATAAGCCGACTCATTACTTAGTCTCCAATCCAAGGAATTGAAATCTCCTACAGACATGAATTCTTTCCGTTTCCTGTATCCACTTCACCTTATAAATAGCCAATAGTTTGACTCAAATCCTCACAACTAAAAATTAAGGAAAGAAATGTTGTCAAAATAGTTCTTCATCTTCAAAACCCCAAGAAAGGAAACTTTTTCAAGATTATGTTTTAATCAATTCCAAACTTTCCTTTTCATTGGAAAACATGTTTTTCTCAAAGTATGCTTGGTGTCGACACCTAGGCTAAAAATCATGAAAAATGAATCTCTGACGCTTTGCTGTCGACACCAAATGGACATTTCGGCTACCTAACTTCGTTAACTCCGATTTGCAATCCATAAACTCTATTGAACGTCATATTTGATGATCTATCTAATGATATATTATATAATTGTAACACCTGATTTTTTCAAGATTATAACTCTGATATCACACTTGAACGCACAATTTTTTCATGACTTTTTTAAGAATATACCTCTTATACCACTATTGTGACAACCCCAAAATCATGTGAATATTTTTAGCCAGTGACGTCAACAACGTCAATTTAGCAAGTTTTCAAAATTACTTCACTTAAAATAAAATCCACTTATTTAAAAAGTAATTTTATTAATTTTTAGAACATTTCTATAAAGATCTCGTGTTCAATAAAAGTGTGGAAGTTCAAACAAAATAGTTCTTATTTAGTGGTGTGTCCACAACTCATAGGTTGTCATCTAATGCAACACTATTTGTGAAGCTATCTCAATATCCACGCCAATCCTTTTTACATTAATAGCTAACTAAGAAGTTAGAATTCAAGGGATGAGCATAAGCATGCCCAGTGAGCAGAATACAATGCACATGTGTTATTGCATTTTGAAATGTATAAGTCAACCTCACATACTCAAGACCAATGCTTGTATGTATAATTTACAATATGTCAGTCAAAGTAATACAGATCGATATGGGTAGAATATCTGTATATCTAAAATAATTAACATATCATGATCATCATGTGTTGTGTTGTGTTGTAGTTACTGTATCACAGGCTGCTTAAGCAACATATCCATATTGTAATAGAAAAGTATTATTGAGATATCTCCCAGGTATCATATCACCGATGACCCGTACGTTATAGACATTTTCAAATATTGACAACTGCATACTATACTGTAATGCATGACATGATGGTTTCCCAATGGTTCTAATCTCGTACCCCATGTGCTCAAAGCATAAGAAATTGTCACTGGTCACAACCAATAACTTCGATTATTGACATCCAAGTTGATCCCACCTGGGATCTCAATAATTCTCACATCAATATATCATCATGCCTTATCATTAGGTAGATCAAGGCATATAATAACATATATCTTCAAAATCTCATTCCATCATATTTATTCAAAATCTTATTCTTTCATATTTGTATAACTCAAATCTATCAACATGAGATAACTATCTATGTATTCCATTCCAATATATACTAAGTATGTGTCGCATAAGCATATCTAGACCAAAATAAACACATCTCACTCATAGTTTAATGGATCATATAATGCATGTAAACATATCCAAAATAAATAAACACATCCTACTCACTTATTAATGAAACCATATAATTCATGTAAACATATCTCACTCACAGTTTAATGGATGAATCGATCCATGAACAGCTCCTAGAATAGCTTTCTTTTGGAATGAAAGTCTTTCAACTAATTTTGAGCGGAATATGCGGAGAAAAAAGTAAATAACTTCTAGTACATAAGTTTCACGAGTTGTATTATATATCATGGGAAAGGTCATCGAATCTGGAGTTAAACGGACTTTACGGATTGTAAAACAACCAATGCTATGTCTGAATGAAGTTAGGCTACCGGGCTGTCCGTTTGATGTCGACACTAAAGTGTAAGAGGGTCATTTTTCTTCGTTTTGAACCCCAGGTGTCAACACAAAACCACTAGGTGTCGAAAACTACCTAATTGTAATAAAAAATCAGAGCTTTTAACTTCTATTCTTGATCTAAAATCATTTGGTATGATGAATAACTTTGATAAAACATGTTTCCCAATAAAAGAACAAATTAAAATGGATTGAAACACATTTTTTACAAGAATTTCTTACCTAAGGTATTGAAGGTGAAAATCAAATGTTTCAGAATTTTTTTCTTTGGTTCCAGTTGTGTGATTTATGTCTCAGACTCACCACTATTTATAGGGAAGATTGGGTACATGAAAATGGAATAAATCTAGGTTGTAAGAGATCTCTCTTCTTAACATATCTTCAATATGATTAGTTAGCTTGAGGTGGAAAGTCCCTTGCATGCAAGTTGGTGGTGGATTTCATAGCTTGGTGAGTAAGGAAAAATAGATGCAGTCGTGTCCAACCCAGAATGGACACCTCATGCTCGCTTCTCCAAAAGTTCCAATTTCGAGGAGGGATATTTGAGTTCAGATTTGACGTATCAAACGATATTGGAATCCTCAGTTCTTGATACCATTTCGAAGTACTCATGCCTTACTTTCACGTGTAATTTACCACGCGGAAAATGGTTAATAGAGGAAGGAGTTATGACTTGCAGAAGTAAGCCACTGAAACTAGTTTTCTTAACCGCTTGATAAAGTATTAACTTTGAAAATTCACCTATGACTATCCATTGATCAACGAACGTCGAAAGTGACTAAACGAGTCCATAAAGAGAGGCGTTTAAACATATTTTTCTTAACTTTTCACTTTTATTAAAACTTCTATTTTTCTTTCTTTAAGTCCCATTTTTCTTTCCTTACATTACACAATAATTAAATAAATTCTAAAAAACTTATTCTGTCATAATAGAGAATTAAGGATGTCATACTTTTTCGAGTCGTTACAATTACTCTTGGAGATTTACATACTAGTAGTTATGTACTTATTTCTTCACATACTCCGTGCAAAGGTAGTCGAAGGACTTCCATTTCGAAAAGAAAACTATTTTAGAAGTTGTTCACGGATCTATTCATCCAATAAATGGTGAGTCGAATATGTTTATTTGAAGTATTTGATTAATGACATGAGTTGGATATGTTAATGTGAATTATATGAATCATTATAAGCGAGTCGAATATGTTTATTTGAAATATTTGATTAATGATGTGAGTTAAAGATGTTTATGTGAATTATATGATTAATTATAAGTGAGTGAGATGTGTTATTTAATTTGGATATGCTTATAGTGAATTATGTGACTTCAATATAAGCAACTGAAGTACTTTATATGCTTAGAATATGTACTTTATATGATTAGAATATGTTTAGATAAATTATATCATTTTACTCAATGTAGTTGAATATGTTTACTTGATTCATTTGATTAATGGAGTAAATATTCTATACATCTTTATATGTGAAATAATATGTTAACATGTTTTTAATGTAATAGCATTTGATGGATTATGAATCATAAAATTTTTTTTGTATGAAAATTATATATTTGAACTCTGGCCCCTCGGTAATCAATGTGTTGTTTGAGATATCGATGTATATTGTGAAGGCCTTGCGACTCCAAGGTATTGACGGATGACTTGAGGAGATCTAGTAGCCTTATTGGAGTTGAATAGAGCGAAAGATGACAGAGATGTAGAAGCTCTAGATGATAAAATAATCCTACGTAATATGCTAAGTTATGATCATTTTATCAATATCCAATTTATGGAAATGTTAAGCACTTTTGGGTAGAGGACTTAGTTGATTATTGATAATAGTTTTATATATTTGTTTGGTTTAGTTGAATAATGAAGTGAGTAGAGTACGTTTACTTGATTACATGATTAAATTACTCTTAATTGAATTATATACATATGCAATGCATACTTGATATATATTTGAATAGATCACGTGAATACTTGTTGTATGTTGATAGATTTGTAGGCTTTGTTATCTTGAGTTATGTAAATATGATGGAATGAGATTTTGAAGATATATGACTTATCTTATGGAAATCATTCATCATGTGTATATTAGACTATGGTTGCTCCAATGTACCCCACTCATTATTTTGATTTGTTCTCATATAACTGGTTCTGCCCGATGATCTTAAGGCATGATGTTATATTGATGGGTAAATTTGTGAGATCCCAGGTGGGATGTGTATGATCGAAGTTATTGATTGTTGCCGACTATGAGATGTTATCATCATATCATGCATTATAATATAATATGCAATTATCAATATTAGAAAATATCTATGACGTATGGTTCATTGGTGATACGATACCTGGGAGATATCTCAATTATAATTGGTTATTATGATACAGATTAGTAATCGCACCCGTGTGATACACAGAATAAATAATATTTATTGAATAAATTGTAAAAATATAATGTCCGATAAAAATAATACAATAAAATAATAATAATAATAATAACTTGTATACACAAATTGTGAATAATTTGTAATTTCATTTATCCCTATAAGATTTCTTACTTTAATGCATAAATTGTTTATTCAATATACAATCAAAATATCAAAAAAGAAAAAAATAAAGTTATGAATTGCATTTTTTTTAACAGTTAATTGTTCATTCTCTAGTTTTCTTAATTTATTTATTCATATAGAATTGATTATTCAATTGTTTTTTTAATATCCATTCACAACCACATATTATTTAAAACTAATTTTTCACAATTGCACATATTACTTTTTAACCACACATTCTAAAAAAAGAATCAATTTTCAACCACTCAATTGATTGATTTAACAATTATTTTATTTTTTATACTACCTTCTTTCACTTTCAATCACGCATTTAAAACTATTTCTATAGTCTATATCAAACTTACTCCTATTCAATGGTTTCAAATACAACGTGACATTTTATTTTTCACCATGTATTAAAAATTGTCATGTTACACACACACACACACACAAAACTATTTTTTGTGCATGTTAAACAACTGTATTGACCATAATTTATTTTTGAAATAGAATAAGTTTGATAACACCTTATATTTTTATTTTCTGTAGAATTCAATGAATTAATTGTTAAAGTCTGTAGTAAATATTTTATAAATTGATATTATTTTAAATTTATAAAAATTAAAAAATAGATAAACGAACAAAATGAGTAAATTTATAAAATTAATTTCAAAATTACCAAAGAGTTTATCGAAACTTAAAGTTGTAGAAATTAAAATGATTCAATTGAATTTACTTAGAAAGATCGGATATCTATTATTTCTTTTTAATTTGATAAGAAAAAGATTTGAAATTAATCATTTATGTCAAATTGAAGTTAGGTAAGAAATGATAGATATCATTTTATGACATAAATAAGATAAATTAAAAAGATTGGATATTGGAAAAAGTAAAAAGTATAAATAAAATCTTTACCTTTATTATTTGAGACAATTTTATGAATGATATATTTAGAGTTTGCTCTCATTTGTTATCTTGTATTGAACTTTTCGTTAAGATCTTGAATTTGACACCTATATTGCATATTTTTTGACTTCAAAATATTATAATAATTATCAAAAGAATAAAAATAATATACAATTTGACCTTTTTATAGATTTTTTATTTTTTACAAATCAATAAGTCATTTATTACATGTCACCTATAATTAATTTTGCATTAATTGAAGTTTCCTAATTCAATTATTAAAATAATTAATAAAATTACAAAGTTTCCTAAAATAGCAGGTAAAAATGGCGGAAAACTATGTTCGGATTTATGTGAGAGCTATGTTGTTATTATATATATAATATAATATTAATATTAAGATTAAGATATGTTGTTTGAGTAGTTGATGATATGATGCTTACACCACACCACACCACATCACGATCTTGATATGTCAATTATTTTTGATAAATACAGATATTCTACCCATATTGAGCTATATTACTTTGAATGACATATTGTAAACTATACATATATTGGAACTTGTTTTGAGTTTGTGAGGTTGACTTAGATAATATATGGTTATCATGCGTCCATTGCAGTTTAGTATGTCATGCATTGCAATATGGTATGCAATTATCAATACTGAAAAATATCTATGACGAACGGGTCATCGGTGATACGACTCATGCTGGATGTCTCAATTATAATTGTCTGTTACGATACAAATAATATGTTATTTGAGTAATCGGTGATACAGTGTCTACATCACATCATGATCTTGATATGTCAATTATTTTGGACTTACAGATATTCTATCCATATATGGAGCTGTATTAATTTGAATGAAATTCTATCTGTAGAAGAAGAGCTGGTTTGAATCCTAGATTCCCCCCTTTGAGTTCTTCTAGGGTAAAGTCCTCTTGAATGGATTACTCGTTTCTTTCTTTTCAATCAATGTTAATTCTATCCTCCTCTCTTCTTATAGCTACTATAGCTAATCTTTCCCATTAGTTTGCGACTCTCCAATACTAAGGTCATGTTCTCTTTACTGTTTTGAGGTCGTTTTTTGTTTTTATTTTCGAAAACGCTAAAAATGCGTTCTCTTTACCATTTTCGAAAACGCATTTTGGAAAAAAAAATTGTACAAAAACGTCCAAAACCTCGTTTTGAGTGTTTTATGTGTATTTCGAAAAAAAAT
The DNA here is from genome assembly GCA_963555705.1 of Ligustrum vulgare. Lineage (NCBI taxonomy): Eukaryota > Viridiplantae > Streptophyta > Magnoliopsida > Lamiales > Oleaceae > Ligustrum > Ligustrum vulgare. The sequence continues at coordinate 27,765,589 of OY743184.1, forward strand.
GTCCAAAACGTGAAAAACGCGTTTTGAGAATTTTTTTCTAAGAATTATCTTAACTTGGAACTAAGCTTAATATAAAGTTTTTATTTTATTTTATTTTATTTTTTAGAATTATCCTAACTTGGAACTAAGCCTAAATAAAGAATTTATTTTTTGGAAAATTATCCTAATTTGGAACTAAGCTTAAATAAAGTTTTATTGAATTCAATATCAACATTACAAAAAAAAAAATTAAGTGAGAATTCTTGTTGTTATATTTCAAAAAATGCATTGATAAATGAACTCTGCTGGTTTTGAAAGAACTTGCATTTTCTGGATTTTGATAAAACTAGAGCTTTTTCAAATCCCGAACCTGACAAAGCTGTGTTAATATAGACTCTTAATGCTCACATTATTGTGTTGCATGTAACCATGTTTTCAATGTATTGTGAAATGAAATTTGAGTTTGAGTCAGTAGTATTCTACAAGCAAATTAATTAAAAATAGTTTAAGTAGTATTCTGCAAAATTTCAAACAGAACGTGTTTTCCAACTTTTCATTTTCAAAAACAGTTTTCAGAAATGACAAACCAAACGTGTTTTCAGCAAATTTGAAAAAAAAAATGAAAACAGGAAATACAAAATATTTTCAAAAATGAAAATACAAAATAAAATATAAACAGAACGCCACCTAAAGGTCTCCCTCTCAACAAAAGGACTGCACCAACCCCTATCCTTGATGATGTACACTCAATCAAAAGAGTATGCTTTTCTGGCAAATGATACATATATGCATTTGAATTTGTTTTAGTATGTGAGGTTGACTTATATATTTCAATATGTAATAACACATGTTCACTATATTCTACTTACTGGGCCTGCTTGTGCTTATCCTACAAATTTTAACTTTTCAGGAAGTCATAGAAATAAAAAAGATTGACGCAGTTCTTTATACGACAATAATGCCTCGCTAGGTGACAACCTGTGAGTTGTGAACACTTTACCGAATAAAAATTATTATGATTGATCTGCCATATATTTTATTGAAATCTCTATTTTATTATTATCTAAAATACTTTGAACTCGAGATCTTTTATTTTAGAAATTAATATCGTTCATTTTTAAAGGAGTTCTTTTTTTTTTTTTTTTAAGAAACGATTTTTAATTTGAAAACTCAGTTATGTGACGTCGTTTACGTCACTAACTATGAATATACACGTAATTTTGGGATCGTCACATGGCAAATGCGACTTGATGCTGCATGTGCATTTTGTCTGCTACATAACCAATTTCGTTACGGTAATGAAATAAAATTTACGCCATTGAGTAACATCCAACATTTTGATAAATTCAATAATCAAAACTCGACACTTTAAACTGTAGTGAGTAATTGAAGTCATATACATAAGTTCAGTGATTATTGAAACAATTAAACTCCTAGTTTTAATCATTCTTTGAGCCCTAAAAATAAGTCTTGTAAAATGTAACTTTTAGAAAAATGTGGATTAAAAATAATATTTTATTTTTTTATATTGAGCTCCTATTTGATGTAAATTAAAATCAGATTTTAATAAAATTTGATAAGATGTATGGTTGAAAAGTCGTGAGTATCATAAAATATATAATTAAAATTATTGTTGACTTTGATTTTAAATTAAAATTAATAAAAACAAATAGTGGCTGAAGTTCAAAATTATTTTATTATTATAATATAAAATAAAATTTAAAATAATTTTTGAAAATTTTTTAAAAATGAGCTCTAACATGGGGTAATCTTTCTACCGACAATACCATTTCACTGTAGGTGGATCTGTCCTTTTCCGTGAAAAAGATTTCGAAGCTGTAATGGTAGTATTGTAATTAAAGGATATAGTCATGGCATTTCTATTCAAATTCTACTTACAAATAGTGGAAAAACTCTATTTTCTTCTCTTGCATCGCATTTTCCTTTGTTTTCGTAGCCTAAGAAATAAAGGTGAGTAGCTCTCAGCTTTGGATCCCGAAATCTAGGGTTCTTTAAATAATCAAGTATTTTGTGCTTGTATGCTAGATCAGGTCCTTGATTTTCGTATCTTAACACTAAAATTGGAAATTTAAGTTTGTTTTTGCTAGTTGACCGAAAATTATTTGGTGCTGGGTACATTTAGAAGTTGACTGTTCAATCTGTTGCTAGCTGCGCTCATATTGTTTTAAATTGTGCTTGCATTTCTCGATGCTTGATTGGAGTACTGCTTGTCAACTTTGAGTGAAGTACTACTGTTAGTAAAAATTATTTGACTGTTCTTTTTCCAGTTTGCTTGATCGTAGGGTTTTTTCCCCCCGATCTTTGAAGAAAAATGGGTAATTTTCCCTTGAAATAGTGGTTATAATCTCCTCAAAGTTGTCTGTGGTATGTAAATGATTTAGAGCTATATTATGTGGTGAAATTGTGAAGCTTTATGATTTTCTTACACGTGTTGATGAAAAATCAATACAAGGAAGACTGTCTTCCATAAAATAAACTTTGGTTGATAAATCTTGGTGCGTAGAAGTTGGAGCGTCTGAGCATGTCTGCCTATGCTTCTTTCCCTCAAAATATGCTAAAAAAATTGTATTCTCTAGGCAGTAAAAGCAAGTTTTTCGTTCCTTCAGTAGGATTTCAGCTAAGCCAAACATGTTATTAGTAGTCTAATTTTGAAGGATGTAAATGCTCATACTTTGGAAAAGCTAATACTGTTATGTTACTGGTTACATTTCAATAGATTTGCATTCAAGGTTAATGTTTTTTTAGTTTAAATTTGATTGGGTTCACGATTAAGCTATTTGAAAGGATTCAAATGATTGCTGATTGACCAACTACGAGTGTATACCTACTCTCTAGATTATTTTTACTACTCTCCCTGTTGGATGCAATATAACTGACAAGTTTCTTTATGCTTCCTTTTAGATTCTGCAACATGGAGAGTATCCACAGCTTTTGGCAGTTGGGAGACGACCTTCGAGGGCAATCAAGAGTCTCTGAGGATCACAAATGGTTAATGGCTGCTTCTAAATTGGCAGAGCAGACAAGGTCAAAGGGAGAGAGGAGGAACAACCTCGATTTCTCGAAGGGTCCCACTGAATTGAGGCCAAGAGATAATCTTGGATTTCAAGAAGATAACAAATTCGAAAGCTTTAATCTCAATATGTTAAATTTGGATGCCAAAATGTCCGATAACATTGCTAAAAGCCCCGTCAGAAATGGTATTTATAATATGCATGCTGTGTATCAGAATCCTAATGTCAATTTGGGAAATATATCTGGAAGCAAATATAGCAATAACAACCTCAACAAGGAGCCTGTCAAGAGCAGCAGCAGCAGCAACAACAATAACAAGGAGGAGAACACAAATGTGGGCAATGCACTGGACAAAAGGTTCAAGACTTTGCCTGCGGCAGAAACTCTTCCTAGGGACGAGGTTCTTGGTGGGTATATCTTTGTTTGCAACAATGACACAATGCAGGAAGATTTAAAGCGACAACTATTTGGTAATTATACTATTTTCTTCTCATGTTATCTCTGATTGAATGTGGATGTTTGCCACGAAAAAGTTGGCCATACTCTTGTTAGAGTTTATTAGGCTAAGCTTGGGAAGTTTATTATCAGTAAATATGTTTTAATATATATATAAAAAAATTTAATTCGATTAAGTTGGAGTGGAGTTAAATATGTATTTTGACAAGAGCTACTTTTAAAGTAAGTCTTACTTAAAATAAGTTATCAAAACATGGTTGAAAACAAGTAGTTACAAGTAACTTTCATTCTTTCTCATCTTCTTAGGCTTATCTGAACGTGCTTTTAGATCAGAAAAGCATTTGCTGGAGAGGCATCTTGTTTCGGGTTCAATTGGAGGCATGGTGTGGGAGTTGTGGGCCTTGACAATGCTTCAAATCCTGAATTATTGATATTGAACTACTTAATTTTACTGTAAAAGCAGATTTTATGAACTAATGGGTGTGGTGCTTCTGTTTCAAGTTGGTTAACTTACCATTGTCTTAAATGCAGGTGGTGTCTGTACTTCAGTATTAAGATTAATTATTTGTATTAATTATTAACTCCTTTTGTTAGATAATCTGAATAAAATTAACGAATATTCTGATTTCATGTTCTAATAAAAATCCAGGCTAGGTTGAACGTTGGAGTATTTCACAGGGTTTGGAATATAATTTGCACCTTCGAATTAAAAGTGCACGGGAAAAGTCAAAATATTTGCACATGCTTACGACGTTTCACGGAATTTATTATACTGGAGTCTTTTGTAGTTATCCGCTCTGCTTATATATGCACATTCTATTGCAGGTTTACCACCAAGATATAGAGACTCAGTGAGGGCAATAACACCAGGCTTGCCCCTATTCCTCTACAATTACACTAATCACCAGTTGCACGGTGTTTTTGAGGTTTGTTGCTATTTTTCTATTTCTGTTTTATATTTTATGCAACAATTGCTGAGCGGTACCATGATGAGACTTTATTGGAGCTTTTGGATCGACAGTTGTTTTTAAGTTCAGATTTAAGCGATCCTCCCTGGCACATTTTGTTGGTAGACTAAAAAAGTTGTGAACCTGGCTTTCACTTGTTTCAGTATAATCCGGATTTGCAAGAAATACAAATCCTAACTTTCATTTATGGGTTTCCAGCGTTTCAACTGTACAAAGTAAATCATTCCCAAATGTACAAGAATTTAAAATCCAGTATGGAATTTGTTAACCGTTCCTTGAGCGGAAAGTGGCTTTAACCTCCCCAATATTTTGGGGGATAACATTTCCAATCAGCAGTATAACATGTAGTTATGATTTGTGTCATAGTGCACAACCAATGAATGCCCTTTGTAGTTTGATGAACGCTTTTTAAATGTTTCTTGAACTTTCTTTACAGGCAGCGAGTTTTGGAGGTTCCAACATTGACCCTACTGCTTGGGAAGATAAAAAATGTAAAGGCGAGTCGAGGTTCCCTGCTCAGGTAACAAGTAGTCTTGTGAACTATGATGATCAACTCTTATATGTATGTATGTTGGATTGTGTTTTCTTGCCTTGATTCTTCACCCAATGCCACTTCTTTTAATAATATAGGTAAAGATTCATGTAAGGAAACTCTGCAAACCTTTGGAGGAAGATGCTTTTAGGCCGGTTTTGCATCATTATGATGGTCCCAAGTTTCGTCTTGAGTTGTCTGTACCTGAGGTAAGATTATAAAGAGATGTTTGGCTAAATTTAAAAATAAATAGAAGTTAATTTTTAAGTAACTTATGGTTTTCAAACATGTTAGCCTAACTTTTTTTTTTTTTTTTCATATAATTAAAACAAAAAGTCATTACAACTCATCTTATTCTCAAAACAAGGAACTTCTTGCCGGTTTTGATTGACAAAAAAGGGTATTTGTTTAAAACTTATTTACTTATTAGTGAACTTTGTAAGCTGACCAAACAATATGCAGTTCTAACTTCTAATGTCAAATTTCTGCAATACCTTTGTTTAAGCATAAAAATTTGTGGTTCTAAATTATTACATTACGACAGACCTTGGACTTGCTAGATCTCTGTGAACAAGCCGGTGCGTGGAGTCCTGCCGATACTCGCATCCTAGCATGAGGGAAACGTAGTGTTGTGTGCGTATTGTGTAGGTTTTGTTTGCAAGTGGGTGTGTGCTTATCGCGGACTTTCCATGGAGCGCAAGCTTGGGAGGCAAATCTGGTTCAAGGGCAGGATTGGCTTGTGAGTTGAGTTGGGGCAAAATAAGTGTACTGTTGTGTGTTGTGAAGATGCAAGTAGTTCATTATAATCATAAATGATGTTGTAATAGTTTTAAGAAAAGAACAAGTGTTTCTATTTTGTTAATGACATTGCATGTTTATCTTTTCGTAAGTGTATGGATCGAACAGGTAAAATATAATAGATGTTGAGTTTAAGTATCGTACTCATTGATATTGTGATAAATTATTTTCTAAGTTTCTCTAATCTTAATCGAAACAAGTAATATTTAGATTGAAAGTTGTTAAATAAAATTAAACTAAGTAATAAAAAGAGCAATAAATGAGAATTTAGTTAATTGCAATTTGCTTTGAATGATTGAGTAGATTTAATGTGTGAATGTAGTGTTAAGATCTTAAATTCACTTTTATACTATTTTATTAATTTCGATTTATTTGATTGACAATAATTTCTTGATGACGAAGATTGTTCGGATAAATTTAGCAAGCGTACGGGATCGTTGTACAAGTAATAACATTTGTAAGTTAATAGTATTATTCACAAGACGAATAAGCTCTATTATTTGGTTGTTAGTTTATTATCGATTCAATGTAAAAAGTATGAAAGATAATTGTATTTGAATTATTCTAAAATTGCAAATATATATATAGTGTTTTGTAATATAATGAGTGAATGTGTTTAAAATTCCAACCCATCTATTGATACCAATTTCAATTCTTAATTATATAATTTTTTATTTATGTGTTTTAGACAATCGATAAATTTAAGATATTTAATTTTCTTTTTTAAGGCATTAAATCTATTATAAACACGACTTAAATCTATTCCTATTCCGAATATAAATGCTTACAATGCATTAAATAATACTGCAATGATCGAGAATTTTTTAAAATAATATAAAATCGTTTTTCTCAAAAAACGTGTCACTAAGTTTCAACCCCAATTTTTTAAAAATGAAAGCCTGTTTATCTAGCTATTTGTAAAACAAATTTAAATCCATTCAAATCGAGTCCAATCTCGAATACTTTAAAACATCAAATTTCTAATCATTTTTAAATCAAAATTTTAATAATTTTAAGTTAAATATTTATTTTTATTATTTAGGGTCCAAAATTATGTTAGTCCAAATCTTGATTATTTTAAGTCCAATTCATTTAAGTCCAATTAGGATAAGTAATTCTTGTAGTCCAAATTCTTGGCCCACTTAACACTTAGGATCTTATGCCCTAAAATTACTGTTCATATAATCCCTCTCCCTCATCCCTTACGACACAAACGCACAGAGAGCTCACGAATACAGACTCCTGGGTATGCATTCTCCCTCTCAATCTCACTCTCGCCAGCCACATGTTGGGAACTCGATGTTGATGCTAGAACACCCACTTCTAGCCACCAACGATACGAGCAATCACACAATACTTGTGAAAAGCACAATCTGTAGAATTTCAACACCCTTACTGCCAGACTTCACCCACTGTCGAAACCATTGAGCACCACCACAGCCCGCCACCTCCATCACCCAAACTGAACCCAATAATCATATACCACAATTTTATCACCAACACAACCGGCCACTGTCATCACCGTACGAAATCAGCTATGGCCCCAAACTCCAAAACCAATAATCAACACTAAAAAAAAAAAAAGACCCCAAGAATCAAACGAAGCCCAGCAGCTTACCTCGACCACCGACAGCTTCGACCGGCCTATATTCAAAAAATCACAACTTCCAAAGCCAAAATCCAAGCCTCGGTTCTTCCCGTCTATTGTACCTAAATCAACACCCAAAACCAAGTCGAACCCACATCTCACTCGCACACCATACACGACCGACACCTTGGCGGCACAATCGACGGACAAGCGTCGACGGTTGCGCGGATTCACAGAGGGAGACGCCCTCTCTCTCTAACGAGTTTAGAGAGAGGGTGAGAGATATAGATATGTATATTGATTTTTTTAAAAATTATTCTTAAGTCCCAGATTTTAAAAGTTATTTACTTCAGTCCTTAAGTTTCAGTTATTAATAAATCAACCCCTGGAGTTCTAGTTCCCCCACACGACATCGGCCCACTAATTTCGAAAAGTCTATTTCAACCCCTAAATTCTCAAATTTTAGTTTCTTCAAAATTGCAGTTTGGTCCTCAAATTTTATTTTGTCACTTTAATATTTAAAATTTCGAAATACTAATTCAAGGCTTATTTCCTATTTTGGATAGACGAAACGTACGGACGATTAAGAGGATGAGGTTACTTCCCGCTCTACTTTTTACGTGACTCGAGATAAAATTGGGTAGACTCTCCCCCACTAATTAGTTTATATTATAATTGCATTTGTTAAGTGAATTTACGTGATTTATATGCTTAATTGCACGAGACAAGACAAGAAAATCTCTTATGAGATAAGAAGTGAAATTTATGTTATGCATGTCATAACTTTTATACTTTATTTGCATAAGATAAGACAAGAATATGTTCATTTGCACTCACTATGTGATGCCTATGATTAAAAAGAGAATGTCACTGTATTATTTGCATAATTACGTTTTCAATTATCTTGTAAATTAATTATTGTCGATGAGTCTACTAAGTATTTCTTTTAAAATACTCACTTCGTTATTTTAACAACATTTGCAGATTTCAGAGATGGTGGCGAATGAAGGGTAGTGATGGCAAACATTAATTTTAAGTTATTTTGAAAGTCACGTTTATCGAACGTTGTTATTTCAACTTGTCGAGATTTGGAATTTCATGGAATGTTTTCAAGTATATTTATTTAAATTTGAGTTACCGTTGCTAATTTCCAAATAAATGTGATATTTAAAATTTGTTTATTTCTGAAATATCTTGTTGAATAGTTAGTTTTAAAGGACGAAGTGGCGTCCCGGGTTTTTACGGAACTCGGGGCGTTACATCGTTGTATCAGAGAGGGTTTACGTTTCCGTAGAGTTGCAAGATTTCTGAAAGAGATTTTTTTTTCTAAAATGAAATGAAACAATATTTTTTTTAACGACTTTTTCCACTACTGTCATTCCTTCCGCCTACTCCGAAGGTAAAGAAGTTTATCATATTTATTTTATTTATTTCGGATACTTGAAAAATAAAATGTTTAGAGATTTAGAAGAGGAAGAATGAGAAGAGGAGAAAGAATTAGAAAATTTGTATCCGAAATAATAAGAAAGAAAGAAACGAGTTTTGGAGCATAATGTGAATTAGTACGATTTAAATGATTTTTTTTTTTTTTTAAATAATTTTGTCCTTGAATTTAAATGAGTAATAGTATAGAACCCTAATTGAACTTTGCATAATTGGACTTTAGACATGACACCTTTTACAAGGAGACAAACGAAATTAGATCGAATGTTCTCAAGATATTTATCGTTTAATAGGGAACACTACAAAGAAATACCAGGACACGTACTTTACCACTGCACCGCGTGCGATAATGCAATAGCTATTGACTTTAGAACAACTGATGCTCAATCAATTGGCCATTTTTTTCTCAACTTTCCCATATGACGAGTGAAACCTAGCGAACGAGTTTTATGCCGACATAAAGAGACATCCAGGAGAAAATGTAAGCTTCCAAACGGTCTGTGACGAATTTAAGATGCTCTGGGTCGCTTTCGAACCCCTGCATTAGAAGTGGTAGTCATACCCGAAGACGAAGAAGAGCCAAGTGAGATACCTGACGCTGAGTTAGGCACATATGATTATTCTCCGGGTTTACATGGTTAAATCTCACATTCACCCAGTGTTACCCCCGGTGCACCAGATTATACCCCGACATGCCATGATCGATCTTAGTCACATGGTCACCGATGGTGTAGGATGGTTGACCATTGTCTTAGTACTTTTAATAGTTTTTTTTTTCATCCTAGTTATGATTGTATCCTCACAATATGCACCATTTCCAATTGAAAAACAAATTATAGTCATTTATGCTGCTGTCAATAGATCAATTGAAGGACGTATGACTTATTAATGAACAGATATTTCATCTTCCTTGTTGATTGAAGTTGATTATATGCCATGTTTAGTTCATAAATTTTCATTAAGGAAGTTACCAACATACTTTGTTTCAATTTTAAAAAGGGATATAGCTAATTACCTCTCTCGAGTAAAATTAACCCTAATCAATTGGTTTAACCTACTATATCTCTATGTCGATTAAGGCCTAGTCAATTGCATTAACTCTTTGTGAAAATAGCTCAATGGATCATCTAGGGTTTAAGGTATATCTCTATCCTTAACAAGAACCTAGAGCATTTATTATTTGGTCTGAAATACATAATATCTCTCGATTATCATACACTTCACAAAACATATATTTGATGATCAATCAAACACATGGAATAATCTCAATAACAAACACACATGAAATAAGCTCAACATTAATAAACAAACATTAAAATTACTTAAACTAAGTTAAGCTACATCAGTCATCCCAACATAAAACAACTAGCCCATTGTATAAATATTGCACAAAAGTTGAGGTTTACAAAAATACATCACAAAATATAGAAATCAAAGATTAAAAATACAAGATAATGAAATAAATCACTTCCCTTGATTTTTTGCCCCAAAATCCCTTGAACTTTGATTTGTATTTCCACTTGACTTCTTGCTTATTTGATCTAATGGGTGCTAGCAACTTGAAAATCAAAAATAAACTACAAACTAAATTACAAACAAAGTAAAAACAAAGAAAAGAAAAGAAAAGAAAAGAAGAAGAAAAAGGGAGAAGAGTGTTTTTGGATGAAAAATGGAGTAAAAAGTTATGAACCGTAGCCAAAAAGTGCCCTAAAAACCCCCAATTTTCGCGTAGATCCACGTTCTTAGAGTTTGGGCCGAACCGGGTCGCACCGGGTCAGCCCAAATTATTTTTCAAAATTATGACCACGCGATCACGTGGCTGAATGCCTCGCGATCGCGTGGTTGGGCTGAAAACTCTCGGGTTGATTTTTGGCCTGATTTCGCGAACACGACCTGGTCGAGACACGCGATCGCGTGGTTCACCAGGCAGCTACGTCCTTCCATGATTGCAATTGGGTCCTCCAACTTCTGGTCTTCTTCAATTTAGTCCTCGAATTTTGACTTTTATTACAAATATGCCCCTGAAATATTTGCAAAGTAGGTCCTCCATCTTTCTGAGATGTTGCAATTGAGTCCCCAAACTTTTGATTTCTTTCAATTAGGTCATTGGACATCGAAATTGCTCTTCTTTTCGCTCAATTACTCTCCAATATTGTCTATTTTCTTTCCAATTGAGGTTGTACCTAATTGTACAATGTAAACACAATTTATAAGTAGAAATTCGCTCAATTACTCAATTAAATTGTCGATTTAAAAGCAAAATAAGTGTTTAAAACACACTTATCACACCCCAAAACTTGAGCTTTTGCCCGTCTCGAGCAAAATTATCTACTAGTGCAATCAAGTAACATGGAATATAGATCAACAAAGTTAGATAACTTACAAATTAATCATGAGTGTAAAATTGTATAATCAATTCAAAAGTATGATTCCAAACAATGCTACCAAAAAGAAGTTTAGCTAATCCGATGTTCGATCGGTGTGTGTGTGCATAGTCACTTTCAATCGTCAATTAAGTTTCGAGAATATTGATGCGTAAAGAGGTTTCAAGTCAAAACTACTCACCGTTAGTGGTCAATTCTTTTTATTTCCCACTCGTGACATTCATCCCCCAATAAATATTTGTCTTTCCTCTCCCGGGATGCAATTCTAGAGGGTACTCTCAAATTACTATTTTCTTTTTCCACACTAGTTTGGGTGCGTTTTACCGGAAATTCCGACAATCTAGAAATGCACTGACTCTTCACTAAATGAGTGTTTCGACATTCAAGCTTATACTAAGCAATTCAAACCCACTATTAATCTAAAAGCCCTTATGCAAGTACAAATGCATGATTTCTAAAAACTAAAGTGATGAATGATCGCGCCTTCCCCACTCCCTTAAGCTTTCTAATTGACCCATGTAGCGAGCTTTAGGTCGGAAACTCCCCGATTGTTTTAAGATCAAAGGGTACCAGGTTTCAAAATACCCCTACAGACTTAATAACTCGAGTCAAAAAGGTTACGAAGTGAGGTAGACTTATTAAGCAAATGCAATAATGAATTGCTTTTTTTTTTTTTTTTCAAGTGTGTGTGTGTGAGTACCCTACTCATTAAGCTTTCTAATTGACCCATGTAGCGAGATTTATGCCGGTAACTCCCAAGTTTCAAACTTAAGGCACCAAGTTTCAAGATACTTCTACGGGCTTAATTACTCGAGTCAACAAGGCTTTGAGATAGGGCAATGCAATGCAAAAATTAAAATGGGCTTAGAACTTTAGCATACGGTCATTACTTAGCTTATACTTGGAAAAATACACTCCACACAAAATTTATTTCCAACATGCATGGAATCACCACACGTCTAGACTGTCTCCTTCACCGGGTCGACCACCCCCAAACTTGTCTTACAATAGGATCAAGAGATTTAGAGTTTTAGGAAATATTGGATAGGTTGATAAAAATTAAAATACAAACTCACAACCTAGTTCTTCTACTCCATTAACCTCTTCACCCTTCAACAATTCCTAAACTTCACCAACAATTGATCATGACTATTGTGCTAGAGAAAAATATGATCTTGCATGGATAAGCATTTTGTAAAAGTAGACACAAGTAGCATATTGGTCATAAATCATGAATCAATAACAATTTTAAACACCTAAGTAATCCTGGCCGGCAAGGCTATCTAACATGTCGAAACACAATAAGCAATCACCCCCAAACTTGAAATGCACATTGTCCTCAATCTGTAAAATCAAATCAAAGTAAGAGGAAAGAAGTTACTAGACTTCCCAAGAAGTGGTGGGGGCACTCATAAGTAGTCTTGGGCATGTGAACATCTCATTGCAGGCACCAACAATCCACTCCCAAACTTGTGTTGAAGCCTCCAATCGATTGAGCACAATTTTCTCCAATGAGGTATTTCACCGAACACCTTGTGAGCATCCTATAAAAACACAAGAAAAGAGTAGATATTAAGTGGCGAATGACCCAAAAAGTAAAATTACATTCAACCTCTCAATTCTAACTCATAAATCCAATACAATTATCCCATCCACATCAATATTAAATCACACTTGAAGATAAAAGACAATATGAACCAAGTGATTTAAAAAATGAATTTTAAAGCAAATTTTGACTTTGAAGATTTGATATGAGTATATGCTAGAATTGAATGAGAATGCATTAGAGCTATTTCACACTACCCAATTTGAGGAAAATAAATGTGGAAGATAGAGACTTGGCCTAACCAACTTATTTTCAAGAAAGTAAATAAAATGCAAGAAATTAAATAATATGCAAAAAATAAAAATAAAGCAAGGAAAAGATAGAGAATCGGTTGCCTCCCATTAAGCGCTTATTTTAAAGTCATTAGCTCGACTCTCCGCATAAGCATTTCATGGCACTCTAAACATAGATTTTGATGTCTTGCTCATTTTGCTTATTTTGACTTTGCTCCACTCTTCATTGATTCGAAATACTTGCACCTTGCCCCTTCCAATGTCATGGGACTTGCCTATTCTATCCAATTCAAACTCAACAATGTATACTTGCTCCTCCTCAAGTGGCTTAATCACAAATTCTATTATTGGACAATCAATGAAGTTGAGAGAATTTGATTTGATCTCTTCCTCACTAATTGCCACTTCTCCAAGTGATTCTTTTGTTATTAAATTATCATTCTCTTCAAGCTCATCTCCATTAGTTGATGTCTCCTTAGATTGAATGACCGATCCAAAATTTGAATCCATGGGCAATGGAAAGTTTTTCCTATTAATCCCCAAGAGTGGATTATACCCCCACATTTGAAATCCTTCCCAATACATGTAATCTCCCATAAGCATATCATCCTCATCCAACTTGGAAAGTTCATTGTAATACTTTGCAAGTACCTTCTCATTCAATAATGGAGGACCATATCCCAAAAGAGTGATGTCCTCATCCCAATTATCCGGTACACAATCTCCCAAGAGCATGTAACTCACATCCGATGTGTCAATTGCTTGCTTTCGGCATTTCAAATATCGTCTAAACTCAATAAGTTTTGACGTATGCAATCTATTGCCCGAATACAAATATTGTCCGTTACAATGCATCATGTAACAAATTTCACAACTTGAATATTCTCCAAGCATGTATTCATCACCCATGTTGAGATTGTTCATTGCAATTACTTTCCTATTTTACCAATATTAGAATCAAATATGCATAGAAAGAAAGCCAAACACAAGAGAGATTAGAATTGTGGTGGTTAACCAAATGTTACAAAATAAAACAAAAAAGAAAAATAATTACAAGTTGTTAAAACTAAAATTAACTAAAGTAATAATCAAAGTAAAAACATTCCTCGTCAACGGCGCCAAAAACTTATTCGCTCAAAATAGTGTGTACCGCAAGCGCACGGGTCGCGTACAAGTAATAAAATTGACTTTTTGAGTCCGGATTGTCGATCCCACGAGGAATGTTTACTTTAGATTATACAACTTTAATTAATTTAATTCTAACAATAAAGAGAAACACACAATTAAAAGTTGGTTTTGGAAAATTCTAAATTAAAGAAACTAGTTTGAAACCAAATTAAAACAAGGAAAATGAAAGATAAAATAGTTGGGATTCATGATTTCACTTAACTCCTGCTTAAGTAATTTCTCAACACATGCAAATTAATAAATTACTCATTTACAATGTTCGACCCGATTTTTCAGGTTTAGCTAATTACCTCTCTCGAGTAAAATTAACCCTAATCAATTGGTTTAACCTACTATATCTCTATGTCGATTAAGGCCTAGTCAATTGCATTAACTCTTTGTGAAAATAGCTCAATGGATCATCTATGGTTTAAGGTATATCTCTATCCTTAACAAGAACCTAGAGCATTTATTATTTGGTCTAAAATACATAATATCTCTCGATTATCATACACTTCACAAAACATATATTTGGTGATCAATCAAACACATGGAATAATCTCAATAACAAACACACATGAAATAAGCTCAACATTAATAAACAAACATTAAAATTACTTAAACTAAGTTAAGCTACATCAGTCATCCCAACATAAAACAACTAGCCCATTGTATAAATATTGCACAAAAGTTGAGGTTTACAAAAATACATCACAAAATATAGAAATCAAAGATTAAAAATACAAGATAATGAAATAAATCACTTCCCTTGATTTTTTGCCCCAAAATCCCTTGAACTTTGATTTGTATTTCCACTTGACTTCTTGCTTCTTTGATCTAATGAGTGCTAGCAACTTGAAAATCAAAAATAAACTACAAACTAAATTACAAACAAAGCAAAAACAAAGAAAAGAAAAGAAAAGAAAAGAAGAAGAAAAAGGGAGAAGAGTGTTTTTGGATGAAAAATGGAGTAAAAAGTTATGAATCGAAGCCAAAAAGTGCCCTAAAAACCCCCATTTTCGCATAGATCCGCGTTCTCAGCGTTTGGGCCGAACCGGGTCAGCCCAAATTATTTTTCAAAATTATGACCACGCGATCACGTGGTTGAATGCCTCGCAATCGTGTGGTTGGGCTGAAAACTCTCGGGTTGATTTTTTGCCTGATTTCGCGAACACGACCTGGTCGAGACACGCGATCGCGTGGTTCACCAGGTAGCTACGTCCTTCCATGATTGCAATTGGGTCCTCCAACTTCTGGTCTTCTTCAATTCAGTCCTCGAATTTTGACTTTTATTACAAATATGCCCCTGAAATATTTGCAAAGTAGGTCCTCCATCTTTTTGAGATGTTGCAATTGAGTCCCCAAACTTTTGATTTCTTTCAATTAGGTCCTTGGACATCGAAATTGCTCTTCTTTTCGCTCAATTGCTCTCCAATCTTGTCTATTTTCTTTCCAATTGAGGTTGTACCTAATTGGACAATGTAAACACAATTTATAAGTAGAAATTCGCTCAATTACTCAATTAAATTGTCGATTTAAAAGCAAAATAAGTGTTTAAAACACACTTATCACACCCCAAAACTTGAGCTTTTGCTCGTCTCGAGCAAAATTATCTACTAGTGCAATCAAGTAACATGGAATATAGATCAACAAAGTTAGATAACTTACAATTTAATCATGAGTGTAAAATTGTATAATCAATTCAAAAGTATGATTACAAACAATGCTCCCAAAAATAAGTTTAGCTAATTCGATGTTCGATCGGTGTGTGTGTGTGTGCATAGTCACTTTCAATTGTCTATTAAGTTTTGAGAATATTGATGCGTAAAGAGGTTTCAAGTCAAAACTACCCACCGTTAGTGGTCAATTCTTTTTATTTCCCACTCGTGACATTCATCTCCCAATAAATATTTTTCTTTCCTCTCCCGGGATGCAATTCTAGAGGGTACTCTCAAATTACTCTTTTCTACTCTAGTTTGGGTGCGTTTTACCGGAAATTTCGACAATCTAGAAATGCACTGACTCTCCACTAAATGAGTGCTTCGACATTCAAGCTTATAGTAAGCAATTCAAACCCACTATTAATCTAAAAGCCCTTATGCAAGTACAAATGCATGATTTCTAAAAACTAAAGTGATGAATGATCGCGCCTTCCCCACTCCCTTAAGCTTTCTAATTGACCCATGTAGCATGATTTAGGTCGGCAACTCCCCGATTGTTTTAAGATCAAAGGGTACCAGGTTTCAAAATACCCCTACGGACTTAATAACTCGAGTCAAAAAGGTTACGAAGTGAGGTAGACTTATTAAGCAAATGCAATAATGAATTGCTTTTTTTTTTTCAAGTGTGTGTGTGTGAGTACCCTACTCATTAAGCTTTCTAATTGACCATGTAGCGAGCTTTAGGCCGGTGACTCCCAAGTTTCAAACTTAAGTCACCAAGTTTCAAGATACTCCTACGGGCTTAATCACTCGAGTCAAAAAGGCTTCGAGATAGGGCAATGCAATGCATAAATTAAAATTGGCTTAGAACTTTAGCATACGGTCATTATTTAGCTTATACTTGGCGAAATACACTCCACACAAAATTTATTTCCAACATGCATGGAATCACCACACGTTTAGATCGTCTCCTTCACCGGGTCGACCACCCCCAAACTTGTCGTACAATAGAATCAAGCGATTTAGATTCGTCACTGAATACAAAGATCAACTGAAAAGCTTTTTGCTTGAAAATCTTGACGTGTTCGCATGGAAACACGACGACATGATCGGAATTGATCCTAAAGTAGCTTGTCATAGGCTCCAACTTGACCCATGAAACCCTGGACACAGGCAGAAGAGGAGACCAATGAGTTCGGATAAATATGAGGCCTTGAAAGAAAAGGTGGTGAGGTTGTTGAAAAATGGTTGCATCAGAGAATCTCGGTATCCGAAGTGGGTGTCAAACCTTGTTTTAGTTCCCAAGCAGAATGGGAAGTTGAGAGTATGCATTGACTTTTCAAATTAAACCAGGCATGCCCAAAAGACAGTTTCCCTCTGCCTCGAATTGATCAATTAGTTGATTCCATAGCACGACATGAGATGTTGAGCTTTATGGATGCCTACTCCGGGTACAATCAGATCCCCATGCATGAGTCGGATGAGGAGCGCACCTTGTTTATCACGGATAGGGGACTCTATTGTTATAAAGCCATGTCGTTCGGTTTAAAAAATGCAGGGTCCACCTACCAGAGGTTAGTAAATCATATGTTTTCTGAAAAATTGGAAAGCACCATGGAGGTGTATGTCGATGACATGTTAGTCAAAAGTATGGTCGCCTCAGAACACGTCCGCCATTTATCAAATACCTTTGATATATTGAGAAAATATCGGATGAAGCTTAACCCTGTAAAGTGCACTTTTGGGGTAACGTCTGGGAAGTTTATGGGGTTCATGGTAAACAGGAGAGGGATTGAAGCCAATCTGGATAAGATCAAATCTTTACTTAACGTGCGCTCTCCTCGGAGCCCAAAAGAAGTGCAAAGCTTAACTGGAAGAATCGCTGCTTTGAGTCGATTCGTCTCCAAGTCCACTGACAAATGCTTGCCGTTTTTTAAGGTCTTGAAAGGGGGGAAACGATTTCAATGGAAACCGGAATGTGAGCAAGCTTTTGTCGACCTGAAAACATTTTTAGGACGGGCCCCCCTATTGTCAAAACCAAAGGTTGGCGAACCACTCTCTCTTTATTTAGCCATGTCAAAGGAGGCTGTTAGCTCAGTGTTGGTCAGAGAGGAGGATGGGAATCAGTTCCCGGTGTATTATGTGAGCAAAGCCATGGTGGATGCAGAAACACGTTACCCAGATATGAAAAAACTTGCTCTCGCATTGATTACTGCAGCTTGCAAACTCCGTCCCTACTTTCAATCGCACTCCATACATGTTCTCACAAACTTTCCTATGAGACAGATATTACAGAAACCAGATGTATCTGGAAGGTTAATGAAATGGGCGATAGAAATTAGCCAATACGACCTGCATTATGCGCCTCGGACGTCTATAAAGGGTCAAGCGTTAGCAAATTTCATAGTTGAGTTCACGCATCCACCTGAGGTTGAGATGATTGATAGCATGGATAATAGCCTTGAGTGAAAGCTATTCATTGATGGGTCCTCCGCGGAAGGAAGATCCGAGGCTGGGATACTGCTGGTGAGCCCGGAGGGACACAAGCTGCATAGCGCGATTCGCTTTAGCTTTAGGGCGTCGAATAATGTTGTAGAATATGAGGTGCTCCTAGCTGGATTAAGGTTTGCAAAAGCTCTAAAAATTAAGTCAGTAGTGGCAAACAGTGACTCGGAGCTTATCGTAAGCCAATTAAATGGACAGTTCTCTGCCAAAGATCCAGCCATTATTGCATACTTGAAGAAAGTAAAGGACTTAGCTGCCCACTTCGAAAAAATTGAACTGCTTCATATTCCTAGAACTCAGAATTCTAATGTAGATGCTTTGTCTAAACTAGCAAGTAGTAAGGATGCCGAGCTCCTCAACATGGTTCCAATTGAGCATCTTCCGATCTCTTCCATCGAACAGGGAGAGGAGATTTTTGCAATAGAAGAAGAAAGTTCTTGGATGAATCTTATTCTGGCATACTTGAAGCACCAAACTCTACTAGACGAGCCAGAAGCAGCTTGGAAACTACAAAGGTATGCCGCAAATTTTGTCCTCTTGGACGACCTGCTCTATAAACGAAGCTACACCTCTCCTTTGCTGCGATGCGTTGTGCCGGAGGAAGGAATGTATATAATGAAAGAGATACACGAGAGCATATGTGGCAACCACTCCGGAGCATTATCATTGGCTTGGAAAGCCCTCAAACAAGGATATTTTTGGCCAACCATGCGAAAGGATTCCCATAGCTTCATCCGCAGGTGTGATAAATGTCAGAGGCATGCAACTATACCACATCAGCCGCATCACAAATTGACCATGGTAACTAGACCCTGGCCTTTCGTGAAGTGGGGGGTCGATATTATTGGTCCTATGCCCCGAGGCACTGGTAATAATTGTTTTGCAATAGTGGCAATTGATTACTTCATCAAATGGGTCGAGGCGGAACCCTTGATGAGGATCACTGAAGCAAACACTTCCAAATTCATCTGGAAGAACATTATATGCAGGTTTGGAATAATGCACTCGTTGGTTAGTGACAACGCAAAAAAGTTCAAAAATAGAAGTATTGATGAATTATGCAATGATTTGGGAATCTATAAATTATTTTCATCTACCCATCATCCACAAGCAAATGGGCAGGTTGAAGCCGTAAACAAAACCATAAAGAATACCCTAAAGAGGAAACTGGAATCAAAGAAGGGTGCATGGGTAGATGAATTCCCGCAAGTGTTATGGGCACTTCGTACTACTATGCACACCGCAATAGGGGAAACGCCGTTCTCCATGGCGTATGGCTCCGAGGCGGTATGTCCAGTTGAAGTTGGGGCGCTTCGTCAAATCCATTATGAGGAGCTCAAAGGGTAAATCTGGATTTCCTCCTGGAAAAACGTAGTGACTCCCAGGTGATGTTAGCCAGGTACTAGGAAAAAAATGGCCCGCTACTACAACAAAAGGGTAAAAAATTGGTTCTTCAACATTGGGGATTTGGTCCTTAAGAAGATCCTTCCTTCTACTCAAGAATCAGGAGTAGGGACTCTAGGTCCTAATTGGGAGGGCCCTTATAAAGTCACTGCCGAGGTTGTACCCGGTACATATATATATATATCGAAGACCTATCTGGGGTTCCTTTACGTAACCTCTGGAACACAGATCACCTTTGTCGGTATTTTCAATAAAATCAAATTCCCCTTGAATGATTATAATGTCTCCACATAATCTAATGAAAATTTGAAGCGAGTTATGTTAAAAATTGCATCAACCGCTCTTCATTAGACATGGCGGATGTTAAAAATGCTAAAGTTATTTTTGTTCATGAGAAAGTATAACTCTACCTATGATAGTCAAGTGACAGTAAAATGATGACAGTACTATACTTGAACTTCATCAAACAAGGGACTCTTATAAGTCCGCACTGCGCTCACTACATCTTGGTTGAAAGTAATAAACCATCAGCAGCACCTCGGTTAAACTAATAATCGTAAAAAGGTAGAATTGCAAGTGCTAAAAAGTATAACACGAATATGATCAAGTGTTTATCAAAATCAGACCTAACCAGTAAACATAAATGTCTTAAGCTGCTTAGATTTGAGGGACTATCAAGTATACAAAGTATCTAAAAAAAAGGCGTTTAGAGAGTTCACACTCTTACAAATGACGTCGTACAAACCAAAATTTGTGCACACCACTGTTGAACTTCACAAAATGATCAAAATATTGAGCTAATTAAATCGTTACATTTACAATTCAAAATTTGAGAAATGTATCTAAAAAAAAAAAAAAAAAAACTAACTACTACTACATTTATTGAAGGACGTCTTTCGCAGAGTCTCTGCCTGGTACAATTTGGCAGGAGTCAGAAGGATCATTAGTAGGAGGGCCTTCCCCTGAATCTTGTGGCTCCGGGTATAAGGCCTCGATCTGGGAAATATCCAAGTTTGGGAAAGCCTCTTTTACATCCCCCAAGGCCATCCTAGCCCCGATGTTCCCAAAAACCATCTGCATAGCTTCATACTTAGGGGTCTCTTCAAAAGTGTCCTTGAAATTCTGAACTGCCTCCGACACTTTGGCCCCCATGACCTCCTCCACCCTAGCTGCAATGGTACGCTCCAAGGCTTCAGTAATTATGGAGTCGATGTGTTTCTACAGGGAGGTATAATCCTCCTCAGTCTTCTTCCTAGCCTCCACCTCCCCTGGCAGTTTAGTGGTAATTTATGCTACCTCGGCTGCCAGTTTGGCCTTCATAGAATTTGATTCCAGTAGGGCTTCAGCTGTGATGGACTGCGCGGGGTTGGAGTCTTCAAGCTTCTTGCATAGAGTCACCACATCTGACTCAGAGGCCCGGAGGTCACGCCTTAGCTTCTCGTTATCCTCCTGAAGGCGCTTTGCAAGGGCCCTATCCTCTGAGGAAGATTTACGGGCTATGGACAGTTGATCTTTAAGATCATTGATCTCTTTCAGCATGTTGTCCGCATGACGAAGTGCAGTCTCCGCATTTTTCTTGTCTCGCTGCGCTTCCACCATAGAGGATTCTACCTTATCAATGACGGCCAGTGCTCTAGCATTCATGGCCTTGGCAGCAAGTAGTTTCGTGGATGGGGTGGCACTGGAAGAAAAGGCGGACCAGCCCTCTGTCCAAAACTGTTCAGTGACCAAGGCAGCCCTGGCAGGAGGGGAGTTGGGGGAGTTGAACAAAGAGGGATCGAAAGTGACATCCCTGGGAAGGACACTAGCCTTAATTTGCTTGAGCTCTTCGGCCCCCGCAGGTGTCACTTCATAAGCCAATCCCAAAATTGACACGGAAGGCTCATCCTCCAATTCTTGAGTCTCCGATGGAGGAGGTATAGAAGTGGCATCCTTTCCCCTCCTGAGCCTCTTCAAAGGGGCAGGCTCGTCCTCGAATATAAGCTCAGAAATGTCCTTGGATAGGGAAGATGACACCAAGACATTTTTAGAATCTCTTTCCCTCTTAGAGCCACCCCGATCTGACCTCTTCCCTTTCCCCGTTATGGTGACCCTCGTGGGGTTGGCACTTTTTCCAAGCTTGACTGCTGGGGGCCCACTGGAAACAAATTGGGGGTGACAATAACGCAGGAAGAGGACCTTCAAACTGGGCGGTAGACGCTTCGGATACCTCCTTTGCCACCCCCACTTGCAGGTTAGCAAGTACTGTTTTCTGCTTCCTCTCAATTTCGCTGCCATAGTGAAGGGCAGGAGGGATCTTTTTGGACATGAGGCCCTTCAGGGAGATCTTATGGAAGTCCTTGGAACCTAGCAGAAAAGAGAGAAGGATGAGACTCTGAATGTCGAGACAAAAGCTATGAAAGCAATAAGAAAACTCTACTCACTCATGGCTCTCATAAGGTCATGCTTGACAAAGAGTTTGTTCTGTTGGATGACCTTCTGAAAAGTGCCCCGGTAGGCAAACACGTGCCTCACTTCTGCTAAATTTGTTTCGGAGAGGAGGCAGGAAAAAGTGGACCCTGTCATAAGCCAATAAAGTAAGAAAATAAATTAAAAGTGATGAGCAAAAATGGAAAGTAAATAACACACAACACTTGAAGACGCGAAGCAAAGACAAGACTCACTAGGGGAGGAAAGAGTTCGGGGAACGGTGATTTCTAGAGTGGGGTCCACGAGCGAGCTCTGCCACTCCCCCGCAACCCAGAACCAGTGGTTTCTCCAATTCTTTATCAAAGTAGGATGACCAGTGATAATAGGAGGGTAAGAGCCTCTGGGAGACAGGTAGTACCAATCCTTAACATCCGGTCTCACATCTTTATCCCTTCTAACAGATTTCTTCATGGTGTATAAGGTATGGATGACATGCAACGAGATGGGGTAGTCAGGGTTGACCTCTTGCCACACCAACCAAGTACCCACGGCCTGAGTCCAGAAGTTCGGAGCCAACTGGTAAGGACACAAGTTGTAGCTCCTAAGCAGTGCCTTGAAAAAAAGGGTGTAGGGGCAGCCTCATCCCAGAGGATAAAGCATCATAGCACACGGCCACCTGACCTGGGGGAGGACTACAGGGTCGGAAAGAAGGCGTGGGGTGCACCAATTGGACCCCTTCTAGTATCCTGAGTTTTGCCGAAGCACTTGCCAAATCAACGCCTCGGATTTCTGAAGCAATTTCATTGCTTTCCCAGGACTCTGGGTTCGGGTCAGGATCCACATGATACCCTGATACTTTGTTCACCAAGTCCACCCAACCTTAGACCTGGGCTATTTCCTCCTCAAATAGTCCTAACTCTTCCCTGTGCGCCCTAAATGGAGCCCTAATACTTAAGCTGAGGTCCTAATGACCAGAAGAAGAGCCCACTGCCTCTTCTCTTCTCAAGTCCCTAGCTCGCTTGCTTCGGAGTTCCCGCAAAGAGGCCTCCTCGTCGGATGATAGGTGAGCCATGTAGGTCTGGTTTTTTTCTTCTTCACTGTCAGAATCATCCAAGTTAATTATACTGTCATGTTTTCTATTCCTCCTTTTAATCTGTTCCCTAAAGAAGCGAGAACTAAAAATCGATAAAGACAATGGGCAGAAACCTCTGACAGGAATCGTCATTTCCAGCAGTTCCTGTGAACCAGTTCCCCCAACTCTTTCCATTTTTTCCTTAAAAATAGTCGAGACTTACCAAGGAAAAGACAAAAATGCAAAACAAAGCTTTCAAACCAACACTTGAAGATTAGAAATAAAAAGGCTTTGCACATGTAGAGAAAAAGAAATTTACCAGCAAAAAATGAGCGTTCGAGGTAGTGTACTCAAAGGAAAAAACACGCCAATGGAAGGTGTTGGACGGTAGAGACGATTTTCCAGGTGGAAAATCCTCGAGAAATGCTGGAAGGCTTACAAGAAAAGGAAGGATGCTGTGATTTCTTGCAAAAGGAGTTGCTATGAAAATTCTGAAATATGGCAAAGGAGAAAGGCTGGGATGATGGAGGCTTTATAAGGAACCCAATAGTCCCAAACCCTTGGTCTTTGAGCCGCCTGATTGATTTAGATAACCCACGTATCTTGGAAGAAGGGTTAATCAAAGTGCCAGCTGTAGAAGGAAAGGGAGAGACCATTCAACTACCAAAGTGTACTCCATGCGCAATAAGGTGCCCCCATCTCCTCCCTATTTCTTGGAAACAGACACCAGCAATCTTTTCGCCTTAAATGTGCCGTGTAAAGTGTATGCTAGCATATCCCAACATTCGTCTGGAAGAGAAAGCAAGAATAGTAGGTTGACTTTACCTTGAGCCCGCACCTCGCTAAAGAATGGCATTCCGCATCTCAAGTTCGTAGCACTATGTAATGATCCCCAGCCAATTGGGTGCTGATTAATTATAAAACACTGGAAATAACAAAATTAGGGCAAAAAACTACAATCCTATGGCTATTCACTTACGGAAAGTTCCCAGAACGAAAGTAGCTCCTCGAACCTATGGTAAATTCGATCCCCCCATAAATGACCACATCGGATTTGAGGGACTAGTGTTGAAACCGTGTCCAAAAAGGAGCCCAATGGATCACCAGTAAGGGCCCAATAGAGGCTCAATGGGTCTTAGCCCATGAATAGAACTTAGAGTACTCCTCTGGGCCAACTAACGAGGTGGAACATCACATGAACCCACTCTATCTGAACTGGTTTATAGCAAGCCGATGTGCCCTATAGAAACACCTCGGATGGGTGACGTGACAACGAATGGTGTCAAAAATACGTAGCTTTCCCCAGTTGACTGTTGCTTGATAAGACGTTGCCTTTATAGAAGATATGACAGACGCCCATCCCCTACCAGAAGTAGCCATGTTTACTTCAAGGAAATTGGTTCACCTCTCCAACAACTAGAGAGAAGATACGTGTAAAGTCCACCACGTGTCACCATCTAAGACTACAACTTCCCCTATAAATAGAGCACACTTTCCTTCAAATAAAAGGTTGGTAATTAAATACTCTAACTCAATATTTCTTTTCTCACTCCATTTTATCTCTTTTACACACTTATATTTCTCGCATCCAACTTATATTTGCTGAAAATGAGTTCTGACTTAGGCATCGGAGTGCAAACGGGAGTTACCTCGGCCCCCTTTGCAAGCTGATTGTTTGCCATAGTGCGTAGGAGATCCATGTGTTCAAGAGGGAGGAGCTGAGACGTGTTGATCCAGGATCCCACCACATTTTGTGGTCAACAAGGGAGGAGGAAAATAATCCAAGACTTCTATAAAAGGAGGAAGAGATTCAGTGACAAGGGCATCCCGAAATATCTGAGTCAAGAACTTGTACTCTTTTATTCAAAAACTTGTATACACCACTTATATTCAAGAAAAATATTGGTAGATAGTCTGAAGATATCAAAGTTTGTAATAAGGTAATCACTTACGGAGTTCTAGACTTTATAAGGTGAGTACCAAAGGTGTCTGTATATAGTTTGCAGTATGTACAATGACAATCTATGAATGAAATGATGTTTGAGTTTTTATCAAATCTTTCTTAAAAAAGTTTTCGTTAAGTTTCTTATGACCCCCGGCAGTATTTACATTTTCCAAAATGAGTTTTCTTCTTTGAATAATCTGTTGCTCAACAGCAATCCCGTCAACCTTTTGATGTGTTGTGGGGTTTTGGGATAATATTTGAGCTTTGTTTCAGTTTTAAAACTTGTTTTTTAAAACATGTAGTTTTGAAAAAGTTCTAAGTAAAGTCTTCCTGAAAGGAGTCGAGATATGGGTGAAAATAGAAACTTTGAATACTGTGAGATAGTATCTGTGGAAACACAGCTAGTTCTTTAGAGTGAGAAGTGCAACTTGACTGAAATTTTTTTTGCGGAAGCAGTTGTGGACCCGATTTATTAAAACATCTAAATGTTCATCTGATTAAAAAAATTGATTGAGTACATACAAGGCAACTATAAAATAGCACTGCCTCGAAAGCCTGTTTATTTCTATTTGATTACTGTAAGTTTACTTACTGCTATTTACATATTTTGATTACATGCTTTTAATCATATGCTTCCACATGCTTGTAATTTTTAATTATAAACAATGATGATAGAGAAGATATTGAGAGACTTAGAATAGTTAAAAATAATAGATTTGATTTAAGATCCAGAGAGATAGAAAAACTTTTCAGAGAATTAAAACAAGAAAATAATCAAGAAAAGTGGGAAAAAATACTAAATATCATCAGATATCATTAGCACGAACAACAACAACATCTGATTTGGTTACAAGAAAATACTGAAATTAAATTCTCAAGCTTAGTCTTAAGAACCTTAAATCAAGAAAATAAAATAATTAGGCATAATCCTGATCAACCTGATCGTTTGAACTTATGAACACTTCACAAGCATTTACTTCTAGTGATTGTGATAAACCGTATTTGGATGATAAAGATATTTCGTTTTATTAACTATTACTGAAAAATATCAAGGTATATATTCTGTTGCCCAGTCCAAATTAGAAGAAATATATAAAGATATTGATTACGCTTGCATAAATAATATAAGATTCAATTCTGTTGAAATTGCCAAAAATATAAATATAGCTTATAATATATCACTCGAACATAAGGATATAGAAGAAAAAGTTTCAGAAAGAATAGTATTAGGATATACAACTAAGCAAAATCATTCCAAAGCATTTGAAAAATTATCAAAATACAAAAAGTATTTAGAACAATTGAAGAAATTACAAAATGTCCAAATAATTAATCCCAAGTTAAATCAATCAGAATAAAGAAAGGATATACCTTGTAATTTATTTATTAAGGGTAATTTTGACTTTTCAATAGAAAGGTATTAGTGGAGTTATTGGTTGCAAAGTCTATTTAATTAAAAATCCCTAAAAATAAATTGCATTTTTTTTTCTTGAACACGAGTAAGGTACAATCTTTTTTCGTACTACTAATTCACATGCGACAGGGAAGTAAGGATCTACATTGTTAAACATGATATATATTTATTACCGAAATTGTATAACAATTGTTGAGATGGCCGAGTTGGTCTAAGGCGCCAGATTAAGGTTCTGGTCCGAAAGGGCGTGGGTTCAAATCCCACTCTCAACATTTCCTTTTCTACCATTCTATTCGAGAATTATCCCCATGGATAAGCCAAAGCGATAACGTATTTTTTGTATTTCTATTTTCTTCTTCTCCTTACTCTTCCATCTCACAAAAAGCTTAGAGTGGGCTCCACAAACCAAACCTAACTATAACACACATTTAACAGAATCTTAATGCTTCTTGCATAATTTCAATTTGCACGGTAACCTTAATGGCGGTCGCGAGTATGAGTTTCAATTTGGAAGGAGCGTTCAAAGGACTGTCAATTGGTTCTGGTTCGTCTTCGTCTCTCTTGTGAGGAGATTTTGGTTCGATTCTCGTCGGACATAAAGTTTTCGTGTCGTCCCGATGAAATCGCCGCTGACTGTTAAGAGTTTGATACCCAGAAAATAGCCACAAAGAGAATACGAACAATATTTCAAACAAGAACTTCAAAACTTTCATAAACTTCAAAACCACAAAGAGTTAAAACATAAAATACAAAGATCGCGTCTCTTATACAAAATAAATCAGAAAACCTAAACAAACTCGCAACAAACCACAAAGAAACCTATACAGAATAACAATCTGTATACAAACCACACAGATTCACTGATTTTACACGAAGAATCAGTAATAGAATCACAAAGATATGCGAGAATCAGAAACATGATTAGGATTTTCTGAGAGAAAATGAGAGAGAGAAAGTTCATAGCCGAATCGTTGCTTCTGGAGAGAGTTATGAGATCAAAAGTCAGCATCACGCATATCAATCAGAATGAAGGGCTCAGATTAAGAACAATGATCCAATGGTGAGTATTAAGGCGGTGATACATTGGGCTGAGGATTCCGGGTCACCAAACTTGGGCTTGGTCCATTCCGGTCCAATATAAAATATGAGGGAGAATGAGCTGCACTAATTTTTGGGCTGAAGATTGGGCTGTCAAAATTGGATCTACATACTCCACCTCAATTTTGGATCAGCTCACCTGTAAATATAGGAATTCAAAGCAGTATCAAAATTCTAACAAGTTAAGAGAAATTAAAGCATCTTTAAATTTATTTATGGGTATTATTTTAGTTCCTGTATCTGCAGGATTCAACTGAGTTGGGATTTTAACAAGTTTGATCACACCCTTTTCAATTATATCCTTAATGAAGTGAAATTTAACATCAATATGTTTGGATCTATTATGAAAAACAGGATTCTTACACAGGTGTAAAGCACTTCAACTATCTGTACTCAGTTCAATAGCAAAATCATTAATACAGGAGATTTCAGATAACAAACCTTTTAACCAGATACACTCTTTCACTGCATCTGTGGCAGCAATATATTCTGCCTCAGTTGAGGACAGAGCCACAAGTTTCTGTAATTGTGATTTCCAACTAATACATGTACCATTTAAAGTAAAGAAATATGCAGAGGTAGATTTTCTATTGTCAATATTACCTGCAAAATCTGAGTCTACAAAGCCATTTAATTTGAAATCAATTTTTTTTCTAAAAAAGGCTAAACTCAGATTTGCAGTGCCTTTCAGGTACTTTAAAAGTGATTTTACAGCTTCCCAGTGTAATTCACCAGGGTTACTCATGAACCTACTAAGAACACTCACAGCAAAGGCAATATCAGGTCTAGTACACACCATAAGGTACATAACAGATCCTATAGCATTAGAGTATGGTACATTTTTCATCCTAAGTTCTTCTGCAGTTTTAGGACAATGATCAGATGACAGTTTAAACTGAGCAGGCAAAGGTAAGGATACAGGTTTAGAATCAATCAAATTAAATCTGGTCAGGACTTTTTCAATATAATGCTTTTGATTTAAAAATAGATTCCCTGATTGTTTATCTCTAAATATGTCATTCCCAAAATCCTTTTAGCATGTCCTAAATCTTTCATTTCAAATTCAGAATGCAATTTGTTTTTTAGCAGGTTTATTTCATGCATATTAGGCCCAGCAATTAACATATCATCAACATATAACAACAAATACATGATATCAGAATTATCAATCTTGAAGTAAAAACAAGAATCATATTGGCTCTTTTTAAAATTTAGGCTTTGGATATAAGAATCAAACCTCTTATACCACTGCCTAGGTGCTTGTTTCAAGCCATATAGTGATTTTTTCAATAGATAAACTAAATCAGATTTTCCCCCTTTTTCAAAACCTTTTGGCTGATTCATATATATAGTTTCATCTAAAGATCCATATAGAAAATCAGTTTTAACATCCATTTGTTCAAGTTCTAAATTAAAATGAGCAATGTTAAGTGCATTTTTATACACTTTTTATACCTTTAAATTAGCATATTTTGGAACAAATTGAGCAAATATCTACTTATTTAATTCGTCTATCGTGTAAAATTAGGTAAAAATACATTTTGAAATAAATTGTAAGTAATTGATAAAATGTGTGATATATATGTGTGTGTGTATATATATATATATATATATATATATATATATATATATAAAACATGAGAATATGGGAGAATGAGAGAGAGAGTAGGCTGCTGGGAGACAGAGAAGTATGGGAGAGAAAAAAAGAAAAGAAAAGAAAAAAAAACAGGAAACAAAGCATGATGGGAAGAAGATGGAAGGCTGCAGGCTGTTGCTGGGGGATGCTGCTGATCTACATATACACACAAACAGACACGAGAGAAAAAAGGGGGGGAACCGTGTGGATGGTTGGTGACAGCAACCATTGGTAGGTTTCATTAGATATAGATATATACACAGGGAGAAAACCGGGTTGATTTTCAGCTGGTGACAGCAGCTGGAGAAGCTGGTTGGCGACATCAACCATCTCAGTTTCCATAGATAGACAGGAGGAAGCAGGGTGACGGACTGCCAGAATATTTCAGCAGGGTGACAGGCTGCTGGAATATCTGGCCGGTGGAGCTGCTGCTGCAAGAAAGAAGAAGAAAGTGCTGCTGGACTGCTAGACGATACTGCTGCTGGTGCTGCTGCTAACAGGAAGAAGACAGAGAGGGTGCTGTGCTGCCGGAGGATAGGGTGAGACTGCTGTGTATCAGTGGTGCAGCTGCTGATCTAGAACTTGCTGATACTGCTGAAATCTGAAGCCAAGATAACAACTGCTGCTGCAAACTGTTAGTTCGAGGCAGGGAGAGAGAAGGCAGGCTACTAGTTTGGCAAGGAAGAAGCTGGGAGTCAGAAACTGAAGCTGGAAATTGAGGGACTGAATTGCACATGAATTGAAAGCTAGGGACTGAATTGGCCAGAAACAGATTCAGGGACTGATTTGTAAGAAACAAAAGTCCAGGGACTGAAATGCACTTGCCATGAAAGTTGGAGGACCAAAATGCAATTTCCACCATTTTCAAACTACGGTTTTTTATTTATTTTAATGCTTTATGTTATTTTTAATTCTCGTACGCATGTTTAGCTAATTTTCGCATGTTGGGATGATTGATGGAATTTTAATTGCACTTAGTTATTTTTAAAGTTATTTACGTAATTTGCACTATTTAATTTCATGCATTTTTATTATTGTCATTTAATTTCAAGCACTTTAATTTACGTCGTTTAATTTTGCGCATTTAAATTTAAGTTTAATGTCATGCATTTATTTTGAGTAGTTAGTTTTATTTGCAAAACTTGAAAATTGATTAAGTGTCGTTTAAATGAAATCATGAATCCCAACTATTTTAATTTATCATTTTCTGCATTATCGTTAGATTTTAGAATTTACTCATTTAAGTTTCGCATTCAAAACCAAAATCAAAAACTTTATTTTGTGACTCTTTTGTTAAAATTAAAATTAACTAACATGTGTAATTGAAGTATACATTCCTCGTGGGATCGACAACCCGGACTCAAAAAGTCCACTTTATTACTTGAACGCGACCCGTGCGCTTGCGGTACACGATTTTAGCGAACAAGCAACAAGAGCAAATAGCATTCTGATTGAAGTATACTTAACCACAGGAGAAAATATCTCATTGTAATCAATTCGTTCTTTTTGAGAAAAACCCTTAGCCACAAGCCTAGCCTTGTACCTAGGTTTAACATCTTTTGAATCACTTTCCTTTATTTTAAAAACCCATTTGCAGTCAATGATCCTTTTATTATAGGGTCTATTAACCAAAATCCAAGTGCCATTTTTCAGAAGAGAATCCATTTCTTCCTGCATGGTAGCCAACCATAAATTTGATTCTTTTGAAGAAACAGCTTCTTCAAAAGATTCAGGTTCAAAAACAAGAGGATCAGAATAAGTATATGCAGACACAAAATCAGGATCCTGAAACTTAAGAGGTGGTCTTATCTCCCTTCTAGGTCTATCCCTAGCTAATTGATAATTATCAAGGTCTGTTTCAGCTTCAGGAATATAATCAGGCAATGGTGAAGTCTCAATCAATACAGGTTCAGGTTCAGGATTTTCATTTTGAAAATGTGGGGGTTGCTCCACCTGAAACTGAGTATGGGGCAGGCTATTTTCATCGCCTAAATGGTCTGCACTCAGCTCAGTGGTAAGAAAGTCTTTATTATTTACAGGATCATCTAATTTTTCATCCTTACAAGGAAAAACAGTTTCATTAAAAATGACAGACCTACTTAAAATAACCCTGTAACCTCCCTGCTCCCTAACCCAAAGTCTATAGCCCTTGACCCCTTCTCCATATCCTAAAAACACACATTTCAGAGATCTGGAGTCAAGTTTTGTTTCAGTTTGGTGTGAGTAGGCAGCACACCCAAAAATTTTCAATTTTGAAAAACCTGGAAGAAAATTATTCCAAATCTGATCAGGTATTTTGAAATTAATTGCACTGCAGGGAGAAAGATTGATCAAGTAAGAAGCAGTTTTAACAGCTTCTCCCCAGAAAACTTTTGGCATGTTAGAATCAAGTAGGAGACACCTAGTTCTTTCTAAAAGAGTTTTATTCATTCTTTCAGCAACCCCATTTTGCTGTGGACTGTATGCAACAGTCCTATGTCTAAGGATTCCTAAGTTGCTACAGAAAGAATCAAAGTCTTGGTTGCAAAATTCTAATCCATTGTCTGTCCTAATTATTTTTACCTTCTTATCCTTCAAATTTTGGACTAAGGTAATCCAGTTTTTAAAAACAGACACTGTAGCATCTTTAGTTTTCAATAAATGAACCCAAGTCTTCCTAGAAAAGTCATCTACAATAAGAAGAAAGTACCTATAACCTGAGACAGAATTAACAGGAGCTGGACCCCACAAGTCAGCATGCAAATATTCAAGAACATCAATAGATTTATGAATACCTTTACCAAAAGAAGTCCTTTTCTGTTTTCCTAACACACATTTCTCACAGAAATCAAGTTTATGCAGCACATCATTACCAAAAACACCTTTGTTTTCAAGTAACTTAAGACCTTTTTCACCTAAATGTCCTAATCTTTTATGCCATAAAACAGTTTTGTCCACATCAGACACAGCATTAAAAGATCTTGCATAAACAGGTAAGGTATTCAGCACATAGATCCCATTAATTTTGGGAGTAGAAAAAATCATCAAGTTACTTTTGAAAATACTTAAGTAACCATTAAACATTCTAATCTCATAAGATTCAGAATCAAGAACTCCAAGAGAGATTAGATTTCTTTTCAAGTCAGGAACATATCTTGTTTGGTTTAAAACAAGAATTTTGTCATTTTCAAGTTTTAACAAAACCTTCCCAGTTCCTTTCACATCACATGTAACATTGTTACCAAGTTTCACAGAGCCATAATGATCAGAACAGAAGTCAGAAAATAAATTTCTTTCAGGACACATATGAAAAGTGCAACCAGAATCAAGTATCCATTCCTGTTTGTTTTCAGATTCAATGGTAACATAAACCACTCCATTATTGTCTTGGACTGCAGCCTCTGTTTGAGTACTGGTTCCTATTTCATTTTTCTTTTTGAAACAATTTTTGATATGATGTCCAGGTTGGCCACAATAATAACAAAGTCTAGGTCTATTTATGTTACCAAGTCCCCCAGAATTATCTTGCCCCCTGGCATTATTCTGACTTCTATGGTTGTCTTGATTTCTAGAGTTATCATAACCTCTAAAATTGGTCTGACTTCTAGAATTATTTGGTCCTCTATAGGTGTTGTCATTAGACCTATTGAATATGGCTCTATTTTGAAAATTCCCTCTTGCAGGCTTATTATTAACATTATTCCAAGTTCTATTATTGCTAGAGGTATTCCAATTTTTATTGAAATTACTCACTGGCTTATTATTCCTAAAGGGAGTCTTCTTCTTAAAAGATCCTATCACATTATAAGACTCTTTAGGATTGTTCTTGAACTCAAGTTCTTTGTTTTTAAGAGATGTGTGAACAATTTCAGTAGTTAATTTCTGTCTTCCATATTCAAGAGCATTTCTAAGGTCTTTGAACTTATCACCCATAGCATTAAGTAAACACACAACCTTTTGTTCATCAGTTAATTTTTCATCACAATTTAACAGACTCTGTGTAATTTTGGTAAACCTACTCATGTTCTCATCTACATCCTTTGAAGGATCAAATTTAAAAGAGAAATATTGTTTCCATAGAAAGCACTTATCAGGCAAAGACACAGTAGCAAAAACTTCTTCCAGTTTATCCCATAATTCCATAGTAGTTTTAGTCTTGCCTACTTGTCTATGACATTATCAGATAAGTGTAAGAACAGAGTACTCCATGCTATTTCATCCATTTCAAGTTGTTTATCCTGAGGGGTATCAAGAGGCCAGGACATATCTATAGCCTTAGCACATTTCATTTAAAGTAATAAAGCCTTCATTTTCTGGCTCCAGAGATTAAAGTCTCCTTTGCCATTCCCATACTTCAACATCTACTTTTACAGTAGCCATTGAAGTAATGACTAAATGATTTTAGAAGATTATTTTAAATTGAAGGCTTTGTTATTCCAAAAGAATGATCAGACAGATTGAAGTACAAAAAATATAAGCACTCAAAACCAGGAATTATCAGTAAGTATTCCACAAAGATCAAGATATAAGAATAAGGTTTCAATCAATTATGAAAACAGCAAGGCAATCAAGATGGTTACAATTCATACACAAAACAAACTAATCAGATAACTACACAATACTAATGAATAGAGACAGGTTCTCCCAGTATATCCCTCAACCTATTTATGGGTCAGCCCAACCTCCCTCAGATTCCCGGATTCTCAAGGAATCCTGGACAAAGGTAAGAATTAGGGTCCAATAATAGGCTTCAACGAAGGAATTTAGGAAAGAACCAAGAATTTGAAAAATAATCAGTATGAATTGTAGTAAATTGAAAAGAGAACACCTGATGCAAAGTTTTATAGGCTCAGCAGCACAAAGATTATTTTTCCACAAAGATTCAGAATCCACAGGTTTAATACCACCAAGTTCCAGAAATGGTGTGAAGATCAACCAACAAGGTAAATGTAGGATCTATAGTATGTTGATACAGTATATTTATTAAGTAAATATACTGAAAAAAAAATAAAGATCACAAAAATTATATACGACTCAGAATAAAATCCAAAATCTTGAGAAAAACCTTATTTCAAGATAGGTTTTAAACAAAAAAATTCCACAAAGTAAATTTCTGAACCACGAAGAAGGTTTGAGAAAAAAAAATTTCAAACAGTTTCAAGAAATTTCAGAATCATAAACTAGTTTGCAAAAAAGGTTTTCAAGAAACTTTAAGAAAGAATATTTTTTCAAAGATCACCACCAAGAACTGAAGAACCCTAAATCGTTGTAAACAGAAAAACCACACAGAAATTTCAGAAAACACAGATCCGTACAGAAAATCCTGGATCTAACAAATCTGAGTCAAGATTCAGCGTTTATAACATGAACCCTAAGGCTCTGATACCACTGTTAAGAGTTTGATACCCAGAAAATAGCCACAAAGAGAATACGAACAATATTTCAAACAAGAACTTCAAACCTTTTATAAACTTTAAAACCACAAAGAGTTAAAACATAAAATACAAAGATCGCGTCTCTTATACAAAATAAATCAGAAAACCTAAACAAACTCGCAACAAACCACAAAGAAACCTATACAGAATAACAATCTGTATACAAACCACACAGATTCACTGATTTTACACGAAGAATCAGTAATAGAACCACAAAGATATGCGAGAATCAGAAACAGGATTAGGGTTTTCTGAGAGAAAATGAGAGAGAGAAAGTTCAGAGCCGAATCGTTGCTTCTGGAGAGAGTTATGAGATCAAAAGTCAGCATCACGCATATCAATCAGAATGAAGGGCTCAGATTAAGAACAATGATCCAATGGTGAGTATTAAGGCGGTGATACATTGGGCTGAGGATTCCGGGTCACCAGACTTGGGCTTGGTCCATTCCGGTCCAATATAAAATATGAGGGAGAATGAGCTGCACTAATTTTTGGGCTGAAGATTGGGCTGTCAAAATTGGATCTACACTGACAATTGTATTGGCGCACAAGAAAGGAGCTGGAACCTGGAAGCATTAAGAACGGTCGGGATTCGCCAGGCTAAAAGGCTTGGAGTTAAAAATTTAAAATCTACGGTGACCAAGTCACCATTATCTTTTGCCAGTGTGGTATAAGGTTTGAACCAAAACTTTCTCATTTTTTATTCGAACAGTAATTTATTGCGTTTAATTAACAATATGTATATCGGAGCTATAAATTTGGAGTTTGTATGTTTGTTTTTATCATTTAGTTTGAAAATTTATAGCCTGGATTGATCAATTGATATATGCGTCAAACTATGACGATGAGATAAAGTCAGTTATGAAAATTTTTGTTGCATTTTGTTCGAATTTGTAGGTGGAACTTTGGTCATTGGAAGTTTGGAGGTTTAAATTTAGAATTATTCTTGTACAATTTTTGTGTATATTTTTTTGTACACCTCCTCACATGGAGTGCATTATTTTAATTCCCTATAATCAGGTCCCACCCCATGTAAGGGGGTGTACAAAAAAGTGTTTTAATGCCTTTATTTTAAGTTAAAGTAGATAGTTTATCTTTTTTCAAAAAAAAAAAAAAAAATGTGTATCCCACACCTTGAGGACCCCAACCGACCTTGTTCTAAGCCATTAGTTGATGAGGTTAATCGCAGATTATGCATCCCAGAGCCAGGGTGAAGGATATGATGGTAGCCCAAAGTTTGGGTAACTTCCCCTGACGATAAGGCACAAATCTAATATTTCAGGATTCGAACCCTGCACACCGCTGCATTGAGCCTTACCAGCTCTCCCCTTTGTCATTAGGAGATGTGCCCTGGGGGCAAAAAAAGGGGCGAATGTATTTTTCTATGTATTTTTGTCATTATTTATTTTTCTGAATCATTTCTATTTTCTATTTCAGGTAATGATCTTATACTACTATTTCTTCTTAGGCTAATTGATCTTCTTCCAAATTCTATTTGTGGTTTATCCATATTTACTAATTTTCTAGCTTGATTAAAATCTATTTCTATATCTTTTGGTTTTGTCATTCTTGGATTTTCTTTAGTTAGTTTGTATTCTAATAGATTTTTAAATATGAGTTCTATTATGTGTGTTTTTCTAGCATTCTTAATTTTTACTTCATGTTTGCTAATAAAAGCATATATTGTTCTAATAGTTAAACTTATAGTTTTACTTCCTAATTCCATATCTATTCCTCTTAGTTTGTAGTATAACGTTAAGACTTTATTTTTATTTTGTTCTCCCATACTTATACTAAAGTTTGGTCTTATTGTAAATGGGTTAATTTCACAAAATACCACTTAAGTTTCTGCGAAATTTCAAATATACTACTAAAGTTCAATCGTCACACAATCTACCACTCAAGTTCAAATTGATTACTCAAATTGTCATTTTGTTAATTTTCTTATCCAAAAATAGGCACAAAGAGTCCCTAATGTTTGGAAAAATTGCTAAAATAGTTATTAATATTTTATTTTGATATAAAAATCCTTATTTTTTTTTTTATCTAAATTAACAAAAGTGATCCTTTTTTATTGTATAATCTAAATATCATTATGAAATAAATTAAATTAATATTTTTTTGGAAAAGAAAAAATCATTTTTTTGTTTGAGTAAATCT
This sequence comes from Ligustrum vulgare, assembly GCA_963555705.1. Lineage (NCBI taxonomy): Eukaryota > Viridiplantae > Streptophyta > Magnoliopsida > Lamiales > Oleaceae > Ligustrum > Ligustrum vulgare. The sequence continues at coordinate 27,802,494 of OY743184.1, forward strand.
CTTCAAAAATCAACTGTAAAATATATATATTTTAATATAATGTGTGTTTGAAAATTAAGAAAACAAAAATTTTGTTCGAAAATGAATTTAGGTGAAATGATTTTCAAAACTGCTATTACAATCAAATATTAATTTAATTTATTTCATAATAATTCATAGATAGTTTTTTGTATAATCTATGAATTATTATGAACTAAATTGAATTAAGATTTGTTTGTAATAGTTTTTTTTCTTCATTTCCCCCAAATTCATTTTTGAACGCACACTTTAAATGGACCCTTAACATTTTTCCTAATTTTCAATTGCACGTTATAATTAAAAAAAATTATCTATTTTTTTTTATTTCATTTTCAAGAGATTTATTCAAGTACGAGAATAATTTTTTTGTTTTCAAGAATTAATTTCCTTAAAAATATATTCCAAACAAATATTAATTTAATTTATTTCATAATAATTTTTAGATTGTACTAACAAATTTAAATACATATTAACCATTTGATCAATAAGATCTTACTGAAAAAATCTAATATACTAATTTTAGTTAATTGAATATATAAAAAAATATTATGAACATACTCAATTGTATTTTTGCAAATATTATGACACAATTGTAAATTTTATATTAGAAAATACGAATATATTTGACATTTAAATAAAAAAGGACTACTTTTGTGAATTTAGGAAAAAAAAATTAAGGGCTTTTAAATCAAAATAAAATATTAAGGACTATTTTAGTGATTTTTTTAAACATTAGGGATTTTTGTGTCAATTTTTGGATAAGAAAGTCAACAAATGACATTTTGAGTAACTAATTAGAACTTTAGTGATAAATTGTGTAATGATTAAACTTTAGTGGCATATTTGAAATTTCGTTCAAACTTGAGTGGTATTTTGTGAAATTAACCCTATTGTAAATATTACTTTTTGGTATATTAGATTTCATGTTACAATTCCTATTAAAGCATGTTAAATTGAACTTACAATTCTATCATCCATAATATAGAATTCTATAGGTGCATCTATTCTTTCTCTAAAATAGGCTTTTGCAATAATTTGTATAACTCCTAAATATATGTTTTTTATTTTTCCTTTTAATTCAGGATTCAATATATTTATTTCTTGTCTTATAATTTCTTCATTTATTTTAGGTATTAATGTATTTCCTGTAGTATCTCTTATATCTATAGGGTGACAATGGTTTCTTACTACATATGCTATTTCCTTATTTTTCTGCAAAAATGGTAAATTAAAAATATTTATTTTGGTTCTACATCTAATTTTGATTTTAAGATCTTTTCATACATTTTTGGATTAAATATTAATCTTTCATTTAGTTGTTCTTCATTTTTTCTAATTGATATTCATATTCTTTTGATGTACCTTCCTCGCTTATTTGTCTAATCATATTTATATATAAATATTCTTCTTCACTATATTCACTTTCTTCACTTTCTAAAGATTCTATTTCCATAATTGATTTAATTACTTCATACTCTTCTAACTCATAAATTTCTTCATCTTCAGGAATTTCTTCTCATTCTTCTTCTTGTTCAATAGGTAATAGGTTATAATTTTCTTTTTCTATTAATGAAATATACATCATATTTTTCTTTTTATCTTTTTTGGGACATTCTGAAGATATATGTCCTACTTCTCTACATGAATAATATTAAACTTTTTAAGATTTTTAGGGTATGTTCTAGTTTTGTTTTGTTTTTTTTTTTTTTTTTGGTCTTAGATATCTTTTTTATGGTATACTCTATACCTTTTAAATGTTTTATTATATGGTTTTTTTATATTTATTAAAAATTTTAAATTTGTCTCTAAATTTATCTTTTCTATAATATTTCTTTTTCTTATGTTTTCTTTGTAGATGACATTCCCATTGAGTTGGTTTATATTGTAATTTATCACAGTATAATGATTTTTTACTTGCTATATGAGATTTTGTTATATTATTTGCTTGCATAGATTTTTCTTTCTATTGCATTTCTATAAATTGTATTCTTGCTCCTAAACTGTTATTACTTAATGGTATTTCTAATTTTTTTCATTCTTTAAATAATTCTAAATTTCATGGGTTTGGTAGTTTAAAAAATATTTGGTTCATAATTTCCATACCATATGTTTCCTAATTATATTCTGTTTTTTCAAAATATTCTCTCAATTCACATACAAATTGTTTAAAGTAACACATGTCACATATTGATAAATTTTCTAATAAATATCTATTTCCTAGTTTTGAGCTAATTTTAGTATCTCTTTCTAATACTAATGTATATTCTCTTTTTAATGCGTCTTCATATCTGCTAAGTATGCTAAGTATAGTTCATGTTTCATCTTGATCATTTCCTCTAACTTGTTTTATATAAGTTTCTTTTAAATTCCAACACCATTTTGCAGTGGTTCTTATAAATGTATTTTCTAACATTAATTGGAAACGTTTTCCTGTTAATTCTCTAGTATAGGCCATCATAGCCATAGATTACATCCATAATTCTAATTCACGATCTACATCTTGTACGCATCTTAAATCTAACCATCTTCTTTCTGAACTAATTTGTGTTTCCATACTTCTCTATGGTATATATTCTATAGGATAATTTTTACTTGGCTTAGTATAATATTTTTTTTGTGGTATAAAATTATTAGTTCTAAAATCTTGATTTTGCCTTTGACTCATAAATTTCTGGTATATTTTGTGGATTAGTATTACTTGTAGTTTCTCTTTTAACTTGATAAGTCTCGGGTTGTTGTATATATTCTGGTAGATTTTGTCCTGCTGATACTAAAGCTTAATATTGTTCATTCATATTAATTTCTTCTATTTTTAAATTTTTAAATTTTTCTATATAATCTTCTTCTATTATGTAATCTTCTTCACTGTCTTCTTTAGAATTTTTCATAAATTTTTCTATTTGTTGGGTAATCTTATTTATTCCTAATTTATAGATAGTTTTAAATTATTTGTCAGTTATTATTCTTTTAGTTTTTTTTTTTTCCCATTTCGCCATAAATTTTTGTTATATTTTGATTTATAATATCAATATTTTTTTGTATATTATCTAGTCTTTTGTGTAAATCAATTTTCTCTATTTCTTTTTCTTTAATTATTCTAATCATATTATTTGTTCTATAATAGTCTTTTGTTTAGTAATTTCTATATGGTTTTCATATACTCCTACCATATTTACTATTTTATTTATTTTATCAGTTGTTTGTTTAATTTGATTTTCTAAGGTTATTAATTTTTTTGATAGGTTATTTAAACTTTGTTTTACTTCTAATATTTGTGTTGGTATGTTTTTGTTTACATCTTTATAATCGTTAATTATTTTTATCATTTGTCTTATTTCTAATGGTAAATTATTGATAATTTCTTGAACTTTTTCTTGGTTTTTAGCTTGTTCTAAATTATGTTTTGTAGTTTTATCTAAACTTATTCCTAATTTATTTAGTAAAAATAAATTTGTTCAATTTAATTGTTTATGTTCTCCAAATCCTCCTCTCCAAATATTATAAATATTATAAATTTTCCATATGTTTTAGTTATTAATGGTCAATAACTATTATTAGGTAAATCTTTAGAATTATAATTATAAACTCCAGGTTCGATTATTGGAAATTTTTTGACATTTTTAATAAATTTCTAAGTGTAATTGCTCTCTCTGGTGCTAGCTCTAATACTACAATGGAACGGATCGTGAATTTTGATTTTGCGGAATTATATTATAGTCTTCTTCTAATTCTTCTTAAGGCTCTTTCTCTATATTCATACTTTTATTTCCTTCTTGTCTAATTTCAATTATTTCTATTTATTTAAGATATTCGTTATTGTCTTACTAATCTTCTAATTTCATCATTTATTTATATAGCTTTTGTACTTAAACATTTTTCAGTTCTTTCTAATTCTAAATATTCTCTATGTAAACTTCTAATTAAATCTTTTCTTTTTTCGTGAAGTATATGAGAGTCGTAAACAAGAATAATATTTTTTAATTATTGTGAAAATAATTGATATTTTTATTATTTCAATTATTAATATTTTTTTATAATTTAATTATATATAAAAGTTAATACTCTCTCCATCCCACAAAGATAGTCCACCATTCCTTTTTCGTCTGTTCCAAAAAGATAGTTCACTTTCTTTTTAAAGAGTGAAGTTAATATTTTATATCTCATTTTACCCTTATTTAATGTGTTTTTATTAGCTTAAATAAATTTATATTCTTTCAATTTTGTGGGAAACTACAAAATTTATTAGGGGTATATTAGGAAAATGGATTGTAAAACTTATTTTTTCAACAACATTAATTGACATCTCTTAATCTGTGTGAAAATGGGTAGGGGACTATTTTTATGGAACAAAGAGAGTAGAATGATGTGTTAAATAAGATTTAGGATTATTAAGTAATTCCTTATATATTCAAAGGTTATAATAGGTATCTTGTAGTGTTTGTACACTAGTTAGTAACTTTTGTTAGTACAAGTAGAATTGTTGCAAAAACATAGTCAATGTACAAGTGGTCACCATAGCAAAATTGATTTTGTAAGTGACTTCAATCAACTATGATGGGTGACATTTCAAATGTAATGCAAAAGTTCCGTGGGCCCCTTCATGAAGTCACTATTCAATTTTTATTTTTTTATTTTTTATTTGGTAAGATCATCATGTAACTATTTTGAAAAGTATTGCTAAAAATTCTTCAAAAATATAAAATTATATCATAAATGTGTTGGAAAATATTTGACTAACCTTATTTAACTGTTTATTATAATATGTGATTCTATAAATTTACTTGTGTTTGTAGACTATCTTAATGAGGAAGTGTGACAATTTAAAATAATGATAAAAATTAAAATAATATTAATTAATATATATATTGAAGTTCGAATAAAATATATATATAAGCAATACATTAGAAATACACTTAATCAAAAGTTAAAATATATTACATTCGAAGTCAAATTAACTAAATTTTATTTTATTTATTTATTTTGGTTTGTCATTAAAAATTCTTCTTGATTGCATCATATGCAATGATCATTCACAAGAGTTAGAGACAATTAATTTCACATGTTGGATTGTATTTGAAAAAATCGTACATATAATTATCAGCATTGAAATTATGTTTTAATTATTTAAAATCATTTATTATCCATAATATTATAAATAATATTTCTGAATTATATATTATTATTATTATTATTATTATTATTATTATTATTATTATTATTATTAAATTAAGCTTCCATTCGATGACTGTGTTTTTGTTTATAAACAAAAATGTTATATTTATGAAAAATTATGTTTATTCCAGTAAGAGCTTAAATAAATATATTCTATACAAATGTGTTAAGTTAGAAATGAAATGGATTAATATACTTTGAAAATAAAAAATCAGTGTAGATTTTCTTCCTAATATGTCAATTAAATGAGTATGTTCTTTAATGTGTATATTACAAGAACCATTAATTTGTTGATATCAACTTTTTGTTACCAATGCATAAATTAAATAAATTTTAATCGATTCTCTGATTTTTGAAAGAAAAAAAAATCAACACATTTAAAGAAATGATGAAAAAATATATTAATTAATATATATTGAAGTTTGAATAAAATATGTGTAAGCGTTATATTAAAAAATAAACAAAATAAAAGTTAAATATCTTATGTTCGAAATCAAATTAATTAAATTTTTTTTTTTTTGGTTTTTTTTTTTTACTTTGTCATTAAAAAATTTCTTTGATTATGTCATATGTCATGAATCAAGGACAATCACTCTAACATGTTGGACTCTATATGAAAAAAATCATATATGTAACTATCGTTATGAAAATGTTTTAATTATTAACAATTAAAATCATTTATTATCCTTTATATTATGAATTATATTTATTTGAAATATATTTTATTATTATTGACAATTTTTAATGAATTAACCCTTCGTTCGGAAGTTATATTTTTGTTTATAAATAAAAAAATTATTTTTGTAAAAAATATATTTATTTCGGTAAAAATTATATTTATTTCGGTAATACTTTAAATAAATATATTCTATATAAATGTGTTACTTTAGAAATGAAAAAAAATGAATTAATATATTTTGAAAGTAAATAAATAAAATCATTGAAGTTTTACTTCTTAATATGTCAATTAAATAAGTATATTCAAGAATCATTAATTTGTTAATATCAACTTTTTGTTATCAATGTATAAATTAAATAAAATAGAATAATTTCTTTAATTTTGACAAAAAAGATTTGGCATATTTAAAAAAAATTATGAATAAGAAAAGATATTAATTTATATATATATATATATATATTGAAGTTTGAATAAAATATATGTAAGTAATACATTAAAAATAAACTTAATTAAAAGTTAAAATATATTTAAAAGGAAAATTGATGATGATGACAATAAATTTTCAGCGAAAAGCATAAATAAAAGTCAAAATAATTTAACAAAAAAAAAATTAATTAAGTACCAAACTTTATGACACATGGTTCCACGTTGAGGTATTGTTTATTTTCTTTTTTGATTTTTTTTTCATTTTGAAGTATCATATTCGATAATATTTTGTAATAAAATATTATTTGTCTATGAATATAATTGTATAATCAACATATTTTCAGAAATTTTCATCGAAATCATTATCATGAATAAAAATCTCATGCATCGATGAAGAATAAACAAGACAATTACAAGTCAGTAAGCATCCACATGGACGATATAACACTGGCTCCGTTCGTTTAGAAATTAAAATCCAAATTATAATTGCCACAATTTTTCAAATCACTTTTTAACCATTAGCATTTACTCTTTTCAATTTTAAATCACAAATCTTACCTAAAAAATTCAAATAAATCAAAATTATAATTCCAAAAGAGACTTCATCCTACAGACAGCGGTGGCAAAGACAAATTGTACTGATTGAGGATATGACATATAACGATATGTATTGGGATATAAAAATCCCTGCTATCCAAGCAACTGGTTCGTCCCAGATCTCTAGAAAGTGGAGAGTCGAGATTCGCAATGAAAACATTCAAGCTATTCCTTTGTTTTAGAAGCTGAGAACTCTGATCTTCTTTCTCGTTGAACAGTGCGAGGAATAAAAGCAAAACCATGAGCGTGTCGATGGCCAAAGCTGATAGATGAAGGGGAATCCGAAGTGCTTAATTTCGAGACCCCTGTGATGATACTATCGAGAGTTTCCTCGACTTCCATTGCATTAGAAACCTCCTCTGTATTGTGCGATGCTCGTTTATACTGGACTTTTTGCCTCTGTTTCTTCGAGGGCCGGGCCTTCTTGAAGAACTCGAATGAAGATGGGAAATTGTGTTTGCTCACCAGATGCTGCTGCCGGCTCTTGTAAGTCTTCAGCTTCACACCACATCCTTCAACAAGGCATTCATACTGTAACACAAAATAAGATAAGAATTTTTACTCGCACCCGAGCATAATATCAAACTTCATAAGAATTTTTAAAACACAAGATAGCACTGGAGTAATATAAAAGAGCATAATTAGTAACTGCCAAACAACTGAACTGACTGATCGGACTAATTCCTTGTTTGGTTTGCTTTAAATTTTTTTCTTTTTTCTACAATAATCAATCTTAATTATCCATTAAAAATCAAGCCCACAGTATTTGACTTTTCAATCAAATCTCAATTATCTATTCTCCTAAAAATCACAATTCATTTCAAAAAAAAAAATTTTTTTAAACAATACTAAACACACTAAACAACATTGCACCTAAATAGTGATTGAAGGAAGAGAAAAGCTCTAAGAATAAGATAATTACCATTGCGAACCCACGAGCAACTTTTGCCTGAAAGAAAGAATCGTGGGCTTCAGATACATGTAAGCTGAGTAGGCGCGATGTAGGGTACACTCTTGAGCAGACTGAACAAGATGCAGTATGCCGTGCATGGTAGTGATCTTCGAAGTCGTCTAAAGATTTCAAACGTGCCCCGCAACCGACAATAGAACAAAACACTTCACTAACAAAAAATAACCTTAAGAAGTTGAAGATAGTCCGTTACGGAAACATTACCACATAACAGCCAAACAATTAAAAAACAAAAAATGTTCATTTCTATAGCTAACAAATGCAAGGGATTAGATAAGCAGAAAAAAGACAGAAAATTCAGATTTATGAACATATATTACTCACTTTTTGAAATAAATAATCCAATCATATTACGAAGTTCTTGTGAACAAAATGGCATCTTTGACATTTAAAATGCAAAAAAATAAAAAATAAATAAAAATGCATCTGATGTGGCAAGTATGATTTTAAGAAACTGTTTTGACTATCAAAACAGTTTGAATTTTGAACATCCAATCTCCCACGCTTCAGATGCATCACTCAGTTTTAACAACTTCTATCACATTAAAACAGCAAGATTAAATAAGACAGACAAGGAGTTTCAGCGGCATTCCTTCCCTTTCAAGTTTGTCAATAAACTATAAAAATATAAAACAATCAAACCAAGCCCAAGACCAACATGCAAATTTACATGAGTAACGGCAGATAAAAATTCCGTACGAAGTATAAAAGTATCATTTAAGAAATAAATTAACATGCCAAAACTTAAAACAATACCAAATTCAATCGTAACATGTTTCTCCCCTAAACGAAAAGGACCTGATTTTGTTCCTTGTTACTAGCATCTTTCTGACTTCGTATCATTTGATTATTTGAAGGGCTAACCCATAGAAACTAAATCAAAGAGTAGCATAATAAATACCTGCTTTCCTCATCTTCCATATTTCGAATATGCTGTTTTTCATCATCGGTCAAATCCAAAGCAATCTGTTTTACAAAAGTTCAGAGATCGTTGAATTTTGTTTTCCTATGTATGCTAGATGAAATAGAAAACATAAAGCTGAAAGATGACACAATCCGGAAAATATCATGAAAAATGCAAGAGTTCAATTTGATTCACTAAGAAACACATGTCCAAGGAGCATTGTCTATACAGCATAGTTCATGCAAAAGAGAAACCTCAATGTTCTACAAATTCAATCAGATGAGAAATGAGAGGTTTAAATTATTTACAGATAAATACAAGATAATTGAGCCACTCAAGAGGGGTTTTCAAGCACTCGCTAACTGAGGCTACATCTCTTCATATCATCAGATAATGAAAGGCTTGGTATTTTGAAAAGAGTACTGCCACTACAGATGTGACCTAGCACGATGAGCCAACTGTCAGGCAATGGGACAAGCAACAAATTGCATTTACCTTAAGACTTCACTGGTTGACAGTAACTCCGTACTTTTACCAACTTCAATATTCCAAGTTCATGATGAAATCGCCTGGTGTGTCTCATATGGGACAAGAAAAGACATTTTATTTGCAAAGTTAAAATACGTACATTTGAAATGGGATGGTTGTCATATGTAACAATGTAGATCTTTGATAACAAGAAGAGAGTCCATACATCTTCAAAAGTAACTGAATATAGCAGTTACAATAAAAAGTTTAAGGTAACAAAATGAAGTTGACAAGTGTATTTTATACACTTATTTCTATCTTAAAAATAGGATTTTATATGTTTGTTTGAGAATATTTGCTATTGATTTTATTATTATTTGTTTATATTTCAGAAATACTCCCAAAGCCGAGAAAACAAAGGAAATGGAGCAAAAATTAAGTCAATGGATGATAAAAGTACCAAAGTGAGCAAATAAGAGTTGATGACGTTAATCAAGGGCTTAATTGGAAGAAAATTAGAAGAAAGAAGTAGAATTGAAGAAATCAAAAGTTCTGGGACTCAATTATATCAATTGGAAGTTGATGGATTGAGGTGTAATAAAGGTTTGAGGACCAACTTGTAGCAAATGAAAAAAAAAATTGCATGAAAAATTTATAATCATGCGGTCGCATGGTGTAAAATTCATGCTGTTGCATGACCGCATAAAAAAAGAACAGAGTCGAAATTGTTATAATCGTGCTGTCGCGACAATTTTTACTGTGCAGTGGCATGGTTGTTCGACTAGGCTGACTGATGGATTTTTTGCGCGGATTTCAACAGAATTTTCATCTCTTTAACCTAGGTTTCGACTAAACCTACATATACATGACTTGAGGCACGAAATTAGGGGTTCCCACCTGTCATACTTCATGCCAAAACGCTGTCCAATTGTTGGGGGATCTATTCAAGGCCAAATCCAAGATTGAAAAATAAGGATCAAGGAGATGAACAGGATAACTTTTATTCATTTTTCTTGTGAATTATCTTTAATCATGTATCTAGGCTAGATTTTATTGTGGGAATTGTGAGGATACTTTTAGTTTCCAGATTCTATGTTTTGGCTTGTTATTCAATTTAAGCTTTTCATGAGTTTGATGCAATTAATTATATTTTTATTTTCATCTATGATTGTGGACGCATAATTATTGATGTTTGTGATAATCTGCTATGTTCGAAAGAGTATGAAATTATTAGACCTTGATTAATAGTCACAAAATCCGATAGGGGATAGAAATGTACCCCTATACTTTGTGTTATCCACAAGTATTCACAATTCTTTTAATGTTTTTCTACATATTTGTATTTGTCGTAGAAATATAGTTGGATCATGTGTACGAAAATATGTTAATTTTTGTCTGAAATGGAGTTTTAGCAACATTAGGAATATGTATTTTCAAAATTTATGAATTGCATTTAAATGATTCAATCAAAATATGGATGATGGAACAAAATGGATTCACAGTTCTAAAATCTTTATTTCATCGTTTTCTCAAAACAAATTTTCTTGCTTTTTAGTTTAATCTTTAGTTTAATTTTCAAAACAAAATTCCCAAATTCAAAACTTCTTAGTTCCGATTAAGGAATCATAATTTAAAAGACAATTTGCTCAATCTCTGTGAGATCGATACTTAGACTCACATCCACTTTTTACTTGAGCAACCCATACACTTACAGTTAGCGAACAAGTTTTTGACGCCGTTGCCGTGAATTGTAGTTTAAATTTATTTTTAGATTACTTTCACTAATTCGAACTTTTTACTTGCTTTATTTTCATTTTAGGATTTTAGTTTAATTACTAGTTTCTTTGTTTTTCTCGTACTTGTGTATGCTACATTCGAAAAAAGGGATCTTTTCGAAACTGAACCAGAAATAGAACGCACATTACACAATAGGTTAAGAGAAGATAGAGAGCTAGATAAATCAAAATACCAAAAAGAAAACCAAATGGCAAATGACAACAATTTGTTGCCAGCTGCTGAGCTAGTCAATGAGGATGAGATGCTGGTTGGTGACTTCATGACACCTCAGGTAGTTCAAAGTCAATCCAACATAATCTATCTACCATTTGGGCAAGAAAACTTCCAGTTGAAGACCAATGTCATCAACATGTTCTAGAATGGACAACAATTCCATTAGAGACCTGAGAAAAACCCACACACAGGTTTATAAATTTTTAGACATGTGCCAACACTTTCAATACTAGGGGGTGTTGACGACGCGATCGGACTCAGGTTATTCCCTTACACTCTAAGAGATAGAGCGGTTGATTGGTTAGATTCTCGCCCCGCTGCGAGTATCACCACTTGGAACGACTTTGTCCAGAAGTTTGCACTAAGTTCATGCTCCCAGCAAAGTTTACCAAGCTTTTACATGAAGTCACTGTGTTCCAGCAACAGGGTGCTAAATCTTTTGATGATGCTTGGAACAGATTTAAGGACGTGTTGAGAAAGTGTCCAAACTATGGGATCAACAGAGGTGATCAGGTGAAGTTCTTCTATAAAAGATTACTTCCCCGTTTTAAAAATATGGTTGACTCCTTATCAAATGGTGTTTTGGCCACAAAGACCATCGGGCAGACATTAGAGCTCTTTGAAAGAATTGCCAACACAAATGCCATGTGGGGGTCGAACAGGGTAGTCCCAAAGAAGTCATCAAGAGTTTATGAAGTGGATGCTTACGCTGCCATATCAGTAAAAATTGACTCATTGGCCGCAAAGGTAGAGGGCATAGCACTGGTGAGTCATTCATCAAAAAGTGCTAAAGTGACTTGTGAAGAATGTGGTGCAAACCACGCCACTACATATTGCTCTATTCTGGTTTGTCCATTGGAACATGTTGACTATGTAGAAGGGGGTCAACGCCGAATAACCCATCCTCAAATACCTACAATCCAAGTTGACGCAATCATCCTAACATTCCTTGGAAAGATCACTCAAATAGACTAATTGTGCCCTAATACAAACTGAGAAAAAAGAAGCCTGCACTGGAAGAGATGATTGGTAAATTTGTGGAGAAAACAGAACAATTCATGGTTAAAACAGATCAGTTTATAACAAACAGAGCCTCCAGTACATTTCCAGCAAACATAGAGTTAATCCCAAGAGAACAACTCATGACTATCAATGTAGTGCAAAATGAGATAAATCCAATCACTACGCGTAGTGGTGTGCAACTTCCTGAGATTCAAGTCAAAAAGTCAGTTGGAGTTCTTGAAAAGATTGTGGAAGTTAGAGAAAAAATGGCTAAAAGGGAAGATGGCCATGAGGTGAAATTGACAATTAAATCTCATGAGTCCCCTATCCCATTTCCACAAAGAATAAAGAAAACAATAGAGAATAAGCAGTTCAACAAGTTTGTCAATATGCTTAAAAAACTGCACATAAATATCCCTTTCTTGGAAGCCATCATACAGATTCCAAGTTATGTCAAGCTTCTAAAGAAAATGATGATTAGCAAGAAAAAGCTTGAAGAACTTGGGGAGGTAACTTTGAGTGAAGAGTGCAGTGCAATCTTGCAAATTAAGCTATCACCTGAGCTCAAAGACCCAATGAGCTTTTCCACATAAGGGATTTGTAGTTCAACAAGGTCTTATGCTTTGAAGCACGGACACGTTCCCCGGGTGGCGAGTCAGTGTCGGACACGGACACTAGCCGACACGCCGAGGACAAGAGTCGGACACTCCTGTTTACGTGTCCGAAAATGGAGCTCATACTCGACGTGTCGGACACGTCCAGCTAAAAAAAAGAAAAAATGAAGGATTGGAAGAACATTCCTGTGTATTGAGAGGAAAATCCCTAATCTTGTGTTACTTGCATAATCGAAGGTGGAATCTTAGATTGAACAAAGTTGAAGTTGTCTGGAAGGAGAGAAGTGAAAGCCGGAAGAAAGAAACGAGTTGCAGGTGCCAGCGAAGGAAGAAGCGTTGCCGGATGTTCTGACCTCTGCGCCTTTTCATCTGCTGTTCTTTTTTTTCTTTTTTTAATTTTTCTGGTGTAGACGAGTAAAATAATAAAATATAATGAATTTCCCACCTAGTTAAATAATATACTTTTACATTTATACCCTCAGTTTGAATTTTTAAGTACAAGACAAAAGGGAAAAAGGCAAAAGTTCTATAATTTTGATATATATGCCTATTAATTTTCTACACAAAAAGTTTTATAAATTTTTTTTCTTAAAAAAAATTAAAAAAAAATTATTAAATAATTAATGTGTCGTGTCCCATGTTTTTTCGAAAATCACGTGTCGGCGTGTCGGACACGTTTCGTGTCCGACACTTGTGTCCGTGTCCGTGCTTCATAAGTCTTATGTGATCTAGGTACAAGTATAAATTTGATGCATTTGTCTGTATACAAAAAGTTGAGATTGGATGAACCAAAGGAAAGCAATATCATATTACTATTGATTAATCGATCGATCAATTTGTTACCCATATGGAGTTGTGGAGGATGTGCTGGTTAAAGTTGATAAATTCATATTTCCTGCTGACTTTGTCATTTTAGATATGGAGGAAAATGAAAAAGTTCCTTCAATACTTGGTCGACCATTTCTAGCCACTGCACGAGCACTAATTGATGTAGAGAAAGGAGATGTGCTACGTGCTGAAAATCAGGAGGTGGCCTTCACTATGAGGTAATTCAATTCCCAAGATCCACAACTTGAAAATTGTTTTAGGATCAATGTGGACTGGAGATGTTGGAAGAGGTAAGAGTACAAGGTTAGAACAGATGAAGAAGCTTCACCATCCAATCTAAAACCAACTTGATGAGTTTGCCAAAAAGTCTAGCTCTAGACTTTAAATGGAGCGTTTATTTAGACTTTAAATGGAGTGCTTGTTGGAAGACAACCCATCTTTTCAAACTTTTTTTTCCTCAGTTTCTCTATTTATTGCTTTTGAGTTATTTATTTATTTTATAGTAGTTTAGTTGATTGACATTGCATTTTAGGAGTACTAGTATGTTTAAAATGCATATATTGACTTGTTATGTGCTTTAAATAACTCTAGTATTCTATTTTGCATGTTTGAACATTAGAGATAGTTTATAGTTTTCATTGCATTTTATGTCGTTTTGATGTTTTACATTGCATTTTAGGACCACTAGCATGCTTAGAATTTACATTTTAACATGTCAGTTGCATTGAATATTTCATTGCTCTTATTTTGTATGTTTTAGCATTTTTATGATTTACTTAATTTCTGATTTTGTTGTTTATCATCACAATCTTCAACACGAGGACCTAGCTTAGGACATGTATACATAGTTTGGAAGTTGGTTGCATGCAATTGAAGGCATTTAGGGGTCGAAAACGGAGTCCAAAACAGAAAAATTGAAAAAATTCTGGTCAATGTCAGTTTGAACCATGCGGTCGCACGGTGGTATATTTTTGGGAAAATGGGGAAGATTGTTTTATAATGCAAGAACTTTCATTTTAACCACTTCCAACCCTTTTTTCTTCCCCAAAATTATCCCACATTGAGTCCCTAACGACTCCCCAATGTTTGCATGCCATATTAACTCAAATTCATGCATTACAACACATCAAAATCATTCCAAATGTATGTATTTTTCACACTTTTATGGGGATTAAGCATGATTTTTGAGTTTTGCATATTTCTTGTGAAATTTCATTTGTGAATTGGTTGGAGTTAGGATTAGAATAGACTTTGGGTTTGTGGATTGTGATTCTTTAGGTGAAAATTTTTTGCTTGATCCATGAATCCAACTCTATGTTCTATATTGATATTTTCATATGCATACAAGGTGCTCGATAAAATGTTTCAATGAGTGTTTTGTTGAGTTTTTACAAATATTTTTGGATGATCACCTTCATAACATGTTATACATCATTTGTGCATTATTCATTCATTGTTTACACCGATTTAAGGCATAAAATTCAATATGAACATCATTGCACCTCATTGCAAGGCCATTGTAGGCACCATTGCACCACAGTCCAAAATTTTAGCTTCACTGCACCTATTTCGTCACATCTTTTTATGACTGAAATGAACTCCAAATGTGATGAATTTTTGATATGTTACAAACCAAGTTATGTACTTTCATATGCTCGGGACATGTATCAGGAAATTTTCACTTTTTCGAGGCGATGTCAGGGTTGAAAGTCAATGATCGACCATTTTTAAAAAAATTTCAAATTTTCTCTAAGTCCTAGTTTGGGGGTGTTTAGTTGATTTGTTTCAGTTCCTATGCAATATTTATGCATTCTAATGTTGTTTATCTCTCTTTTGCATGGAACGCAACATGAAAATACTTTGAGACAAACATGAAAAAGCTAAAAACAGGTTGACTCATCCAAGGTACATGAGGATCAAAGTTTTAAAATGGGAACACCACCTTTCCAAATTCGAGAAGTATCTAACCCCTTTGTTATTTTGTGTTTATTTGATTTATGTTTTTGAAGTACATTGGTTTGGGGGTGGGAATCTCATTCATGTGCTTTTACTTGCACATACTTTCGATTTTGGGTAGAAATTTTGAAAAATTTTGTTGATTTATTTATTGCTCATTACATGATTTGAATTGATTTTTATGCTTTAGTAAGAAAATTGGACATGTAAACTTAATTTTCTTAACATTCATCCATCCAAGACTTTGTTTAAACTTGAGCACATAGTCATTTTCGAATAATAACTTATGTAGGGGGATGCTTGATACATGTGGGATAAAGTTGTGCAATTTAAACATAGGAGACTGAAATATCTCAAACCTTAAGAATCTAGATCCCGACCTAAAATGTAGAACCAAATCAGTTTGGAGGTGGAAAGGTTAGTATAAGTAGGCATTGATGGATTGAGGGTATGAAGTTTTTGGTTTTACATCTTTGGTTTAGAAACTTTAATTAACCGGTATAAACATGAAATAGCATAAAAACAGAAAAGTGCTAATAGTCTTATTTTACTTTTCAAATGTCTTTTTGACTCGAACAAGTAAGTTTATAAGGGTGTTGAAACCTGGTACCCTAAACTCAACTGAGTTGGGAGCTATCAGTCCAAAACTTGTTACAGGGTCAATTAGAAAGCAAGAAGAGTGGACTTACACATAAGACGCTAAAATATCTTTAACTTTTCTTCGCCGCCTTTATGACTCAGGTAATTAAGTCTGAGGGGTTCTCTGAACCTGGTGCCCTAAAGTGGGTCACACAGAAAGCAAGTAAGAAAAGTATTGCATAAAGATGGTAAAAGATAAGGACATGAAAAGAAAAAATCGTCCAAATGAAGAAAAAAAAATGAATAAAAAGCTTGGTATAAGCCTGGATGATTGAGACTCCTAACATTAGAGTGTGAGATTATGGATGGATTACTTTTGGTCTGTTGTGCATACTTTATAATCCTATTAAAAGTGCAAAATATGAATGTTTACAGACCGCGTCAATAGAAAATACTTCTGGATATGAGAGAAAAACAGTAAGGTTGTGATCATCCATGAGAGCTGTAAGAAGAATCAAAAGAAAATCATTGTTTGAACACATGGAATTCGGACTTATTTATGCATGTTTAACCACACAATGTTAAGTGTATTTTTACATAAGTTTGCATTTGATTTTTGGCTATTCACACATACACAATGAAGTCGAACATCGAATGAATAAAAATATTTTGTGTTGTTCATATTTCTTTTCTAAAGTGAATTGTCAATTTGGATTGTTGAAGCGCATGGTAAATAAGTTGATAAAAACAAAAACATTTTGTTATTCACATTTTTATTTTATAGTTTAGTTTTATTTTTGTTTGAGGACGAACAATAGTTCTAGTTTGAGAGTGTTGATAAGTGTATTTTATACACTTATTTCTACCCAAAAGTAGGATTTTATATGTTTGTTTGAGAATATTTGCTATTGATTTTGTTATTATTTGTTTATATTTCAGGAATACTCCCAAAGTCGAGAAAACAAAGGAAATAGAACAAAAATCGAGTCAATTGGATACTAAAAGTAACAAAGTGTGCAAATCAAGAATTTATGAGGTTAATCAAGGGCTTAATTGGAATAAAATTAGAAGAAAGAAGTAAAATTGAAGAAATCAAAAGTTTTGGGACTCAATTGTATCAATTGGAAGTTGATGGATTGAGGCGCAATAAAGGTTTAAGAACCAATTTGTAGCAAATGAAAAAACAAATTGCATAGAAAATTTATAACCATGCGGTTGCATGGTGTAAAATCTATGTTGTCACATAACCGCATAAAAAGGGAACAGAGCCGAAATTGTTATAACCGTGTTGTCGCACCAATTTGTACCGTGCTGTCACATGGTTTTCCGGCTGGGCAGATTGATTGGCTTTTAGCGCGGATTTCAACAGAATTTTCATCTATTTAACCTAGGTTTCAACTAAACATATATATACATGACTTGAGGCACGAAATTAGAGGTTCCCGCATACTAAAACGCTGCCCAATTGCTAGGGGATCCATTCAAGGCTAAATCCAAAATTGAAGAACAAGGATCAAGAAAATGAACGAGGTGACTTCTATTCATTTTTCTTTTGAATTATCTTTAATCATGTATCTATGCTAGATTTTATTGTTGGAATTGTGATGATACTTTAGTTTTTGGATTCTATATTTTGACTTGTTATTTAATTTAAGCTTTTCATGAGTTTGATGCAATTAATTATGTTGTTTATTTTCATCTATGATAGTGGACGCATAATTATTGATGTTTGTGATAATTTGCTATGTTCGAATGAGTAGGAAATTATTAGGCCTTGATTAATTGCCACAAAGTCCGATAGGGGATAGAAATATACCCCTATACTTTATTATTTTGAATTATTTCATAAATGTTTTCAAATGTTATCGACCATTACAGTTTATTTAATACTGCCAAAAATGAATTTTCAGCTAGTTCTTCTGCTAAAATATTATTTTAAAGTTTAGACCAGACAATGACGTGGTGAACCGGGTATTTAGAACTCGGGGCGCTACACCCTCCAACCTTATTTTAAATCTTAATTATCCTAGCAAACATCAAGGAATAGTATTTTGAGTCCACATACAATTCCTTATGAATTTACCTCTTGGAAAAAATAAAAAACTCCAGCTTCCAAAAGAAATCTAGTTGTTGCAAATTACTAGGTTCCAAACTCGTGGAGTGGGATCGGCATAGTTTCTAAATAACCTTGGGGTTTCAAGCTTTAGAACCTAATAGCTTGTTTGGTAATGGAAGAAAAAAGGTTTTAGGGGATTGTGTGGTTGAAAAGTGGCTGAGAAATGTGAAAGTGATGGTCCCATAAAAATGTGGTTAAAAGTTAGTTCGAGGAAAAACTTTGAAACAAACTTTCACTACCAAACAAGCTCCAAGTCTTCTTGTTACAACCCACTTTAATTTTACTAGTCAAATAATTATTTTATCAAGTCAACATTTATTTTTGACCAATTTAGTCCAACTGGGGACCAATTTAAATGAGTGAATATTTTGAGGATCATTTAAATTTGGTTATAAGTTGGGGGACTTAACTTATTATCATTTATATTTGGGATTTTATTGGAATGATAGATTAAGGACCCAACATGCAATTTCTACCAAACTTAAATTTGTCTTGACATTAGTAGACAAAACAATTCAACCACCAAACACTCCACTCACACATTTTCATTACCAGAGAGGGAGAGAGGTTACGCAGAGAAAGAAAAAAAAAAAGGGAGATTTTCATTCAACCTTTAAGACTTCATTTTCACCTTCAAGAGGTAAGGCAATACCCATTTATTTGAGATATGGTGTTGATTTTAGGGTTTTGATTTTTGAGTTAAATGCTAGATTTTGGATGGATTTATAGTTTATTTGAAGATATTGAGCTAAATATTCAAGTTTGGTTGAATTCATTGTGGTTACATGCTAGGGTTTGAAATAATAGTGGATTAAATTCATGATTTGGGCAAGATTAAGTTATTGGAGCCTATATTAAATCATTTCATGCTTAAATACTTAAATTGGTGATGTTTATTTGGAGATTAAATTACCCATGTAATTAAGTTGAAGAATTAGTCCATTACTAGTTTATTGGAAAGGGGTTTTGGTGTCTATGAGCATTCTATTGAGGTATTGGTTAAATAAAGGATATATGAGTTATAATGAAATTATATTTCACATAAGAGAAGGTTGGTTGGATGTAATGTTGGAGGCATATGAAATTTGTGGTTATTGTATAGGATGTTATTTCCTTTTGGGCATTTGTTAAATATTTGTAATTATTGGAGTTGATCCAAGGTTTTAATTTAATTTTCAGGAGGCGACACGGAGATTGGCCAGGCCTATCAGCCAAACTAGGTTTCAATCACAATCTCTGTTAGTGGAGAAACTTATTTTTCCTTAAAGTTAAATTTAATATTTAATGGCATAAATTTTCCATACGATTCATGTTTTCAATTAAGTAGCCAAGTTACAGAAATTACTACTTTTCGCAAATACAAGTTTAGAAGTATGATTTTAGACTCCTTTTAAAATTTCATGTTGATCAAATTATAAATTTAGTACATTATTCTATAAGAGAATTTGTTACATGTAAATTATTAGTGTGAAAAACCATCAGAAAGTACCCAGGTGATATTACCCGCTCTGCACTGATGTGAATTCGTTTCCACAGTGTATGACCAGATTATCAGAGGTCTTTGGGACCCACTCTTGTGCACATATAGGCTTTGGGCCGTGTACTAGGGTGCTTTAGCCTTTGGGGCAGTCTATGCGTATATGACACAGTTTATCAGATTATCAGCTTATCAGATTTGAATGGCTTTGCCTTGTACATCGAGAGTACTCTGTACTTGAGTAAATTTGTTCATTGGGTACACTTTGATGTGATTCTTTTCAGTACAGTATGATAAAGTTAAATTTAATATTTAATGGCATAAATTTTCCATACGATTCATGTTTTCAATTAAGTAGCCAAGTTACAGAAATTACTACTTTTCGCAAATACAAGTTTAGAAGTATGATTTTAGACTCCTTTTAAAATTTCATGTTGATCAAATTATAAATTTAGTACATTATTCTATAAGAGAATTTGTTACATGTAAATTATTAGTGTGAAAAACCATCAGAAAGTATCCAGGTGATATTACCCGCTCTGCACTGATGTGAATTCGTTTCCACAGTGTATGACCAGATTATCAGAGGTCTTTGGGACCCACTCTTGTGCACATATAGGCTTTGGGCCGTGTACTAGGGTGCTTTAGCCTTTGGGGCAGTCTATGCGCATATGACACAGTTTATCAGATTATCAGCTTATCAGATTTGAATGGCTTTGCCTTGTACATCGAGAGTACTCTGTACTTGAGTAAATTTGTTCATTGGGTACACTTTGATATGATTCTTTTCAGTACAGTATGATATATTTATTCATAGAAAAATATTTCAGCTTCTCAGTACATTTCAGCGAATTTTTAGTATTATCAGACAGTTATCACAATTTATGCCATGGTTTCAGTATTTATAAATTCTCATTTCAGCTAGATGTGCTTTTCAGATAAGTAAAATCTTTTCTTATGTCAATCAAAAGTTATAGTTACAAAACAAATAGTGATTTTATAAAGAATTATAAACGAGAAAAGTATGACTAGTCTTCAACCCTCCACTCACTGAGTTAAAATCTCATATTTTTGTAACATTTTCCTTACCAGGATACTTTTGAGTTTTGAGAGAACGTTAGAAAGCCTGCCAAAGAGCTACAAGATCATTTAGTTGTATGTTTCTAGTTTTCATCATTCTTTTGTGATCCATGTATATATATTTAACTCGGTCCACTCTCGAGTTATTGTTTTGTCAAGTAATTAGTTGATTAGAATGATCTGTTGATGTATCATATATAAGTGGAATGGATGATATGTAGTAATAACTAGATGGGCAGGCATGAGCTCTTTTGACTTGCGATATGACGATGAGAAGGGATATGAATCCCTAATATTTTACATGTGGTTGTTTGAGGGTTTGTTGATTTTGTTACAGGGAGGTTATATCCAATATTTAAAGGGAACTCTGTCGATTTTTTTTTTAAAAATCAGGGGGTATTACGAGAAGATTTATAGAATTTGAATAGTTTCAGTGGCCTTGATGGTGGGTCCAGTATCTAGCTGGCATTCATCATCAGCGCACGCCACGTCTCGGGTCCACACAGGGTGATTCGAGACGGGGTCGTGTCACTTTTTGTCTAACAACTGCTGGAGGACTCCACTTTCTGTATCGTGGGCATCGGAGGTATCACAACTCTTCCTACTCCAGCAATCCAGTTATTAAATGGAGCAAAGCGCAATCCGCAAGTCCCTCCTATAGCTGAAATCTTCCTAATTCACAGTCCAGATGAAAGTTTTTCTGTGAAATGATCTTTTACCTCAGTGACTCCAGGGTTGGTGTAATTTTAATTGAAATGTCTCTATTACTATTTTATTTGCTGGGATATCACTGGTGGCTAGTGGGATTGCCAAGTGAATCACACAAAACCAGCTAGGAGGATCAGCATGACCTCTCAAATGTTGTCGTACTGTATTAGCTCTTGCAACTCTTGCAGCCATTATTTTTTTTTCTAATTTTTTTTTTCCTTTCTATATTAATTTATTTATTTTTCTATCATTTGATAGCTGTTTCTTTATCCTTTCCAAACACTCAAAATTGTTCAATTTGTAGAACAATTAACACCAAGCACGGCTTTCGGATATTAATTCCCCTAAAAGTGCAAATGCACGGTACTAGCCAAATTTAGTTTCGAGGTTAACCTCTCACGTCACAATTAACTCAATGTGCAGACGCAGAGTGGTGAAACTTATCGTATCTAATACAAATAAACGACTTCACTTATAAATTCAGTTAAAATCCCTGCCAGGAAAAATCAGTAATTAGAATGCCTAATTAAAACCTCAAACCAACTCATAAATACAATTTAATAGAACATGAAATTAACATTTGACTGGGCATAAGCACATGTACCTGTTTCGCGAGGAGTTCTCTTTCAATGTTGCCGGATGCGAAGAACGGAGCATCAGGAGCGAACCGACGAAGAACCGGGTTCCAATGCGGAAATCCCACGCCGGTTTGGACTTTATCTACCTCCATAGCCTTATTGGATTCTTTCCGTTGAACTTGAAAAATCGAAATCGAAATCGAAATCGAAATTGAAATTTTATGCATATGAAAATTTGTGTCACCGCAAGTGCAAGAGATGAAAGACGATTGGGGTGAGGTTCAAGGCTCTCTTTCTTAAAAGTCGTGTATTTAAAAATATGTTTTTTTAATGTTTTCAATATCAAATATATGGTTTAATAGTGGAAAAAAAAAATATACATAATTAAAAAATAATTTTCAAATTATGTTGTAAAAAACATATTTTTAAAACTGAGACTAAATCTCCACAAGGTCTAACTTATTTCTCATTTGACCTCGTTAATCACACAGTGGTCCCTGTTATATAAATCTTCGTTGCTTTTATGACACTTCTCAATTGACAAAGATTGAGGATTCACAAAAGTTGACAGCGTAGAGATCACATGTTTGAATTCTCACAAGTTTTAATTTACTAGACACTTTGTCAGTTTATTGAATAATACCTAAACCCTAATTAGTTTGAGACATAACTTGCGATTTACATTCTCTACTAATCCCTAGGACATGAACAGTGAAGACGCCTAAAGTTGGCATTCAAATTTTTTATATAACTCTTTGTTTCATAATTTTATAGAAAGATATAGATAATTATCTCAAGTATAAACGCGATGATATGAACTTTGAAGAATTAATTGTTCGGCTGAGAATTGAAGAAGATAACATAAAGTCTAAAAAAATCTTGTGGACATTTAGTGCAAGTAAAAGGTAATATGGTGGATCTTGTTCTTCTTCGGTTGAGGATTGAAGAAAACACAGGGTCTAAAAAAAATCCGGTAGACATTTGGTGCAAGTAAAAGTTAATATGGTGAATCAAGTTCAATGAAGAAGAACAAGAAAAGAAAGCACTCTGGAGATACTCCCAAGAAAGATGACAAGAACTCAAAAAAGTTTAAAGGTAATTGCTACAATTGTGGAAAATTGGGACATTGCAAAGGTGAATGTAGTAGTAAGACTAAAAAGAATGATGCTCATGCCAATGTTACTGAATTAGATGTACTATCTAAAGAAGTGATGTGAAAGAGATGAGCTTGTTGGCGATTGTATCTGAATGCACTGATGTTGAAAATTCAAGAGAATCTTGGGTAGATACAAGAGCACTCACAAAATTTGTGTTGGCAAGGTCATGTTCTCCACTTATATTGCTAGCAATGAAGAACAATTATTCATGAGAAATTCTTCAAGTTCAAAATTTGAAGAAAAATGGATAGTGGGGCTGATAATGACTTTTTGGAAGGAATATGTCGTCAACAATGTGTTGGATGTGCCCTACGTTCGCAATAATCTTATATCTAGGTCTTTTCTTAGTAAATATAGGTATAAGCTAGTTTTTGTGGCCGATAAAATTGCACCCGCTAAAAATAATTTGTATGTGGGGATGGACTATTCAAGATGAATGTCCTCACTGTTGTACCAAAAATAAATAAGATTAATAATATATCTTTTTCTTCTTATATCGTTATGTCTTATTGTTTATGACATAATCGATTAAGACGTGCAAACTTTAATTCTGTGCATAAATTAACGAACTTAGTTTATTGTCTTCTTTATGATTTGATCATAATCACAAATGTGAGATTTGTGATGAGGTTAAGTTAGCCAAAGCTCAATTCAACTTTTTTGAAAGGAACACTACGACTTTAGAATTAATTTCACAATGATATTTGAAACTTGAAATTTGTGCAAACTAGATGTGATAAAAATACTTCATTACTTTCATCGATGATTGCATAATATACTATTATGTCTGAAGAAAAGATTAGGCCTTAGACGTTTTTAAAAATTATAAGAATGAAGTTGAAAATCAATTTAGCAAACGAAAAAAGATTATTCGTAGAGGAGGAAAATATGGAGCACCGGTTGAAGAATTTGTTCAGAATCTGGAATTATTAATCAAACAAGCACACCTTATTCACCTTAGTCAAACGATATTGTTGAGCGCAAAACCATACTCTTAAAGAGATGATGATTGCTATGTTGATAAGTCCAGGCTTACTCCAGAACTTGTGGGGGAAGCTATCGTTCCAGCAAATGTTATTATTAATAGGATATCACAAAAGAAAAAAGATGCAACTTCATATGAATTATGGAAAATTCACAAGTCTACCTACAAACTATTGAAATTATGGAAGTGTTTCGCTAAGGTCTAAAAAGGTTAAACTTGAGCCTTAAACAATTTTTTACATGTTTATTGGATATGCTAATTATGATAGTGCATATCGATTTCTTTTTCATAAGTTAGATATTCTTGATGTACATAAATACACCATCATTGAATTTAGGAATGATGCATTATTTGAAGATGTCTTTTCATGCAAAGACAAGAAAAACATTCAAATAAACGAACGACTCTAAATGATGAAAAAATCGAGGTTTTCATCGAGGCGCAGTAAAAAGGCCAAAACATCTACATCCTTTGGTCAAGATTTTCTAACCTACATGGTAAAAAATGATCATAAGACATTTAATGCGGCAATGTTTACTCCATAAGTTCCATTTTGGAAAAAAAAAACTATCAATAGTTAGAGATAATCTATTATGCAAAATCAAAATTAGGAGTTAATTGATCTCTAACCTAAAAATAAGCAATTAGGCTATTATTGAATTTTCAAGAAGAAGTTAAAACTTGATGGATTTATTGATAAATATAAGTGATAAGAACCAAGAAAGTCAAACCTCGATGCGCGTGCATGTGTGACCCATGATGAGATCCGATGTCAAGGAGGTTCAAGATTCGAGGCTAAACAATGTGAATAAGTCAAGAAAAAAATCCAATAATCAAGTTGGAGCAAAAAATAATAAGAAATTGGACTTAGCCAATTTTGGTCGACCAAAAGTCATTCCGGTCGACCGAAACTCGCAGAGATTTTAGGGTGCAGCCTCAGTCGCGTTCGGCTAAGGATTGGTCTATCGAAATGGACATTTCGATCGACATATGATCGATCGAAAATATTTCAGTCGACCGAAACACCCTGAATTTGAAAACACGAGGTTTTTCATGCAATTTTCGTAATTTCTCTTTTGTTCCCTATTTTGTAATAAATACACTTTCATTTCAAACCCTATGACAACTTTGGATGTTCAAGAATGCTCTTGTGAGTAGCTCCTCTTGGGTGAGGTAAAACTCTTTCTACTTGTAATCTCTTAGGAATTTCTTCAACTAATCTTGAGTATTATTATTCTTGTGTTGTTGTTGATTTTCGTCACCTTGAAATTTATTTAATATTTATCCACTGGGCTTGGTTCCTTAACCTATGAATTTTGGGTGGGATTAAAACTTGGGGTAAGGTGTTTTATTGCTTTATTTACAACTTTAGCTTTCATGGGAAGATTTCAAATAATTGTGAGAATTCTTGGTCAATATACCAATGGGGTTCGCATCATTTGATATCAGAACTTGGCTCTAACTTGGTAAACATATCTTTACTTTCTCTTTGTTGTTGTTCTTGTTATCCCAAAAAAAAAAATATATTGAAAAAAAAATGTGGAAATTTTATGTTCTTGAGATATTTGTTGATTCCATGTATTGGGTATATTGATTGTGAGTTTGTTGGAGGGAATTCGATTATTCATTCACTACAAAAACCTACGCTTTCCAAATTGTGTACTCAAAGTGCTTGATAAAATGCCTCAATGAATATACTCCATTAATGCCTTATTATTCAATACACATGTCTTGTTAAATAGTTGTGATTGTCCATTTCCATTGTTGAAATTGTGTTGCCAATATTTTATTCCACATATCATTTGTTCCTTATATTGGGTATTGTTGATCATTCCTTCCTATTCAAAATTTGAGTTGTTGGGGAGTTGTCGTCTATCCAAAAATATTCACATTCAAGGTCATTCAAAGATTGAGTATAAAGTATTTGCTTAATTGCCTTATTGAAAATTTACACTCTTGTACTTATTTGTTATACATCTATGCCGTGTCAAATATTTTTAGTTCGTCAATCTCATTGCTAAATTTGTATTCCTAACATCTTACCCTACATATCAATTGTTCATTTGAGTATAGCAAGCACACAAATTCTACTTGCTATTGTGTTTACTTGTTCTAAATTCCTTCTTCTTTGTTTGTGATTCTTAACTTCACAAGAATTATACTTATTAGTTTAGTTGATTACCTTCATTGGAGAACTTGAGAAAGGGAGCTTTGAGTGGAAAAATGCAAGAGTTGTGAGCTTATTAGAGGGTAAAAGCCAAATTTGAGTGAAACATGAGAGAAAATATCCTTGTGAGGACACTACCACACTTGCACACATGTCAAATGTCAATACTCAAAATGAGCACATTTTCAATGCTCAAACTCAAGATTTGAAGTACTTGTTGCAAAATCTTTCAACCACCATGGCTAGACAAATGGAGAAGATTGGGGGTGAGTTGGAAAATTTGGGAACAAGAGGGGAGAGTACATCAAATAGTAGTGGTGAAGAAAAGAGGGATGGTAGGAGAAGGTTGAGGGATAAATTTGGGGACATTGTGTATAGGGATGGAATTAGAAAACAAAATGGGAGTTTGAATAGAAAAATTAGAATGGATGTTTGGGATAATGAAAGGGATAGTGAACAAAATGGGAGCATGAATAGGGAAAGAGGAGAATGAGTAGATAGGAGTGGAGATGGAATTGATGATAATATTGATAGAACAAAAATGAAGAGTCTATCATTCCATATGAGGGGTGATAATGAGAGGGGAGAGTTGGAGAGAATTGCTAGTCCACCAATATCTTTGGTCCATAATAATGAGAGGGAAACACATGGAGAATATAATTTCTACACTAGGTGCCTAGTGAGTGATAAACCATATAGTCTCATGATAGATGGGTAGAGTGACACGAATTTGGTGAGTGCTAGTAGGGTGGAGAAATTGGGGCTACCGGTTATGAAGCATCCTAAGCCTTATATGTTGCAAAGGTCGAGTGATTATGGGGAGGTGAGGGTAAGTGAACAAGTTCTTCTTACTTTTCACATTGGTACCTATAGTGACCAAGTGATATGTGATGTAGTTCACATGTACACTACTCACATAATTTTTGGAAAAACCTTGGCAACGTGATAGGGAAGTGAAACATCATACAAAGAGGAACCGGTATAACTTTCAAGTGAATGGGAAAAAGATGGTGCTCCTATCGTTGAGTTTGGAGGAAGTTCATAAAGATCAAATGAAACTCAAGAAGGAGTTTGAAGAAGAAAAGGAGAAAGAAAAAGACAAAGACAAAGAAGAAAGAAAAGGAAAGTTTATTGAGCCAATTGATGAAGAAACAAAGGAGAAGCAAATTGAGGGCATGAGAGTTGGAGCCACGTCCCTAGGAAAAGGAGAGAAATCGAGGGTGGGAGCCACGACTCCAAAAAAATGAGAGGTGAGAGAAGAACTGAGGGTTGAGGATTCTATCTCAAAAAAATGTGAGGAAGTGATGAGTGCCACCAAGAAAATTGAGAGCAGAGATCACACCAAAATATTCCTTACTCTTGAATACTCTAACACGTCCCTCCCTAACTTGGTTACTTCTTTGTTGCAGGAAATCGTGAGGCCAACTTATCAAGGCAACAAGGAACTTCAAAGTCATGCCTTGTGGAAGAAATTCAAGGAAACATTTTCTTACAACAACAAATGCAACCGAGGTAAAGAAAATGAAATAACCAATGCAACATCTATGAGATATGCTCCTAACAATTCTTTGAATGCAAGATTATTATGTTTTGAATATATTAGAGGGTTGTATAATGTTGATGTGGAGTTGACAAGTGTATTTTTGACTAGTGGAAATGTTGCATATAGGAAATTTCATAGGCATGATGAATTCCTATTTTGTGAAAATATGCTTGATGTGTCTATTTGCCTTATAAAGTAATTGCTAGTTAGGGGAGTCCATGGGAGAAATTTATTGGGATGTCTTGATGATAAAAGGACTTCCATCTAACATTTCTAGATGCTCCCTCATTTTGTATTGAACATGGTAAGGGCATGCATGTTAATAATCTGA
This sequence comes from Ligustrum vulgare, assembly GCA_963555705.1. NCBI lineage: Eukaryota > Viridiplantae > Streptophyta > Magnoliopsida > Lamiales > Oleaceae > Ligustrum > Ligustrum vulgare. The sequence continues at coordinate 27,830,859 of OY743184.1, forward strand.
ATTTGTTAAACATTTATGAAGCATGTTGTGAGCAATATTTTGATGGATTCTATGGGCATGATAATTATTTGTTTTGGAAAATTGGATTGTTTCTTTTTAAATGTGTCATGCGCGAATTGCTAGTGGGAGAGGCACATAATGGTTGTTTGATGAGGCAATTTAAAACAAAGGGGTCTTAGGGGTATTATGTGATCAATTTTATTAACCTAATTTGAAGATTAGTGCTGAACATGTTGGCACTTGTAGTGAATGCCGAACTTTCAAAATGCCTAAACTTAAGTTTTTGCCCCAAGAATTTCATACATATTTGCCCGTCATGAGTAAACTTTGGATTACTAATTCTATGAATTTTATATTGGGTTTACTTAAGTCAAAGAAAGAAAAGGATGCTATTTTTGTGATTATTGGTAGTAGTATTAAAATGTCACGTTTGATTGCATGTCATGAAACCAACAATGTCATCAACATAGCTAATCTTTTCTTTTGGGAAGTCGTGCATTTGTACGAAGTTGGTGCTAATTTTGTGGTTGTTAAATTTGCTTGCAATATAATTTCTCATCCTATTAGCAATTTTTCTCCACTTGATGTTGCTTATGGCCCTAGCCTACTAACTCTTTTGAACTTGATGCACTTGTTGATTGATGGAACTGTTAGTTTAGGTGGACATAAAAAGACAAATTTGGTTGAGCCCCTGAGAGAGTAGGGTGAGCTTCAATTTGTGGCGCATATTGAAAAATGTACTTCCAATCCGAACCAAGATCGAATGTGAGTTGTATTTGACCCTGGTGGTTGGATGTTATTCCTTTGGAGGAAAGAAAGGGTTCCCGATCGAATAAAATCCAAATTGCTACTCTGTGGTGTTAGCTCATTTCAAGCTCTTGGCAACACCTACAAATTGATTTTGCGCTTTGAGTCTGAAATTTCGATTACATTTATTGTGTCTGAATTTTCTATTTTTATTGTAGGTGTGGATTCGTGGTCGAATCTCTTTCTAGATGGAGGAGATGATGAGAATCGCGAAGGTCCAACTTCATTGCACAAACTTGTGACATACAATGTTGTAAGATCAAAGTTCAAGAAGTCTCATGACAGTGCATTCAAGCAAGATTCGAGGTCGAATCATTTTCAAGAGGGAGGGGATGATGAGAACCGAGAAAGTAAAACCTCGATGCGCGTGCATGTAGGACCCATGACGAGATCCGATGCCAAGGAGGTTTAAGATTCGAGGCTAAACAATGTGAATAAGTCAAGAAAAGAAGCCAAGAATCAAGTTAAAGCCAAAAATAAGAAGAAATTGGACTCAGTCAATTTCGATCGATCGAAAGTCATTCCGATCGACTAAAACTTTGCAGAGATTTTGGGGTGCAGCCTCAGTCGCATTTGGCCGAGGATTGTTCGATCGAAAGGGACATTTCGGTCGATCATCTGATCGATCGAAAATATTTTGGTTGACCGAAACACCCTGAATTTGAAAACATGGGGTTTTTTATGCAATTTTCGTAATTTCTCTTTTGATCCCTATTTTGTAATAAATACACTTTCATTTCAAAACCTAGGACATCTTTGGATGTTCAAGAATGCTCTTGTGAGTAGCTCCTCTTGGGTGAGGTAAAACCCTTTCTACTTATAATATCTTAGGAATTTCTTCAACTAATCTTGAGTATTATTATTCTTGTGTTGTTGTTGATTTTCGCCACTTTGAAATTTGTTTAATCTTTATCCACTGGGCTTGGTTCTTTAACCTATGAATTTTGGGTGAGATTTAAACTTGGATTAAGGTATTTTATCGTTTTATTTACCACTTTAGTTTTCTTGAGAAGATTTCAAATAGTTGTGAGAATTCTTGGTCAATATACCAAGGGGATTAGCATCAATAAGTCAGGTTGGTAGCAAAATGATATAAAAAAGGAAGACCTTGATTGCTTCTATACATACTCATTTGGCGCAGACAATCTGTGGTCTGGTTTTTTTTTTTTATAATTCAACTTTCAAATAGAAGAACCAATGTTGAAAATAATGTTGTTTATGTAAAATTCATGACCATGGAATACATATACATAAAATAAGTTTTCCCTTTCTAATAGTTGAAGCTTTCAAACAAATTGGGTCAACATGATATCTTATTCAGTATCGACTTCTGTTTTATGTGAAGTTTTCCCTTTCTGTTCTATATGGTGCTGCATTGTAGCTTTACCGCTTCATGATAAAGGAGCCCCCACCTTTTTTTTTTTGTCTCTTCACTTTATTTATTTATTTTTGTTTTAGTCCCCATTTCATTGTTTTCATGTCCATTTTGATTCCTACACTTTTGTTAGTTTGTTTTAAAAAAAATGTAAATCTGAAATTGTCCATAAATTTTGTAGGTAAATAAATTTTAGTTTTTTTTTTATTCAATCGTAGTTAATGATTATTTTTTTAATAAAGGAGTAGAAAATAGAAATTTTTTACAATAAATTGTAACACATTAAATTTTGATTAACGAAGGCGACAAACAAATGCATTACAAAGATGAGGACAATTTTGGAATTACAGGACGACACCTAATTTAAATTAGAACACAACAAACACGGAAACAATAGAACAAGTATTTAACAACGTGCAAGAGTCGTTTTCAATAATTAGGCAAATTTGCTCCGGAATCACCTAGACCATTGAACAACAGACTGAACGAGCTTGAGTCAGATTGACTTTCATTTAGTTATTGTTGGGTCCTTTTTCGAATGATGCATTGTTATTCACCCTTTATGAACTCACGTGTCATCGGATCTGATGTTGAATCCAAGCTTGTCAATAAAATTTTATTAACCTCCTTATGCATTTGCAACTGATAAAAGTTTTGTTTGTCAGTCGCTCTCTTTCTTACCTACTCCATGAGTTCTTTGTTTTCAGCCTTGATCTCATTCAGTTCCTTTTTGGCCTCGTCTTCAATCATTTTTTTTTGCCTTTTTCACACCCGTTGGCCGTTCAGACGAGGTACCCCCAGCAGCAATGTTCTCCATGTTCAGAGAAAATGATGAAAGTTCAAGGGACGAGAGAAAGCCGGCTAGTGGGTAGTCTTATTCATAAGACCCAAATGCATTTGGGGAGGTTTTTAAATCTTGGTGTGACATATTTGGCATTGGGTAGAATTTTTCAATGTCCTTAAGTAGGGGTCACAAATGATCAAATTTGAACATGCCCTTGTTAGTAGGTCTTGTGCATACAACATTTTGACTTTTTTCATCCGCAAGACGTTCCAAGATTGTTTATGTAATACCACTTTTTTCGTTTTACGCGCATTCTTGAATATCATGTAATTTATATTGGTACCATTATAAATTATGTAATTGATTATTATTATTATTGTTCATATTTAACTTGTTTTGCAGTGGAAGAACTTGGACGTCGTCACGATCAATGTGCCAATTAAACGTTTATATATTGTTTACGTGCAATTTTATATTTAAGTGACATATTTCATTTAAATTGATATTGGGGTAAGTTTAGGGGCTATTGGAGAGTCAAATAGAAGTTATGAACCTAAATTACCAATTTATGAGAGTTGAGGGACTGAATTGCAATTTACCAAAAGTTAAACATTAAACCTAACCTAAAGACCTCACACTCTCATATCCCTCTCTCACGCCTGACGTCTCTTCTCTCTCGATCTCTGCTCGCTCCCTCGTCTCTCGGCTTTGCTCCTCCCCTGGAAACTACCGCCGACCGCAGCCTCCCACCGGTAGTAAGACCACCCTCTTTTCCCCTTTTCTCTTCACGACACACACACACACACCCGAGACC